>VXAB01002868.1:0-59081 GCA_013399175.1 Odontophorus gujanensis | reverse complement strand
GAAAAAAAAAAAAAAAAAGAGTTTTTTTTCTTATCTCATAACTGCAGTCTATGTATGGTACTGCCTTCCCATTCCAACATTTTCTTTTGGGTATTTCTGTTATCTTAAATGTGACTTCAAAGATAGTAACTGAACCAAGTAGCTCTTTTATCTTTTAACTTAAAATGCCATTTTTGCAACCCAGAGATGCGTATTACTAGTTTTCATTTACTATTTCCATTTTTGGCACTACCAGTTGGTCTGCCTTCCTTCCATGTTACTTAAGCTGTCTTGCTATCTATGATGTCACTCAATTAGAAATCTATAGCTGTTTTATGGTTTGCTGTGGTTGTATCAATCTATTCTTCAACTCATTAAAGAAGTTAAGTGATGTTAAGCAGCAGCAGATGTGAAGGCTTGTGTCCTCTCTTAGAAAGCATGTTCACCTCTGTATTTGTTTTAAAGGTACATGATACATCTTGATGTACAGATCAAAGTTTTGGTTTTACTAGAGAATTTTCTGGAATGAGGAACAGCTTAAAACATTGCCCTTGATAGGGTTATCTCAACACCATTATTTTACATTCTGCATTGTAGGGTTGAAGAGAGGGTGTGAAGATAGCACATGTAATTTTTAAATCATTCCATTACTGACAAATTGCCAGTTTCAGATATTTCAACCACTCAAGCACAAGAACTGAAAGTGAGAGAAAACCAGAAGAGAAAAACCAGACTCCTTACTAATGCTGTTAAAAATGAAATGAAATGTATTGTAAGTGCAAAATGTCATGTACAGTGTCAAGAGAAAAATCTTAGCTTCTGCCACGATATAGTTCAATCATCAAGCACTTAGAGCAGAGAGTGTCTATAGAGAATCTAGCAGAGTGCTGTGGTATCATCAATAGCTAAGCTGATTTGATTTAGAAGCACTCCTTATATTTCAAAGGCTGGTTTCCAAGACAGTATGTGGCTTCAAAGAAGTCCTCTCTCCCCTTATGTGGTAAAAGGGAGATATCAAATATATCAACCTGATCAGCAAATATTGTTGCTTTCTTTTATTTTCAAATTTTTTATTTTCTAACCAAGTTCTAGATGACATGGTGAACTTGAAATCTGCTCACCTAGACTGATGTATTGCAACTAGCATTTGAGTGCATTAGAAGTATATCTCCAGCCCCAGTGAAAATAAGCAAAATGTTACCTTGGTGCAGTTAAGTGCAAAACTGTATTCACTGAATCAAGATCTTAGTATTATATATGTTAGAATCTACATATAAAATCTTCGGACTTTTCCGAAGTTTCACTTCTCTACATAGAGATGCAGGTATCTTTTCTCTCACATAATGATTTCTCAGCTCTTTCAGACATGTGGTCTTGCAGAATAAATGGAGAAAAGGTATTCTGTACTCTACATTTTGTATACTACTGTTCTCTGTTATCTCAAAATTGCATTGGAAAAACATAAATGACTATAGTACTGGTGGCTCTAAATAACAAGCTCAATTAGTACCAACCAAGAAATTGAGTTTTAGAATATTTCAGACAAAATACTAGTGGTTCTTAGTGTGGAACATTCAAACATTAATGAAATAGCTTTGATAATCTATCCTCAAGAATAGGAACATAGTATGAGGAGCAGGCGCAAATACAGAGTTAACAATTCACATAACTAAGGTTTTAAGATTGCCATATCTAATTTTTCTGCAGTATTCTCTTCAGAAACTTGTAGTGACTAGGTAATCTAAGAGCAAATTCACAGCCATAGTGAAAGGTGAGTTACACAGAATTACTCTATCCTGAACCCACTGTTCAGAGGAAATTCATGTTGTCAATTTAGAAGACACTTTTACTACCCTTATCCTTATTTTCTTGCTTTAAATACATTCTTCTTCTTTACTATTTTATTGATCTGGAATTAGTTTTCATCCAGCTTCCCCTGTAGAGGCAGGGAATATATTTAGCTTTAAATTCTAAAGGTATTGCGACTTCACAGAATGTTTTGCTTCTGACATAATTCTGAATATATCTATATGAGATTGTCCTACCAATGCATTGTAGGACATACCAATGAAATTCACTGTCCTGGGAAAAATTGTTTACTAATAAGAAGATAGAGCAGTGGAGGGAGTGAGAGAGGGAAATGAAGCATATCTAACATAAATTCAGCCTGAACAACGTGCAGAGATGACAATTGCGAATTGGATGCATAATTTCTCATTGAGAGATAAAAGCCAGCAAGAGGCTAGAATGAGGAAGGATACTCAGAAAAAAAACTATACTAAAAGACACTGAGCACATCAGTATGTAAATATCCCTCGTGTAGTAATTTTTTCAGTTTCTCTTGGTCTAGCTTATCTTTCTGTCCTGAGCTTGTTTGGATGAGGAGGTAAGGTAGCACCAGAGTGAGAGATGCTTGCACTCTTACCCCCCAAGCTGTGAGTTTGTTCAGGGTAGAGTATTCAGTAGTGAGTTCTGTTTTCCCTACTCATGATACTCAGATTGTTAAAGCAGATTGTTTCTACCTCCAACCATTGAGTTTCTGGTTGTTTCAATCATTGAATGTTCTGAGTGGTTACTGAAACAAGAATGTTAATAAATATTTTAATTTAGAGCTCTCAATTCTGGAGTAGATTTCAAAACTGACAAAGCCTCATGCTAAATGTAGGTCAGCTGTAAACAGCTACATGTATATGGATAGTGAAAAAGAGCACACATGTATGAAAAAAAAAAAATTGTGTATTACGTAGATCACTCTGAAAGTAATTCAGCAAGTATCAATGAATGTCAGTGGGTGCAATTTTTTCCTTGTGGAGGAATTCACTGCCACTGCTTTGCTTCAGATGCACTTCCATGTCAGATACCATTCAGTCAGACTGCCCCTCTGCTGCCATCTGTCACACAACAACAAAATGTAATGGAATGTTGGTGGGAAGGTTTTACCTCTACTGCCATACTTCCAACCCCTGCCTCTGATGTCATGGGCCAACATAATAAAAGAGGAGGTACTACTTTCAGAGCAACGCTTGGACAGGTTATGTGTGAAAATGAATGTATACCTTGCCCTCCTGATGACAAAACAGTTTTTTGCAATAAACACCATTCAGAATTGTCTTTTGACCACAGACCTTAAAAAACAGTATTATTGAAAGTGCAGAAGCTGGCTACGTCAATTCTTTTCTCAGCTTGTTTTTGAAAGAGTGTAGCACATGTAATTGATGCTGCAACTGGTTCCTAAATTGGATTCCTATTTCTTATTTGCAAAGTATTTTTTTCTGCCTTAGTCTCTACCTGTAAATAAAGCAGAAATGTTTTGAAATAGTCACCTAAGGAAATGACAATACTTGATAAATGCTTTTGACAATATAGATAGTATTGTAGATTTAAATACCTAATGGGAAAAGTACGAAGATCCCCATCACTTTTTAGAACAATGAAAAAAACTAAGCATAGCATATGCCATCATCATGTGCTTTTTTTTTTCAGTGTGAATTCTGAACCGAAGAGACTCGGAGTTTTAAAATATGCAGCAGGTCACAGCTCCCTCTTGTGTAATTTGGTATTACTACAGAAAACTTAGTTGTACTAAAAAGATCTTCTCTACCGTGGGACCCTACAGGAATATTCCTTTTTATTATTATTTTTGCATTATCGCATCTACATTCATAAAGCTTTTCCCGTAACGCATATGAGCAGTTGCAAAAAGAAAGTATGTTCCACAATGTTGACCTGGGGCTGTTTTATTCAGTTACCTAATTCTTACTCAGGTCTGTTAGAAGTCCACGCGACTATTTTGTATTTCATATATTTCACTAACGCAACTCTAAAATTACTCTAGGTTCATCTGTCTGCTATTTTTACTCTTTTCAGTGACACTTCAGGTTCTTGTGAGTTTTATATTTTCATACGGTATTAACNTGATTGCTTAAAGTAAATGTTAAGATACCTAGTTATTTCGTTCCAAAAAGATCTTCTCTACCGTGGGACCCTACAGGAATATTCCTTTTTATTATTATTTTTGCATTATCGCATCTACATTCATAAAGCTTTTCCCGTAACGCATATGAGCAGTTGCAAAAAGAAAGTATGTTCCACAATGTTGACCTGGGGCTGTTTTATTCAGTTACCTAATTCTTACTCAGGTCTGTTAGAAGTCCACGCGACTATTTTGTATTTCATATATTTCACTAACGCAACTCTAAAATTACTCTAGGTTCATCTGTCTGCTATTTTTACTCTTTTCAGTGACACTTCAGGTTCTTGTGAGTTTTATATTTTCATACGGTATTAACGCCAGCACAGATAATATCTACAGTAAGTCCGTGCTAAGACATTATTTACTTTTGCTCATCTCTTAACTGTTTGTGAACTGTTATTAACAGCTCAAGAGTTATCTTAGGAACAAGGACTTTAAAGAGAAGCTCCAGTTCCCTGTAATAACGATACAGTGAAGGTGCAGGAGGCACAGCTAGGGAGGGCGGATGAGGGCGCAGTGACGAACAGGCAGCAAACCCTGGTTTCGAAAGCACAAATGCCACCGGCGCTGGTGGTTAAAGCTCGCGAGGACCCCGGCACCGGAGGCCGCGAGTGACAGCGCCACCATGCGGACGCTGAGGCAACCGCCGTCCCGCGGCGAGGGAGGCTCCTTTAGGCGGCTTGCGCGATCGCCCGAAGGCGGCGCGGGAAGCAGGCGGTGCGCGGACAGCCCTGCCCGGCCGTTGGGCGGCGGGGCCTAAATTCGAACGGGAGGCGGCCAATGGGAGGCGAGGACGGGGCTGGCGCTGGGTTTGAGCCAGGCGGAGGCGGGCGGGCGTCGGTGTTATGGGGTCGTACAGGAGCTGAGGGGCGGCTGGCGTGGGGATGGCGGAGCAGCGGCGCGGCCTGCTGCGGATAGCGGTGTTGCAGGAGCTGCGAGGTTCCTACGGGATCAAGGTGAAAAGCGGGGCCTGCTTGACGGCGGCGAAGCAACCCGCCGCGGCGGCCGCAGAGGTATGGGACGGTAACGTGGCCGCGGTCGCGAGAAGGCTTGGCGGGCGCCGCCTCGGCCCGCTCCCGGTGCTTGGGGCAGCAAATAAATAAATACAGGCCTGCCCTTTCTTTGCCTCCACTCTGAGGAGTTAAATCCATCCTATTGCCTTAAATGCTCGGTACAAAATCATTGAATTTTCTGTCTCGTGCCTCTGAGTTAAAATATAAGCAAACTCAGTAGGTAGTGATCTATGCACCACTGAAGTCTAATTCAGAACATTCATCTCCTAATATGACCTACTTTTCAAATCAGGGGAGCACTCACTACCCAAGACCAAGATAAAATGTCTGTGCAAGTGGTGTGGCGCAGAACTGGGCACTGTCAGTTCCAGCCTTCTCTAGCACTGTTTCTACTGAAGACATTACGAAATGCTGCAGTAACCCGTGGTCAAAGTCAGCTGAAGGCATTGCAAAACTATGTGCTTGGGTTGAGGTGGAAAAGGAGAAGGCAAGAGTAAAGCTAGTATGAGCTTCCCCCTTGTCAAAGTAACGGATCTAGAATTTTTTCTTAGTGTTGGAAGAGGAGGTTGCAAAGATTGAACATGTGTTGATGTGTGCCCATATAGCTGTCTATAGAGTTTAAGTATTGTAGAAGGAAGAAAATAAGTGATAAATGAGCAAAGTAGTAAGTGGTAGAGAAAAACTTTTATTTTGCCTTCTATCTCCTACTGTAAGGAAACAGGCATAATTTTATTTCAGTTCTTATATTGAAACGCTGTTTTTGATATGACAGTCAAAGCCTTGTAAAGCTAGTGATATCATAGGACTGTAGAATGGCTTGGGTTGGAAGAGTCCTCAAAGACCACCCAGCCCCAACCCACTGCAGGGTTGCCACCCACTGTTCAGTTTTAAGTACTCAAATTTTAAGTACTCAATTGCAAAGTGCTGGAATTCCCTATTACACCATTTCATAAGCACTGAAATACATTATATCTTGGAGTTAATTTTCATTTTGTATTTATGGTAGCTACCTGGATTGCAACGACAGAAATATTTTTGCTGTGTATCTATCACGTGATGTTTGTTTTCTGTAGGACAGATAGGCCAAAGGTGGCTTGATGGGTTAGTTATTAACTATTCTCCCTGTGTGTTCAGCACTTTGACTTTCAGGCATAGATAACTGAGAGTTTGCATTCATTTCTGATAATAACAAATTGAGAATGACTGCAGTAATTTTGGGTTGGAGTGAGCTTGTGTTTTCTGTAAACTTAAGCAGAAAAGAGGTAAATAAATTAAAATACAAGTTGCTTCAGTTATACGAGTTTGCAATTTAATGTAACAACTTTGCAGTCACCTCAGATAAACATGTAAAACAGAACAATAAAAAGGTGAACCCTGCAGGTGTGCTCCAGTAATAATGACTGAAGAAATTTCATATTTTCTAGTAACGAATACTCTGATGTCTTGTTATGAAGTGATAGTTTTATAATGACTTCTTAAATGCAGATACTGAACACAAGAGTTCAGAAACATTCTCTGAACTGTTGTGTTGAGTGCCTCAAATGAAGAGAAAATCCCTTCTCTTAAGTAAGTTGTTACTCTGAGTTGTTGTGTTATTTGTTTTATGTATTTTTAAAGAGAAATGTGGCTTGAAGTATTTGAAAAGGTGAGATTCCAAACAGTCTGTTAGTAAGTACCTTATAAGAAAAGTTAGTAAGTGGCCTTATGAGAAAACTGACTCCATGCGAGATAAAAATATGCAAAACATACTGCAAAACAATCTGTGTATTATTTCACAGTAAGCTGGGGTATTAGCTGTAACTAGGATCAACGCAGGCTCCAACACTTAGAGGTGACGGAGCTTTTCCTGACAACACTTCTTATTTGCATCCTCTGGAAGACTTTCTTTTTTGTCTAAACTATCCTTCTGTTTGTGGAGAATGTGCCTTTCTATGATAACTTGTAAGTAACCCCATCAACTTTGCACAACACTAACTGAGTTTTATATTTTAGACTAAAATCTTCGGAACACCTTTTTACACGCTGCCACAAACACTGGTGCCAGAATATGGGTATATTCCCAGGTAAACTGATGTTATTTAGAATTAAACTTGTTTGGTCACTATATAGTAATGATCTCATCAGAGGAGATACAATATTTGTTCCAGATTTGTTGAGGTGTGTGGGGGAATAGGAACAGCTCTACTTGGGAGAGGAGGGAAGCAGTAGTTTGATGGGGAATTCAGAGCCTTGGCTACCATTGTTGAATGTCTCCACGTTTATTGTAATGGGGAAACAATCCTATGTGTTATGTTTTATCTGTTTATTATAACGTTTTTTCTCAGAAAAATATATTCTGAAGTTCAGAAATATATTGCCATTCTTTCCTCAGCTTTCTGGTTGATGCCTGTGAGTATCTGGAAGAACATGTTCGTACCGAAGGACTCTTTAGGAAATCTGGATCTCTGGTTCGTTTAAAAGCCTTAAAGGTATTCTCTAAAGCTTTTTTATTAGTTCTGACTCAATAAATTATCCATTTTTCCAGATTATCAGACAAAACTTGAGACTGAACAAAGTTGTTAGCAGTTACAGATGCTGGACACTGTATGTTCTCCCCAGAAGGATGTGAGCAGTGGAGAACCAGAAAATTAAAGCGTGTTGTTTGATAATATCTGTGCCTTTTTATAAGTAGTGTAACTAGTTTAAAAAAAAAAAAAGGCAAGGCTGGTGCAGTCTAGAGAATTAATGCATAACCTTAAAAATCTGGCAGCATACTGAAGACTTGAAATCATGTTTCTTCTGAACAATTTCAGAGTAAGCTGGATCAAGGTGAAAACTGCCTCTCAGCTGCACTACCATGTGATGTTGCGGGGCTTCTTAAACAGTTCTTTAGAGAGCTGCCGGAACCAGTCCTTCCCCTTCATCTACAGGATGGCTTTCTCAAAGCTCAGCAGCTAGCAAACGGGAAGAAAACTGCAACTATGTTACTTTCGTGCTTAATGACTGATAGAGCGATTGAAGCTCTGCGATACTTCTTCAACTTCCTGAGAACTGTGTCCCTAAGGTCAGTATAATGTAAAGCAGTGGCTGTAAACATTCCTAAATTCACTGAACTTCTCTTTTCCAGCTTGCTTCCCAAGATTGGTTTTGACTTGAAAGCTGTTGAAGTTAGGGTCTGCGCTAATGACCTAAACCAGCCAGGGGCCAAATTACCGCACGTTCACACCAAAGTGTTGAAGCAGCAAATGGCGTTTATTGTCTGCAAGCACACGCTTATATGCATTGCGTGTCCACGCCCCCAAGCGTGCGCAGTGCTCTATTGCCAGCGTGGCACTTCCTACGGGCTGCCATGTAGCCGGGAACAGAGCAAGGGAGGAGTTCTATCGCGTCACATCCGGAATTACCCCGCAGGCGCCTACTCCTATCACATCACATCGCGAGATCTCGCACATCGCCTACTGCAACAAAAGCTTTCTTGCTTGCAGCCCTTTACTGTAACTGACACAGTCAGAAGTCTTTCCCTTCCTAAACCCATAGGGCTTTCTTACAAAGTTGTCTTATGCTGGAATTTGTTCTAGTCTTTCATAGCTGCATTTCATCTTTTTCAAAAAGCTGAAGGAGTGACTTAGAAACTAACATGATCTGATACCTTGCCTTTTCAAAAACTGATGAGCAGCTGTAACGTACTCAGTTCAGAATGTACAATTACTGTGTCTGGGTTGAATAAGTATACGCACTAATGTTGGTCTTTGAGCTGCCAGATGAGTGACTCCATTCTTTTTCAACAATATTTATTGCTTGCTCTTCTCTCTGTTTCTCTTCTGCTTACGTCCTGATGATTTGCATTAAAGTAGTATACTTTTTCTCTTAAGATCTGATGAAAACAGAATGGATAGCAGTAACCTGGCAGTGATTTTTGCTCCCAACCTCTTGCACTCAAATGAAAATGAGAAGTTGACAACGAGTACAGAAAAAAAAATTCGTTTGCAGGCTGCTGTGGTACAGACACTCATTGATCATGCAGAAGAAATTGGTAAGTGATATGTGTTTATAAAAATGTTTTGTACTTGTATACAACTTCTTCAACTTTTAAAATAACTTGTAAAAATTTTTCTTAACAAATTCAGGGCAGGTACCAGAATTTATCTTGGAAAAGATTCCTGTGATGTTAGGCATGGATGCCTTTCAGTCTACTCCCTCACTGAGGGGCTCTGAAGACAGTGAAAATGAATCTCCCAGTGAATGTAAGAGGAGGAAGCACCGAAGTGTTGGGGGTAAGTATGTCATGTGATGGGTTTATGCACTGAAACTGGTCTTTTGCAGCTTCATGTATGTTGACCGTGGGCAGATTAGACTTTTGGAAGTGCAGTATTTCTATGTAAATTAGAAGCTTTCAAAGTATAAAATGTGATATACTGAACACTGTCACAATTTTGTGTCTTGGGCATATAGGATTATGAATGTTTAGGGAAATACGCTGTAGAGCTGGCATACAATGCATATGTGCAGATTTTCTTAATCTACTGTTCTAAGTACTTTTCAATTCGTTTTTCACATATAAGATAAACTATTACTGAGTTCTGAAATATTTAACGTAGGATAGCAAATCTTTATATCAGAAATCAAATTTATTTCAGTGAGACATGAAACTGTAACAACTCCTACCGAGTTGATTTAGTTTATTATTTTATTTTCCAACAACACAGCTTTAATAGAAGATACTAATTCACTTCTGTAAATATGCTTATTTCTAAAAGCTCTTGGTTTAACCATTTCTAAACCTAGGTGGATGAGAAAGTGGTTTTCTAATGGTTTAAAAAGGTAAGGGTGAGTAGAATTTCATTGATGTCTGTATTTTTTTGTTTGTTTGTTGAAAAAGGTGTGGAGCTTCTTACCTTGAAACTAAGAAGCTACATTGGTCATTAGAGTTATGAGTTACACAATTTAATTGTAACTATAATATGGATCTCATATGTACTGTTATAAAAATATGAATGTATATTTAGCTAACGCTTGAAATGTTAAACCTGGCAGCAATTGACTTTGTTGTATGTTTAGCCAAGACATGTTTTTGTGTAATATTTTATGAAGAGGGGATGTTACCCAAGATACAAAGTGATAAATGTTTGTGAATGTTCAAATTTTGTGGAGAAGCAGTCAGAATTTAATCCTGTAAAATAGGTTCTGGCAATATATACAACATCTGTTCTTTTTCCAGATGTGATAAAGCATAACATTACTACATTTCACTGTATATTTATCCAAATATGAGATCTGAAAAACTGCCCAACGGCTGCCAGTTACTATAGAACTACCACCACAGCATTATAGTTTGCTGAGCATTGCAGTGAGCACATGGAAATGCAGCTGGAGGTTCCAGGAGCACTTAATAAAAATGCTTCTGTTTCACACTCTTAAAAGAAAGGAAAGACAGTATAAGTGTGTGTGTATTCTACAGGGATTCATTTTGCCTTTAAGGAAAAAATAATAAAATAATTCCCAGAAAAGTTGTATGTTAGTTCTTTGCAAAACCAGTTTCATTCTTGTATTTGGACCTAATGTGAAAGCGCAAATCTCTTCTCAGGGATAAGAGAATCACTTAGTCAAGTCTGTGAGGAATTCTTGAATGAATACCTTCTGAGTGTGCCTACAATAAATCAAGAAACTGAAAGACGTATATCTTTATAATGACCAGTAGAATACTTTGCATATTAAATTTCAGTTGAAAATAGAGCAAGGCAAATTTCATATTTAAATTTGATTGCTTGGTGTGTCTTGCATTTCAGATATTGTTAGTGGAGCGTTGAATAAATTTAAATCTAACAGAACACCCTCCACTACACCTCAGCAAGACAGAAGCGGTAGGTACTGGTGTATTTGTGCAAAATAGAGCACATGCAGTATCTTCAGAATTTGTATGCTATATCCCACAGTGAAGTTCAAGAATTTGAACTGAAAATAAATGATTATCTTTCAGTTGTGTAAAACTATGAATATAGATACATCTTTGTTTGATACTGCATTTAGTTTGGCTCTTGCAGCAGCTACAGTCACTGCAGCGGTGGGCTGGTTCTAGCGTAAGAACTTTGCTTTTTTTCTAACATGCATTAAGGCTTCAGTAGTGTAGCATTTTATCTTGACTTGAAAACTGAAGGACTTGCTTCAATTTTAGTCTTTCTTAAAGCTACAGAAAAATGACTTTTTTTGTAATGCCTATATTTTATTAATATCTGGCTTTGGATTTTTCTTTCTGGTACTCTAGCTTGCAAAGAAAACAACCAAGCAAAAAAAAAGGAACCAACTTTGCTATACTGACTGCTTTTGCCTGTTCAAAATGCATGCACTTTAAGTTTTTACAACAACTTCTTCTGGGGTAAAGAACAAAGGTGTCTTCTAGTGAACTTTCACCCTTTTTAGTTGTTGAAAATTTTGGTTTTCTTGATTTCAGGCCTTGCGTCTGTGACTCCAGTGGTGCTTACTCCAAGTAGTAAGCGTAAGCTTCCAACTGATTGCTCTCAGGGCTTGTCCAGCAAGAAGAGAAGATCTTTTAAGCATGGCTTTGCTTTTGAGTTGTTACCAAGTAGTATTTTTAGCAGCAACTCCACACCAGCATCAGGTAAACACAGTGCCCTCATTTTCTTTCCTTTGCTGCTTGAAATGGTTATTTTTCTATAGTGCACATTTCGTTCCAATCTAACTTCTTCTATGAACGCTTCAAGGAACAGCGTAATTTAATATTAAACAAGATGGAAGTTGAAAGAACTTCAAGCAATCACTGCAGAAAATAAGTAAAATCTATTAAGACTCTCTTTCTTCACTGTATCTGTTAATCATCAAGGTCTCAGATGAATGCTTATTTTGAGATCATTTATTTTCTTCCTATAGTTCAGTTTGAAGCAAGCCCTTGTGTGTCTCTTGAGTCACCTCAAACTTCGTTATCTCCTTCAACGTGTGGTGAAAGTCATTTATCTAGCACAGGGAACAGAAGAAGTAAAAGACTTGCAAGCAAAAAGTTGTGCAGGTAATTAACCTTAACACTGAAACAACAGACACATTGATCTAACCTTGACTAATGGTGTATAAAATCTCAGTTTTTAAAATGATTTTTTGATTTAAAATGCAACAGATTTTTATAATATTTTCAAAATCATCATTGGCAGTAAAGTCTAGTTCAAAATAAAAAATAAAAAGGTATCATATAACTGCTTTAAAGTGAACCTTCCTGTGCTTATTAAAAAAGCTTGACATGAAGGCAATAGAAGTTGTCGAAGTAGAGGAAAGAAGTGTAAGGATATTGTCATTGCCCTCCTAAGGAGTTTTCAGTGTCACTTCTTTCTCTCTGTCTTCCCAGGGCTGAATCAGGAAAAACAGGTTGCTTTTCTCCAAAGATTAGCCGAAAAGAAATGGTTCGTAGGTCATTACGCTTGAAGTTTGGTTTGGGGAAAAGCAGCAGAGATGTGGTAAGTATGCCACTTCTATTGCAACGCAGGTTTTAATCAAAAGTTCTGGGCACTGCTTTTCACTAGCTGGAAGGACTTGATTGCTAATGGTGGACTAACAGTACAGCTGGACCTGCTATCAATTGCAAGAAGCTGTAGGTTTGTTTCTATAGCTATAACTAATCATCTTGTTGCATTAGATTTGTCTGGAGTGGAACAAGAGGTTGGCACAGGGCACAGTTGTGCAGCTGACCTAAACTGATCAAAGAGACCAGTATTCCATGCTGAATAATGTCATTCTTAGCGATGCAACTGAGGTGGAATATTTTCTAAGTAGCCAGTGCTCAGGGACTGTCTGGTCATCAGTCTGCTGATGTTGAACAGTTGCTTTTGCATCACTTACGAGAGTTTTTGAGGGTTTGTTTTATGATGGTGTATTTTTTCTTGCACTTTCATGTTCCAATTCACTTCCACGACCTGCTGGAGATACAGTGAGCAAGCAAATGGATAGGAACTTATCTGACAGCTAGGGAGAACCCAATAGAGTTGCGATCAGTGGTTCTCACTGTTTCTGAGCCTCCAATTTTACAGAGGCTGTACGTGCAGTCACTATATTCAGAGGGTGGTTAAACCTACCTTGCTGTGGGTAGGCTGTTTCCAATGTAGGTCTACAGAGAACTGAGGAAAGATAAAGCACAGCCAGGAAAAAAACTGCTATCACTATGATTTGCATAGCTTTATCCTGTTGGTTTCTTTATAAATGCAATTCCAATTTTTATTTTCTTCGAAGAATGTGGCACCAGGATGTGCAGTTGGTAATAGAGCTGAAAATATTGGAAGGCGTCTTGCAAGTCAACAGAGTTTGGAAAGCAGAGCTGGATCTGCAAAAAGAGGTGTACTCTTCAGCCCATGCATCAATGAAAAAGTCTGTAAGAAAGGTAAATTCCAAACAGAACACTGTGTGTGGGGGGGGGGGGGGGGGATTCTTCTAAGATAGAAGTAACATTATGCAGAGGGCAATTGGATTAAGTGTTTCTAGATAGTAAGCTAGAAGCTAGTAAATACTAGTGGCCTCTGAGGAAGGAAAAATGGTTTAGGGCAAGCTTGTGTTTTTAGTGTATCTTAGTAGTTCTCTTTTGCTGATTAAACATGATGAGATGTGGGAAAAAAAGGTTATAACATGAAGAACTGAAGTCGCATTTCTAAAATAAGAGTTTAATTGTACCTTTCAATTCAGTGCTGCTTAGGAAATAATTTTGCTAAAAAAACTTACCAATAATGGTCATTTTAAATGGCAAGATGTTATTATTGAACACCTGTAACTTTTATTTTAAGGTTCAAAGAATGTGAGCAAATCAGAAGAAAACTTGTTAACTCCAAAATGCCACAATGAAGTTGTTTACAGAATGTCATGGAACAGTCCTACTGTTACAGATTCTCAGGAGATCAGCAGCAATGAGGGAATTCTGCAAGGAAGCAGTTCTTCAGAATCTGCTTTCATATTTGAACCGGTTCTTCCAAATGAGTACAGACTCACAGCTGAAGATCGACAAGAGGACAGGTTAAAGCTTCGTGAAGAAGCAAATAATTTAACAGCAGAAACATTACTGAAAGTTAAACAAGCTTTCTCTGCATCTGGAAGTAATCTTCACCATCTGAGAGCTGATACAAAGTCTTCTCTCCCTAGTGTAACAGATGAAACATTAAAGGAAGCTCTGTGTCATACAGGACTTAGTCAGGAGAAAGAATTGGTAGCTGAAGTTTCTCCAAGTCCAGTAAACTTGAAGTCCAGAGAGCTGTTCCACCAAGAGAATCAATCCTATGCTATTGATAAGCAGCAACCAAAAAAAGATGAAATTGAAGCTTTGGAGAAAAAAAGTTTCCGAACTTCTATTGAGATTGAACTTCAGGTACGGAAACCAGATGTAAGAAATGTAATAGAACTTCCTGTGACACAAGTACTAGACAGAGAAGGCGATTTGACTGCTCAGAACAGTTCATCAAAAGATGACATTAAAAAATTAGATTCCTTTGGAGGAAAAGAGGAGCTAGAGCTAATGCATTCACAAACAGCTGAAAATGGTACGGTAA
The DNA here is from genome assembly GCA_013399175.1 of Odontophorus gujanensis. Lineage (NCBI taxonomy): Eukaryota > Metazoa > Chordata > Aves > Galliformes > Odontophoridae > Odontophorus > Odontophorus gujanensis. Next base: position 44,607 of record VXAB01002868.1, on the reverse strand, counting down.
AATACTGTAATTCAGAAGAAGGTACTGCTAAACTTCCAGGGGCAGGTCAGCTTCCTGCCTTGCAGTTGCCTGTATTAGGAAATGAAGTGGGCAACCAATACTTGCAAGCTGAAAATTCTGCTAAAATTTTAACCAAGATATCAACTGTTTCTGACCATGGAAAGGTTTCTGACCACATACAGTGGTTTAACAGGCTTTCTTTAAATGACCCAAGTTCTGCAAGCAAAACTAAACCACCTCTTAAATTCCAACGTACTCCTGTTCGACAGTCTGTAAGAAGAATGAATTCTTTATTGGAGGCTAATAAAAGATCTATAAGCTCTCGGCTCAGTGTAGCTAATGATGGTTCACCACTTGTAAAATCTTTGAGCTGTGATTCTGCACTCTCCTCCTGCACAGAAAAAAACAATAAGAATTCCATTGCTTTGTCACTCAGGAGTGGAAGTACATTTGACCAGGTTTGTACGTCTCATGTTCAGCTTGACTTAACATCCAAATCATGTTGCAGACATCTGTATCCATCAGACAAGCCTGATAGTTCTGTAAGAACTGCTGGTGTCTACAGACAGAAAGTGACTGTTCATCCCTCAAAGTCTGTTCTGGAAGATCTAACCAATCATGAAACAGTGAAATCTTGCTCAAAAGTTAACGTGGATGTAAAGATTCCAGATCTTGCTCCAGAAAAGTCTACAATCACAAGAAGTGCTCCAGGAAAAGAAAAAGCTCGTTACAGAGGCTCTCCAAAGAATCCGATATCTAAAGTGACACTGCTGCCAACTGCAAAACCAGTGGACTTATAGGGTTAATTATGATTGTGAAATGAGCTTATTGTAACTTGGTTAATCTTTGGGAAAATCTGCATTGCTTTTGTGATTTGTACAAGTCTATACCTTGTACATAACACTTCGGGGTTTATGTTGAGGGTTTTTTAACTTACGCTTCCTTTACAACTGCTAGTCAGTTCATTCAAATTGATTTGATTTTTTTTTTTAGTGTTTTTAGAAATGTTTGCATTTGTTGTTTGTTTACCTCAGCTTCTAAAAGCATGCAGTGTGTCCCAGAACAATTTCTGCAGCATTTAGACTAAATACCAGTTACCACCAGCCCTAACAGACGTGAGAAAGACATATCTTGGTGCTGGATCATGTTGATTTTTCTTTACTTCCTAGTTACAAATGTATTGTAGCACAGTGTTGATATTTAAGGTGGACCTATTACCAACTCTACTTTTGGAAAATTGCCTTTATTTCTTTTGGAGTAAATATTCAGGCATAGAAAAGTCTTAATTTCGTCAGGTGACGCCTTCTGCAATATGTACTAAGTATCTTCAGTTGCAGGCAGTAAAATGTTTTACTATGAGAAGACAGCTAACTTATTTCTAGAGCAATAGAGTAGTGTGAACTAGATGGTGTGGAAGAAGATTTTAGATGCTGATGTTGCAAGGGGAATGATTGTAAGAAGCCATAGTGCGTCAGAAGTTGATTTGCACAGGCAATTGTTTACATCTTTTGAAATAACTGTTTGTCATCGGTTGTAAAATTATTTAAGAGTGAACACTTGAAGCTGTTTGTTAGCTTTCTGTATGTGCAAATTGTTTGTGGCAAAATGCAAGAGCTGAAAGCACTGGATACTTTTGCTTTTAATAAAACCTCTGGTTTTGTTCCTTCTTTGAGCCCATTATTCTATAGTGACTTAGAAGTTTAGCTTGTGTTATCATATACACAAAGACTGCGAGCAGCAGTGAGTAAATCTAAAAGTGTTGACATCGAGGGCCAGAATAGAACTATTTCTGAAGGGGAGTGTTGGCAAGTTTCATTACTAGCAAAAGGCACAGTATAAAACAGTTCAGCAAGGCAAGGCTTTTAAAGTGAGCTATTATTGACAGGACTGGTTCTGCTTCCTTCCTGGGTCCTACTTTTTTCCCTTATTTGGGGTGAATGTCAGAGCAGGTGTCCATAGTAGGAATTATTCTAGATTCTGTTTAAAGCTGTCATGCAAAAAGAGTGGGAAGAATGTGGTTTGTGAATATATATTGCTGCCTTTAATCATTACTTTCTCCCTTGAATGTTGAAAGATGATCTTTTGTAATGTGAAGACACAACAGATCTTTGCAGAAGTGTACCAGTTGCAACCCAATTGCTACTGATCTGATTCTTGTGCTTCTGAAGCTTTAAGCTGAGTCATCTAGAAAGCAAGGTGTTACAATCCAAATTCTAAGTTATTTTCTTTTGTCATTAGTTCAGGCTCTTATGGTGGATAGTTGAGGGGGTGAGTATTACTAACTCAGCTGGTAGCTGAATGTCTTCGCTTACTGGTAATGGATTTGAGACCCAAAGCAAGCAAGTAGGTTCACTTCCAGAAGTTAGCAGACTAAGGAGGCTTTAAAATAGGTGAGGCATTACCTGGAAGAGATAAAAAGTGAATTATTTTTGATCACGAACTAGCAGACTTAAATCCTGGATAATTTGGTTTGGGAGTGACAAACCAACCCTTAACATCCAATGAACACCATCAGAGGAAGTGCTAAGCTTTGATTTTAGAGGTTGCACAGAAATTTGTAAAATGTGGAAGAGGATCAGAGACCAGGAAATGAACATCAGCCACTCGCTGAAAGTAGTCCCTGCATCTTTTGTGTTCTGTGAAGCATCGAGTCTGGGGCTTTCTGTAGATGTTGCCATTCTAAAATGGAAGGCATGGAATCCACAGCAGCAGTTGCATTATACAGAACAGTCATTAGAAATGATCATTTTGTGAAGTGCTACTAATTACAGACTTCAGAGACTGACAGATCTGTTTACAGTCTTTTCTGCTGACAGCAGCTCGAGCTGTTGTTTGCAGAGTTGCTCATCCTGCAGCCCTTTACCTGCAAGCGCTGGGAGCTGCTTGCCGTGCCGTTACGTAATGCCTCCAGCCCGCAGTTCAGCTGCAGAGCATCCTATTCTGGAACAAAAATCCCGGCGAGAAAACGAACGCAGCGCTGGAAACAAGATATGACATCCTCGTAACGGCGTCAATCGACCAAAAATAAACCGAAAGTTGTCGGAGCGTTGCATTCGGCGCGTTGCATCGGGCCTCCGGAACACCCGTGACAAACCCACGCGGTGCGCGGCAGCACCAGGTGCCCGGGGGGGCTGGGGCTGCGCACGGAGGATGCGCGGCCGCGGGGCCGCTGTACCCGCAGAGCCGCGCCGGGAGCGGGACTGAGGTGAGTGCGGCACGGCGCGGTTCGGGACCGGGGGCTGCCCGGCTTCCTCCGGCTCCTTGCCGGCAACGGCGGGGGGTGCTGCCCTCCGCCTCGTAGCGCAAGGGGCGCGCAGAAAGCGGCGAACGACGGCACGGGCTGTGCGAGGCTGCCTCCTGCAGAGGCTGGCGGGGGTGTGCTGGAGCCGCACAGGAGAGAGGGGAATATTGCCGGCGCTGTTTTTTCAGCCATTTTTACCTCGAAGTCGTTGCAGGGTTCCTGGCGAGGGGCGTTGGAACGTCCTGATGTCTGGTGTGGGGAAACCAAGCAACCGAAGGGGGGCCGAGAGGGTCTTTGTTTGGTTAAGAGATTGGAGATAGTCATCGTGATGGGAAAATGAGCATTCGGAAATAAATGCTTTGGTGGAAATTCAACCCGAGACAATAGTGGTTAGTTTAATTTTGATTTTGTGTCTAATTAAACCGTGCGCTGTAGCTGCTTAGTGAAAGGCACCCAGGGGCACCAAATGAACCCTCTGCTTCAGGTGGGAATGTGATGTAGGTGAAGTAGGCAGCCTCCTGTCTTACAGCAGAGATAAAGCCATGACGTGCATTGTTCTGCTGCTCTCAGTGCTTGGCTTTTTGGGCAGCACAAGCATACAGCTTGGGAAGCATCTCCCATCTGAAGAAGGCTTTGCACTGAGCTCAGGGGTTTATAAAATGGCATAACAAACACATGGGGGAGGGGAAACTGATTTTCATTAAACGAAGCAGTGGATCCATTTTGTTTGCAGCGGCTGTTTAATGAGCACTGCAGGGAAACACAGAGCAGAAGACTGATTTGGTCAACACACTGTTTGGTGGTTTTTTTTGTGAAGGGAAGAAGCTCTTCTCTGTTCTCTGGCCCCCACAGATCCTTCAGCTGACCCTAAAAGTGTGTAGTAATAAGAGTAGAGTTATTTCCACTTTGTTTTTACTACCATTTCTAATCAGATCCATTTATTTTTTCCCGAGCTGCAGTTGGCTACCAGAATGGCAAGCACCTTGCTTTGTACCACGACATTCCTGCTGGTGTTCGGGTTGGCCTCAGCTTACAGCCACAGTGCGAGGACTCCGGACAGGGTCTCTGAAGCCGACATTCAGAGGCTGCTCCATGGGGTGATGGAGCAGCTGGGCATTGCCCGGCCCCGCGTGGAGTACCCAGCGCACCAGGCCATGAACCTGGTGGGCCCACAGAGCATTGAAGGTAGCTGGTTTCTTCTGCTTATGATGAATTTGGTATGCTTTGGAAACAATTACCACTTTGCAGATGTATTTGGGCAGAATATCTTGAGCATAAAATCACAGACTTCTTCACCCTGTTATTGTCTGACGTCTGCCTTCAAATCAGCCATCTCTAACCTTTCCTAAAGAAATGGCTTGGGCTGAAGAGGGAGTGGTTTTCGATCTATAAGCTTTGTGGAAAAAAACAACTTTGTTATACTGGAAATATTTGACCACTCATACCTCATAATGACACAGGTTGTAAAATTCTTCCTTAGTATTGAATATAACTGTATCACGTACATATTTCACATGAAACAAATGTAAACTGCAGGCCCCAAATCTCATGGATTTTTAGAAAAAATATGCGGACCAAGCATTTGTGATGTAATGCAAGGTAAGTGCAGAAACCTTACTGACAAGGATCTGAAATTCCCCAGAGGTCCTTACAGCATCAAGAGAGGCACCAACAATGCGGTGCATTGTGGGGTGGGGAAGGGCACAGCTGCCCTTTTCCCTGCAGTGCAACAGTAGCGCCTCAAGACTCTGTTGCTGTGATGATTGCAACAGGATCAGGTTCATTGTTTTGTTCAGTGCTTCTGGTCTCACTTCGTAAAGTTTCCTTGGAATCAGCCTTTTCTAACTATACAAATCACCTAAAATATCTGGCTCAAATGTTAGGGTATTAGGGTAATGTTGCAAAATGCATTGCTATTTGAATTGCAACAAGCTGGTTCTTACTTTAGGATTATAGTAGAAGGTTGAAGGTATGCAGCTCAGAATATTGTTGTTAATGTGTGAACATCCAAACAGCAGAATATCTCAGCCCTTCTCTCTCTTGACATGAAGCCACTTCTACAAAATGTAGTTGCTTTGAAGTTCATAGAAAGTCTGTATCCATTTTTTTCTTTGCATTCGGGACTAATGACTGTCCTTGCAGAAGAGAGAAAATTGCCCTAATGAAGGCTGAGGAGAAGTTTAAGCCTGAATATGCATTTCTACACTATAGTTGCAGACCTAAAGGAACTTTCTTCTCTGTCCGCTTTTCTGCAAATTTAAATGAGAGGAAGAGAGTAGGATAGAGAGTAATATTAGTCTGTGCTATTTCCTCCTTTATTATTGCCAGTATGTAGAGAAATAGACTGGTAGTTTTGGCAATTTTGGGGCAATTTCTGGTAGACTTCTGGTAAATTTCCTCTCCATCTCTCTCTTTCTCCCTTTTCCCTGTCTTTTTCACTTCAGAAGCCTAAGAAATAGAAAAACTCAGGAGTCAGATTTTATACATATACGTAAGCAGAGAAATCAGAACAGATACATAAATCCAACCCTCATGGGGAACAATTCTCTTCATCAGCTCTTCTGCTATAAGTTTTTCAGATAGCAGTCACTTGCCCTTTTGTTGGTTTCTTTTCTTGGTTTGAGAGAGTTACAGAGCTATCTACTAAAACAACAGAATAGAAAAAAGAAATAAAACACTTCTGAATGTTTCAAAAGTGTTAATTCTAGTTAAAAACTTAACATGGTCTTCTGTCATTATACATGACAAATTCTTATCTTGCTTTTTTAAATGGTATGTACAATTCAGTAAATATCCACTGTGATTTTCTTTCTAAATATAGACTTTGCATTATTAAACAACTAATCAGAAAAACAAACAAACAAACAAAAATAAACCCTAGAATTTTGTTCTCCACTGGTAATTTTAAGCATTACCATATTAAAGACTTCAGAGTTAACAACACTCTATTTTATCCTCTTTGTATATTTAATTTTGTATAATTTCAGTGAAAATTGCACAGTGGGGTGTACTTTTAGATGTCTACTTTGGAAACAGAACTGCTGGCATGGTGTGGTGAAACCCAAAATAGTTCAGTTTTGCAAGAGATGCACAATAGTCACACAGGTGGTGTGTGTGTGAAAAGCTGTTTTTGCGTCCCATCATCTGCCCACCATTAAAGCCATGAGACTGATACTCACTTGTGCATCAGGTGTCTTGTGACCATCACACAAGGACTGGAATGGAGCAGTGGCACATGATGCTGCAGCCTGGGCTGTGATGTGGAAGCCAAGAAACCTGTGCCTGTAGTGCTCGTATTGGCTGGCAGTGGTATTGCCTGGTTGGCAGAGACAGGGTCTGTGACTAATATTCCCAGAAGTACATTAGGAACTGTAAATGATTTATGGTTGAGCTACAGAAGAGATAGCTGCATATGGTTTTAGATGGCATCAGTTCATGTTTTTAGGGGTTTGCATGTAGGCTTTTCCTAATACAGTAGCATGATCACCACTGGCTAATGTATGCAAGTACTTTAAAAAACTGAAAGAAAGGACTAAAACTAAGGAGAAGGAAAACTAAGAGGTACGGAAAGGAAGAAAGGTAAGGGCAGAAGTTCTAAAGACTGAACAAAAGAGGTCAGTGGAAGTTTTCTCTTCATTTTGAATTGGAGAGGCAAAGACTGGAATATGTCATAACAAAATAGGATTTTCATAGAGAACATCATCAGTAGCAAAATGGTAATTCACTAACTGCCCTCATGAGATGCTGTCTTCACTGGGAATTTTTGCCTGAATGTAATGGAATTGGGTATGAAAGTGGTATTATCTGAGAGAAATTCTGAACTGCCCAGAGTGTTGACGTCCATCCATTTTTCAGACTGCAGTTTGCAGTGACCAGTGTGGACAGTTAAAGCCTGGCTCATCTCATGCCGGTGTCATCACCATCAGCCCACAGATTGTTCTGGAGTGCATCTGTTTCTCATTTTGACCAGATCTTGCACCTCAGGAAAAAAAAAAAGGCAAACAAAGTTTACCACTCACAATTTAATAAATTTATTGTGTTATTGCAGAAAATTGTTCTGAACATGTTTTTCTTAACAAAATGTTTTATGTCAGAAATTGCACCACCAACTCTAGTGTAGACCCACAGCTGTGTTGATAAGTGTGCATGCCATCAACTTCAACAAAGCCAGGATTCCAAAAGATTTTCAAAAGGCCAACATTTCACCAATTACATGTGTACTCTTGCAAACGAGGTGCTGTCAAGAAAAAATAAGTTGTGTAGCTTTGGAATTTGGAAACAAATTTAAGCTGCCACAATATAGACAAGTTTATGCTAACTGCCTTATTATAATGAAATGTTTGTAAAGTTTTGAGTGATTATCTTCATAACCTTTTCCAGCTGAATAAGATCTTAATTTTATCCATAAAAATGCTATTGCTGTTAGTTCATGAACAGGTTTCCTAATTATGCCCACTTTCCATCTCTGGTATCTACATTTTTTTTTTCAGTGTTAATCATCATATTCTGACCTAAAACCACTAGAAAATGGTGTTTCAAGGAACTCTACATGGTCATTTTTTCCCCCTAAAAAAGTTTGGGGCTGACTTGGCAGTAGTCAGGGCAGTCACAAACTTGCCATGCAACAAGGACAGTTAAAAGATGGATATGTTTCAGAAAATGTAATTATCTGTGTCTTCTCTTTCTCAAATGATCAGATAGCTTTCTTCCTGATGGACAAAACCAAACCCAACAACCAAAATGAACAAACAAACAAACAAAAAAGCAGCAATATAAAACTTGTTAATTAAAAAGAGAATTTACTGTCTTTTCTTATATTGAAATCTCTAAATACATAGAATAATAGAATTGTGTGAATTTGGAGGGACCCTTAAAGGTCCTCTAGTCCAACCTCCCTGCAATGAATAGGGACACCCACAGCTAGATCAGGTTGCTCAAAGCCCCATCCAGCTTGACACTGAATGTCTCCAGTGAACGTCTACTTTCTTTTTCATTTTTCATTTGTCCATTTACCTGTTATCTCAGGTCAGTATGCTGAAGTGGCTGAAATGGGAGTAGAGTCTAGCAGATGCCTGACAGAGAGTTTAAACTACAAAGAAATTACTGGGAACCACCCAAATTTGGTGACCACTGTGCAGATTTGCTTTCTGAACATGCTCCAGTTCCTAAACACAGCAACCACATGCTAGCTACTTTCACTTCAATAGCAATTCTCTCTGTTACTTTATCTTGTTAGAAGGAAGGATGGCAGAGACTAAGCAGTGCTGCGTAAAGGGGAAATATCCCAAATCTAGAAAATCAAACTGTGTAACTAAGGAGTAACTATGTTTCTGCGGTTACTATTTTAGTTTATTACTAAGGCACTGAATGAGTAATTCTATGCTATATTCAGATTTCCTATTGAGAATAATGGGCCTGCATCTCCGATAACATTGAAGAGTAAAATAGATGCCTTCAGCATTTCGAAAACTGAAGCTTTTTTTCTGCCAGGCAGGGAGTTTATGAAGCAAGAGACCACGTTGTTTTGTTTTGTTTCCTTTTCTTGTGTGCTTATAAATGTTGCCAATATGTTGTTTTTCGGGGTGTAGAAGGGACAGAGAGGTGAACCTGTGCGTGACTCTGATGTCAGGGCTCTGACAGCAGCAGAGCATTAACATCTCGCTTAAACACACGGGGGCACCAGGAGTCCAGCTCGGGCAGTTTGTAGCACTTTGAAATGGTAAGAGAAATCTTTTAGTTTTGCAAATATTGTCTCCTTACACTTTTGTTTCCTCTCTGTTAATTTTTTTGTTGTTGGTTTTGGTTCGATTTGGTTGTTTTGGTTTTATTTCTTAGAAACATGAAGCTCAAAAGAGTCACGATACCATAAACCCCAATGAAAACATTCAATAATGTCTCTTAAATCCTGGTCTTTTGTAGGAGTATGAAAATACGATGTCTATTTGGGAACACACAGAGCTTTTTACTCTCCTGCAGAGACTGCATATAGCAACTGAGAAAAGGAAGGCTTTTGTTTAGTTATTCTGTAGGGAACACATGTTTTCTGTTTCAGAAAAAAAGTGGAGTTAGTACTTGTCTGTTTGAGATGTGAAACTCTAAGAACCGTTACCTTAATATTTTTACTAAGAACTGATAGTACAGTCTCTGTACAAACAACACTCTGCATGAAATATGCTTTCTGAAAAATCATGCAGAATACTCATAGATGTTAATTACATCTATTTAGTTTACATTTTCCTGATAAGAAAATGAAGAGGGACATTGCTTGCTTGCCTAGCTATCTGCCCTGTAATGCACCTACAAGACTGCCACTTGCTTCCCAGAGGGACGATGCAATATTCGCACTAGAGAACTGCCCAAACTTTTGCTGGTATAGGCACTTAATGAAACGAATGCAGGAATGACTGACCACCACCCAATTGCTTTTCAGCTGATGTGTGCTGTGCTTGTACCACAATACATTTGTGTTTCCTTGGGTGATGGGGAGCAATATCCACAGACAGTGACATGGGAGCACCCTATCTGAGGGTCACATTATGGCTGCATCCTCCGTGCTCTGTTTGCACCCCCATTCCAGCAGCCAGGGTAGCAGTGCCATCACTAGGCTGGCCCTGTGCCACTGCACTGGGGCAGACCTCCCACAGCCAGCTGGCGGCTTCAGGGCCATTTTGCGGTGTCAGTTTGGTGCAAAGGGACCACACAATAGCTCAGGATTGTTGTATCTGTTCTATAGAGAAAGTCCTGCTGCAGTTCAACATAAAGTTATATTCACAGTGGGTCTTCTTATGCTGAAGCACACAAGAGCTTCATTGAGCACTGTGTTATGGGTCTGACATTAAACAAACAATATTGATTCCCTACATCTCTCCACAAGCCCATGCCTGAAAGGTTTTCTTGTTGTTTTCAAATTACTGAAATAAGCCAGCAAATATCATTTCAAAATTAAATATAGGCGCCTTGGATTTGTATCATAAAGTGAAAATGGCAAAGCTTTTTTATATACTAATTTGTACAGGCTTTCTGAAAATACTTATGATTTTCTTTGCATTTTACTCCCAGAATTATGATGTCAAATATTTCTGGCTATAAGATATCAGGCAGTAGTGCACACCCTATGAGAAGCAGCATAGAATGCTAATTCTGCATTTAAAAGTTAGGAGCCAAATGACAGTGGTGCTTTAAAGTGGGTTTTCTTAATCTGAGCAAGTGATGTGGCAGGGTTCTATGAAGAAATTGCATGTGAAATGAATTATAGCTGAAAATCCATTAACAGGAGAAAAACGAGGTAGGATGATTTCTGTGTTCTTTTTTTATTATTACTTTTTTATTTTTATTTTTTAATTTTTATTTAAAGGCGTTTGAAAGTGTGACCCACAGTATCATGGTGACAGGAGGGAGTGTGGGTGTCACTATCCATCTCTGTTCTGGATAACAAAGAAGATAAAGTGACCTCAGCTCGCAGAACCTCATGTTGACTTTGTAACCTGCTGCTGTGTAGTAGAGTCCTACTGTGGGTCACAAAGTCATCTTCAGAAGGTAATTCCAAAGGACAAAGCAGGTTGAGATGGGATCCTTTGGAGGAAGGCAAATGGAAAGTCTGTGGGGATTAAGGTAGATTTCATGTACGTTAAATTAATTAATAAATTTGAATGGGATTTGACAAATGCTTGTACACAAAATTATGTATTTTGCATATGAATAGGAGATTAGCTGATAAGAGAGATAAGAAATCTGATGAGATGAAAAATGATGGCTTCTGTGTTATCTGATGCTATGCAGTACACTATTTTCTTGTGTTGGCAGACGGTATGCAGAAATACAACATGAGATTGTGAAATCTTATGTATCAATTTAAAATGCCCAGAAGTGCTTAAAAACCTGTCAGTGAAGATTAGCCAAATTATGATGAGTTCTTGTATACTAGTATCTTTCCCTGCTTGTCTTTCACATGGATGAAACAAGTCTTTGGGTGCTTTTATTAGGATTTATACCTTTTTGTAATTGTTCTCACATCATGTGCATTTCCCCTGCTCCCATTTGGATTTTAAATTAACTTGCAATAAGAAAAGATTCCTTTATTTATTTAGTTCTATGAAAAGATATTATAAACTTCTGGACAAAGAGGAGATTCTTGCTTTTCTTGTTTGTGGTGCAGTGTGTAGCAGATAGGATCTCTGGCACGCTCCAGGGGTTTCCAAAACTATTCTCCTTGTGCTTCCCGTTGTGTATGCTTTCAGCAGTACCCTCACAGCTGCTTAGGGAATGAATGAGGGGCGGAATGTTCCCAGCCACTGGGCAGGAGGTTGAAAGAAGCCAATTCCTCCCCTTGGGAAGCTGAGTGCAGCAGGTTGCCTGGCCTGAGTCCCTGTCACAGTGCTGGAGAGCAGCATTCAGCCTGCTTCTACCTCTGGCACCTCCATCTGGTGCCTGTGCTGAGGTAGGTTGGACTTTTAGACTTCTCACAGAGCCATTGTCAGTACCAGTAAATAAAGTGCTCCAGTCTTTGTTTGGCACAACTGCATTCATATGAAAGAAATAGTTCCCCACACCTCATGAGATAAATTAGGCCACCTGCTTCCTCTGTTTCATAAAGCCACATGCTACTCACAAGGTTCTTAGCAAGATCATGCTATGCCAGATGTAGGTGCATGCTGCTTCCTGGACACGCTTCTCCATGGCCCTGCTGCTGATGCACAGAAGCTGGAAGCCAGTGTGGCTACGGTTGTCTGTTGCTGCAGGTTGCACTTCATATAGATGGGAGCTTATCTACACGGTAAAGTGAGAAAGCTTTCTGCTCAGGGTGCAGGGCAAATTAATATTGCCATTACGGGACTGTTCAGCCGAAGGAGACATAAGATTGCTTTTGTGCTCTGTCAACAAGTGAGCTGCTGGATATTTGTATTGTCTTTGCAATTTGAATAATGACTAATAATGGCATATAAGCTACTGTTAGAAATTCTTTGTGAGAGGGGCATGGGCGTCTCTTGGTCGCAGCTATTTCACAATGAAAGGATTTCATATATTAAATATTTGTACTGTTTGTAATTAAAATATGGGATAAAAGTGAATCATTCACTGGAAATTGAGATCAGTAATTGTGTGATGTGTGTGCTTAAAGCTTTAGAAAAGATGTTGAAAGAAATGTGTCCCTTTGCAGAGGAAAGAAAAAAAATCATCTTTATAGTTTTAAGAAACTTGGTGCCATTAGGGAGAGAAGCTGATTCTGGAATCCAGGATACTTGTGTGAGTGCAGTTGTAGTTTTCTTGGGTTTTCCCAGGCATACTCCTCACCGAGTAGGGAAGTTGACTAGGCTTGTGCTTTTCCATTCTTGGTTCTCCTGTGCGAGCATTTTTTCCTGTTCTTTTATTTAGTAGCTTCTCTGAAATAGAGAAAGTGTGATCATTTATAATTTCTTCTTTTCCTCTCATTCCCTGACCTTAATCAGTTTCAGCAACAAAGTAGAACTCTCCTGGATGAAGCTACCTGAAAATGAAGGGGGAAAATAGCACTGGGATTTTAAGTTTTCAGGGATGTTTGGAAAGGAGAAGGAAGATGAAAATGCATTACTTGCTTTATTTTATTTACTTATTTATTCATTTGCTTTTGGGATTTTTTGGATAGTTTGAATAAGATTAGACGGTGAGGAGCAGATAAAAAAAAAAAAAAAAAGAAAGGAAAAAGAAGTTAGTGGCTGGTGTCCAAATTTAAGATGCAAGGGCATCAGAAAGCATGCTGACAAACTTACTTTTGATTAGGGATTAGACATCCATTTTGAATGACACAGTGACACAGGGAAGGTAGATAGAGCAGAGTGAGTGATGTAGAGCAGAAGTGTGGGATGGAATGGAGAGCTAACAGAAGGAAAAGGAGCTAAGCTATCTCTGCATCAGAGAGGATTCACTGGAAAAGGTTTTGAAGATTTTTACCAATGATAAGAACTAATATTCAAGATTAGCGAAACATTTTGGACAGTAGCAAAGATAGTGCTGTATCTCTGTTTAACATCTGTTAAATTTCACTAATTAACTCACAGCTGGGAAATAACAAACCTGGGATACTCTCTGCTGGAGGAGTTCTTGGTGAGGTCAGTTTGCTTTGCACACCTTGCAAAATGCAAGGCACTTGCAAATGGCTGCCAAAGGAGTCTCCCCATGTGAAGAATTCCACTCCATTTTCACATATTCTTGTCTATAATTTCCTGAACTCACCATCACCATATGAGGAAAAATGGCAAAAATGTGGGGCGCATCAGACAGGTTTTGGTACACTTCGTCTCCTGATAGCTAAGGCTTCCATGAAAGCCTCACACAGGGGGATAAGGTAGGGCGGTTCTCCCTTGCAGCTCACAGTTCTTGGAGCTTGTGTAGATCGAGATGGAAAGAGGACCACTTCTCACTTTGGAGAACATTTCCCCATGCATCTGGGGAGGGCTTGGCTACTTCAGGAATTTGCTCCTGAATGGATGTTTAAGAGAAAAAAAAAGTGAAAAATAGGCCATCGGGCAAAAATCTGCTAATTTGGGACCTGGGATATGTTTACTCGCAACTGACGCTCAATCTGTTCTGTTTTGTTTTCCTTTCTGCATTTGTAAATGGGGTAAACTTACCAGTGATGCAGGAAACTTCTACTCAGATGGAAGCAAGCCCCATTATTTCTCTTGAAATATTCTATAACCATTCTACATTTTTTGAAAACCCATTCTCTGGCTTTGTTAAAATGACTCTTTCAGAGAGCAGTGCTGGCTGTTTGTATTCAATGCAAAGGATTGCTTCTGAGAGCAGACTTGCTTCAGTTGTGCTTTGTGCCATTAATAGAGGTAGCAGCGACCAGAACTTCAGCTTTTCAATCAGATCCGTTTCATCAGGGACACTATTTAATACTGGCAGGAGATTGCTTACTCCTTTCCTTTTCTCCTTTCCTTCTTTCGCCTTCCCCTCTTTTTTTTTATTTCTTTTATCCTTCCAAAAACACAGTGGTTGTGTTGTCCTCCCATACATATGGGCGGTATTGTTGCTACAGAGAAATGAGCTTAAAATGCGTGCACTTGAGATTTTCAGTCATTCCAAGTATCTTCAATGGAGATGACAGTGATGGTGAGATAATTAAAGAGTTCTCCAGAATTGCATGAATGCAGGGAGGCATTGATCCATTTTTTCTTCTTCACTCTGCAACAGTTCACAACCAATACCAGAAGATGGCTACGTGTATGCATATGTTTTAAATGAAATTCAAAGCTGAGTTACGACAATACAAACCTCAGTCCAAAAGACCTAAACTTCTAGACTATCCTATAGGGAACTGAAATCAGAACATGCTTACAGAGGCATCCCAAGCGTAAAAGGGAACGGATTGTTTTTTTGTTTTTTGTTTTTTGGTTTTTTTTTGGGGCTAATGTGGGGTGCACAAAAGTATTTCAAATGAGAAGTAAACAGAGATGGGAAGAACGTAGGTCTTTCCAGCCTGCTCTTTCTCATTACAGAAGTGTTCTCTGTATATGATTCCTCTGGGTTTTTCTAGTCTGGTTTCAAGCAGTTCAACAATGGTGACTCTCATGCTGCACTTCGACGGAGAGTTACAAAAAGTTCCTCAATATTTAGTCTCCTTGTCTTTTTCCTTCAGCCTCTGCTTCAAGGTTTGGTCCTGGTTCAAGAGAGCCATCTAGTGCTATTTTTTACATGGCAGTGTGTATGTTTGTATTACTATGTTTTGACTTGATAGTTACTGTGTATTTAATCCTGATATGTTTCTTCAGATCAGTAACATCACAATACCCAAACTAATGCAGCTTGTGAATTACCGTACATAATACTCCCATTTGGTATATTCATGGCATTTCATTTTTATTACTGCAGTCTTGTCTGAGTGTGCTATTTATCACAGTTAATAAGGAATGAACTTCACTAATGCTATTAAATCACTCAAGTGTGCTAAATTGTGGCACTAGAGCAGGTGCTATTTTCTGCAGTTCTCTCAGAAAGAAAGGAAGAACCCTTAAATGATCCTGAACATTTATACCTAAAGGAAACAATCCTTTATATTAATATGAAAAGATTGTTTTGCACTCAGTCAAAGGGATTCTTGGCAGTTGGTTTAAACTTGCATGTATATATAGCACACTGGAGCCTGCTAAGTACCTCTGTTTTCTTTATGGATGGAGCTTTGGTGCCAAGAGGTCTGCACCACATGCAAGGGTGGATATGCTTGCATCTGATGGATTGTCCCATAGTGAACCACATTGTATACAGGATGTTCAAACACGTATTGATTATGCGGTTCTCTCGTTTACAGCAGAATCATAATCTGATGCTTTTAAGTACAGATATGCAATCAATCTTCATGCAAAGGAGCTCAGCACAAAAGAAAAATTTTATGCTATACACCACATGTTTGAGTGACATTAGATTACATGTATGTTATATGATTTTTAAAGTGTAACCATAGCATTACTGTGAGTCTATACAGTTCTTACAAGCATCATCTTTGTGCTGATTATAAACTGTAAATGTATAATGAAGTTATAACTTGTATAACTATTTTCTGGTTTTGGTGCCAGGTCTCATGGTCAGCTACAAGGGAAAACCTCATATAACACGGCTGCAAAAAGTTTTAATAGGACTGTGTCTATGACTGTTATGTCTGTGTAAAACTTACTTTCAATATTGCATTACAGCATAAGAAACTTGTATTTTAAGGGGAAAAAATAGGGAAATAAAATTGAAATACTTAGGTGTATATACCAACTGGTACTATAATGCCAACTTCCAATTGGTTATTTGCGATCTCCAAACAACTTGACAGAACTAATACTTCTTAATGTAGAAAAGGATGTGAAATTTCTTAAGACTACTTGAAGTTAGCAATTTGTGAAAGGCAGTGTGTTAGCTTACAATGCTTAGCTGCATATAGAATGCAGTTTCTGCTGGTAGTATTTATTTGTGACTCACGGCAGGAGTGCTTGAGTTTTTCTGGAGGAGACTGCATTTTCAGAAGCTTTGTTCTTACCTTTTGGATCTATAAAAATTATATATATTGAAAAGAAGACTATATGGTGATCAGACAGTGATAATGCTACTTAACCAATTTTATCTGCATACACTCTTTAACTCACGTTATCCCATCATTCAAATTCCTTTTCTTCTCATTTGTTGTTAGTGGAGTCTATCAGGGGACTGCATGTTGCTATCCTTCCCTATCCAGGGTTGTACAACGTGTTGCTCTGCCATCACACAACTGTCTTGGTGTTCAGTAACTGCATTAGCTGCTGCTGCAGTGTGTGGTGTCTGGTTTACAGCAGGGTGAAAGCTCATACTTGAAACTAAGTTTTCATTTGTCTAAAATTCAAAAGAATGCCATACAATAGCATTTAGAAAACCATTCAAGCAGCTGGGCTTCAGCACTTAGATGTATTTGACCAGTAATGTGTGCACAGAAAACCACAAGCTTGAGCACACACATAATTGTAGAAAGGAATAAAGAGAGATTAGACTGACCTTGGTTCCCAAAACTCTCATGGAAGTCAGAGTGGAGAAGCGTTGGCCATACACAGGAAAAAGAAGAGCTGCAGCTCGCTTTGCCTTTTCTGTTCTCTCTAGTGCGGCACATTGGTTGTGTTGTGTCTGCCCAGGAGCAGGCAGCACCTCTCCTTGCCCTGCCCTGTGGGGTTACAGAGACCTGCTGCACTGCCACAGCACAGCACATTGCTGCAGTGACCTTGTCACAGTGCCACAGGGCAAATATAAAAGCACGAATCTAGAACTCACCTGTTAAGAAAAGGTGCAAAACTAATGAATGTGATATTTTGTACCAAAATGGCTGCAATGTGGGTATGTGTGCACAGGAATTCCAGTAACAGGTAGGATGCTTAATCATTTTTCACCAGGAAACTCAAATTTTCACTCAATAGATGTTTCGGTGTTAAAATATTTTTTCTGGCCATATGTAACCAAATTTGGTACAGTATTCTAGATCCACTCCCATGACTGAATTTATTAAAGTATTTCTAGGCTGTATTTATTAAGGTATTTCTAGGCTGCACACATGGGATCCTTTCTTTTTTACAGTGTCATTAATTTGGCATGATGTTGTCTGACTGTATCTTCTTCGATTACTAGCTGCTGCACTGAACCATAATATCTTCAGTGAGTGAGGATGATTGTGAAGTAAACATTTTAATTTTCGTTATTGTCTCATGTTCCTTTTTCTTTGCATTTTCTTACCTATAACTTACATAATCTAAAAATTGAGGAAACGAGGTTTATAGTATGTGGCTGACTTTGTTTCCTGGCTTCAATTTTCATTACCGAAGTCATCTGATTTAAATCACAGCCAATGTTTCAAAAACTGAGTTTTGAATCTTAAACTAGAATCTGTTTTTTTTTAAAAAAAACTATTTTTTAGATCAGTCATATACTTTTCATTTTGTAAAAAGAAGGTGTACAAATCTTCCCTTGTAGGCGGTGCACATGAGGGTCTTCAACACCTGGGTCCTTACGGCAATATCCCAAACATCGTGGCTGAACTGACAGGAGATAATATACCAAAGGATTTCAGTGAAGATCAAGGATATCCTGACCCACCAAACCCCTGTCCTATTGGGAAAACAGGTAATTCTGACATGGCCTTCACTTCTGTACAAGCTGTGCTGCTGGGCTTTCTAGTGATATACTGAGCAGCACGGTGCTTATCACCAGAGGGTGTTTCCTTTCATTCTGTATGCCAGGAGAAGATCAGTAAAGCAATCAGGTGTTCTAGACAAGATTTCTTCTAATATGTGCACCTCCTGTACTGATGTATGACTGCTAGAAAAGGTGTGGGGAAGGAAGCCTGCTTGAAGTTGGAGCAGAAGATGACGAGATTTATAACAGCATCTTGTTCCTAAGGGAGTTCATTTTTAGGCTGGATCCTGAAAAAAGTTATCGTTCTGTACAGATGAGGTTTACCCTTATTTTAGAGACTTTCATTGTGCCAAGAGGAATGAAACTGTCTGCCCTGATCTCCAACCCAGACCATGAGTCAATATTTAAGATACTTTGGCTCCCTTCCATGTGGCTTTATGGCTCACTGAGGGTGCATCTGCGCCAAGATTCAGAGCGCTGTGTGGCCATACCCCAACTCATTACCAGTGAGCAAGTTGCACAGAGCAGCTGGGGAAGGCAAACGTGGTGTAGTACCTGGGACACCCATAGGTCCCTGTTGTACCTTGGGGCTGGGCGCATCCTCAGTGACTAGTGCTTGGGGACCTCTAAACAGCACTTTGTGTGCATGATATAGACATATGCTAAGGAAATGGATCTTTTTCCTGTTATTTGAGCCAAGGAATGACTTCCAGTACTGAAAGTAGTAGTAAAACACCCATTGGCTGCTTTGGAAGCTGGAACTGGGAATGGGAATGAGCACTTCTTTTTTGTCTCTCATTTTTTATTTGTGAGCTAAGAGATCCTTTCAAAATCTTTTCTGTTTAGTCTTCATTTATGTTCCTTGGATAATTTAAAACAGTTGGCTGTATTTTTATTAAAAATGTTCTAACTAGCTTAGAATTGATAAAAAAAAATGTCATGGGAAGTTTTGCAAACAGTGTTTTTACATTTCATTGAAAAATATTAAAAAAATCAAATAGTCCTCCCCACTGACTTCTATTACAGTCCATTTGGTGATGATGACTGTGTCTCTTCTGAAAGAACATCTTATTTTCTGTTTGCTCAATGTAGCTATTGTCTGACAAGTTGTAAATGATGGTATTTAGGTATTCTCACACACAGTAACATGCTTCTTAGATAAAGAAGAATGATTTTGCTTGCCCATCCAATTTGCGTTAGTGATCAGATTAAAAAAAAATAAAATACAGCTTCTGGAGAAATAACTTGAGTATCCCTTCAGTTTTTCTGCCTTAGGTGAAATAAATTTTTTTGGTCAGAGCAGTACAGTCAAACCTGAGCACAGGAGGAAATCCTCAAGAAGTGCCGCCTGCACAGATAGATAAGTGCTGCCATAGGTACGCTGTGGGTGAAGATAGCATCTGCTAGGATTAGAGTAAAATGTTTTTCAGAGCCTTAAATGGAAATTCAAGTGGTGACCGTTAAAACTGTATTATGCATACAAATTACCGGAGGCCTTCCTCAATCAGGTCTGTGGATTTGCCTAATGGAAAACAATTTTTCCAGTCACTGTCTACATATGCACATTCCACAGCAGGAATACATAAGCCTCAAGCACTTGAGCTTGAAGACTTTTTGATTAGCAGTCACAGAGGGCAGACGCACATCCAGCTGCTCTTTGGGTAGAAAACACAAAGGCATAGACACCGTGAGGAGATAATCCATGTTTCTGTTGTCACTTGCTTCTCCCATGAGTTAACCCTGTCCCTTCTGAGACTGAGATAATTTTTAAGAAGCTATTAAAGTATAATGGCTTCTGGGTTAGTTAGCCTTCATGGTTACTTTTGCCCTCGTTTCTTCCTGGAGATGCATTTTTTTTCTTCCTAAGGAGAAAAGAGAGAGAGGGGAATCTGCTGGGCTTAGAATAAACCTTGGTTGATTGCAGTAATTCATTTTTAAGTCAAGTCTTGTCCGTTTCCCACACATAAGGGAAAAACAGTCCCCCTGCAATTTTTTGTTAATGAAATTATGGGATCCTCTAGAATGCCCGTCCCTGCAGATGCAGCAGTTTGTCTGCCCCACATCATGCCCTGGGTGCTGGAATCTGCTTGGATATGGCTGGGAGTGGCTGGGGCTGCAAGCGCTCCATGCTGGCGGTGGGGAGGGAGCGCCATCAGCAGGCTCTGCACAAAAAGCAGGTCCGGCCTCAAGTTCCTGAAACATTGTTTAAAGGTTGCTGCTTTTGGTAAATGGATCTTAAGAGGGGTTTTTAAGAGGATATCATCCTTGATGTGACACTGTCTGCAAAACCATTCACTGTGATAAAGGAAGTTTCTGCAATTATCATGTTAGTTACTGATCCACAGAAACTTCCAGGACATACAACTTCTGCTATATTGCACTTTTTTTTTTTTTTTTAAGGGAACTTATGATGTATAAACAGTTCTCAGCCATTTTCAACAAAGTAGCAAGCCAGAAATGGAGCTCCACCAAGAGCTACTTAGTGCAGGCAACAGCCTTTGCTTGCAGACTCATTTCACCATGAAATTTGAAAGTATTGCCTAAACAACTTCTACCACCTCCTGTGGGCATTAAAAAATGAAAATAGGATCCCTTCCAAATCAGCATAACGTGCAGTTCTATGTAAAATTAATCCCAATCACTGATTTAAAATAAAAACAAAAAGGAGGGAGGAGAACTTGGAAAATAAGTTTGTTAGTTTTAGAGTTTCATTAAGTAGCATTCTTCAAAACATATTTACATACATCCTGACAAAATCCTTTCAAAAGAATCAAACAATAAAAAAAGGTACTTTTCAGTTGTCCAGTTACTTAGATGCTTTTTTAAATTGCAAACCGCATTTAAGAAGTTTGCTGCTAAAAGTGGCACACTATTTTAAAACCACTAAACACTTTGTGCTTTCTAATATGCTTTTGCAGTGGATGATGGGTGCCTAGAGAACACCCCAGACACTGCGGAGTTCAGCAGGGAGTACCAGCTGCACCAGCACCTCTTTGATCCAGAGCACAACTATCCCAACACGGGCAAGTGGGTGAGTACTTGACTCTTAGTGGTTCTGCCACATATGTGGCCCTGGGTTTTGCTGCGTGGGATACCAGGAGTCAGAATGAGCATAATGGGCTCGTTGGTGGTAGAACTGTCACCCTGAAGGGAACTTCTCAGGAAGATGAACTGTCCCTTAAAAATAGAGAAATAGAGGCTAAGAAAAAGGATTGATGAAAAGCCCATGGAAAATAGAAATCCTTCTCTCATTATGTCCAAAAGCATGACAACTATGTATATGCGTGGTAAATGCAGCAAACCACATTTCAAACTACAGTGTGCTGTAACCAAACTCAGTGCAGATTTTAGCATGAGGTTTCAAAACATTGCAGGGCCCCTGTAAGAGCCTGGTACACACTGGACTGGAGCAGCCCTGGCACAGCAGTGGGTCCCCAGGTCTGCTCCATACCCCCACCATTGCCACCCAGCTGCAAATTCCCCTTCCGCTGCTGTTGGCTTGTGTGAAGCATCAGTGGCCTCTCATGTTACTGGATTTCATTGAAAACCTATTTTATGCGTTACATGCTACACTGAGGGCAAAACTCTTGCTCTACACACACACACAATACTTTAATAACTCCAGCTAGACTATTTCTGCAGGCTAGAGGCTCCAAAGAGAACTCTGCTGGTTAATCTTAGATTACATCAGTTGAATGTCCAATCCCAAATCCATCTTCAGGCGCCAGGAAAACAATAACAATGATCATAATTTATGCTTCTAGAGCAAATCACGAAATCTCATTATACATTATTACAGCACTTTTCTTAAGATTGCCCTAAGCCAGTGCTTTCTAAGCATGTATCGATAAATATACATGTTTGGCAGACTCTTCTTCTGCTGTAATTGTGAGACAATGATTCATCATTCGTGATCAAACCAGTGTAAGATTTATAGCCTTAATTACTTATGTGAGTGCTAAATTTCTGGGGAGAATCATGCCAAAAATCCAAATTTTGGAAACCCTCGTTGCATTCTAAGTAATTACCATCAAAAGTTTTCATTTTAAAAACACCAGATGGTGAACTTTATTATTTATGCCAGATAATGCTGTTAGTTTTCTTATTATTCAAAAGTAATTTACTTTCATAATGCCATTTTGAAGACTATAAAAACACTTCTGCAGATCTTTGGTGTGCAGCATGATTTCAGAATCAGTGTACGTACTGTGCTGTCATCAGCAACATATATACTTAACAAATGATAGGTAATCACTAGTGAACATTGGCCTTCTCTTCATTTCTCCATCCATCATTGCTAATTCAGGGAAAAAAATACTCACATGTGGATTAAAAAAGAGCATTAGGTCCCAAGCAGTAATCACATCTAGCTGCAGCGGAGCCAAGCCCAGATCTTTTCGATTAGAGATGAAACAGCTGGTAATGTACATGAGCAAATGTTCTGCCGAGATCCAGGAGTATTGCCCCGGCTGCCTCCTCCTTGGATAGTACTGCACGTTAGAAAGACTAGGAAATTCAGTGACACTGATTTTAGGCTGTTTTGGTTATTTTTTTCCTCTCTGGAATAATAGTTGCAGAAAAGCGCTATAAAAATCAGCTATTATAAAAGGTTTGTTTTGGTAATCAACACTGGTGTTTGCAAAGCTGAGGGACCACTGCAGGACCCAGTAATGTAAAGTATTTCATAATGGTAAAATATGTTTAGAAGCTGTCTTGTGTAGCAAAGTGTGTGATTCCATTCAGATGCCAAATATCATGCATAAATATTTGCTAATGCATATGAAGTTATGAATGCATAAATCATCATAAATGTACACTGGGTTAGGAGAGGAAAGATATAGGAAGAATCCTTCTGTCTGGTAGCACTCTCCATGTACCAATGTGTTCACCTCAGGGAGTCTGGGAACGTGGTTTGTTGACAGGGCAAGACACACAGCTTAAACTCTTCCCTCCCCCACCCCCACATCCCCCTGTCCCCTCACATAGAGAGGACTCTTCTTTATCCTTCATGTGTAGACAGAGTGGGAACAGTAAGTCAGGGCACTACTCTAATGTGCAACAATGATTTCTAAGATTTCAGACCAAAGAACTACTTTTCCCCTCAGTTCAGACTTTTTTGTGCAGAAGGCAGGTATTGTCTATTTGGGTCTGCCTTTTTCTGTATTCTGCAACTTGACTCTTTGAATGGTCTGAAGAAGTGTTCTTGGTATCCATGAAGATTTTCACGAAGATATTTGTATTTACAATACAAATATGTAACTTATGTATAAATGAGGTTTATACTGATTGAACCCCCAAGTGCTAGCCAATACCATATTTTTCATTAAAAAATTAATTTTTTATGGGGTTAAAAGGAGGAGGGAAGTTGAGCTGCGTTTTCTGGTACCGCTATCAGTATAAATAGGAAATTAAAAGCAACAGTATTTTTCAACAACACTTCTTTCTACTGAGGCAGTGGACGACTTTGAGTCTCAGGGTAGAAATAATGCCAGTTGTGCTTGTGCTTATCAGCTGCAGAAAGGGAACCAGGCCAACACAAAGAGAGGCAAATAGGAAGCAGGGATAAAAACAGGCAACAAAAATGAACTCCTTGTTAAAAGAAGCTACCATCTCTGGCTTCCTAATTTTACTGAAATCCTGAAAATAGTCACTCAGATTTCATTTCATTCTGGATTCCATTACAGTGAGCAATGTTAAGAGCATCTAGCTTTGCTAACTGGCATTTTAAAATATCTGCCTGGTTGTGGTGATTATTTAGGGGGCTACAGTGAGTCCGGTACCCCTCTTCAGTTTCAGACAGTGAATACACATTGTTCAGTTCAGTGGAGTGTGATTGGTGATATAAATTGTCATGCTTGATATTCCTGATGGGCTGCACATTGACTGACATGGCAATAAAACAGTGCTCCTGAAAGCACTTTCCCTTTTCACTTTTGCTTAATAACTGTGCAAGCCCAGATTTCAGATCTGCTGATTGTTACTGACCTAAACAAGTTTCACTAACCTCAAAATGATTGAAGGGAAAATCTTTATGACACTGCTTGTAAGCATTTTAACTCGAGTTCTCCTCCTTGAATGCCCACCTCCAAGTACCTGTCGGATGCACAGGAAGGTCCGAGAGCAAGAACAAAGCATTGGTTCCCTGTGCCATGGCTGTTCCTGCAGTTCTGAAGCCCTAAAACAATACAGGAGATCCCCTCCCTGCTCATGAAGCCACATATCCTTGCTGGCCACACAGCGTGTCTCCAGCCGAGGTTTGTCTCCAGCTCCAGGAACTCTGTACCTCTACTCCCACTGGGCCCCAGGTGAAAAATGAGTCAGGCAAATCGAGCCCATTATGCAGTGAGATGTGCTTCTAGAACTGTGATTTACCATTCATTCACACTCGTAGACTGTGTTCCATAAGCCCATTTTCTTTGCACTACACGTGATGCTAAAAAGTAGGAGAAATGTTCTTAGCACATTCCTAGGCAGACAAGGCCAAAATGATCATCTTGAGCAGGAACACTTCAATTGTAAGGAATTTTCTGGAATGACAGGAACGTTAACTTAGGTAGTCATTAAATCCTTCTTACTTCAGCAACAATATTTTTCCTCTCATTTAAAGTGTAAATTCAAATAGTTAATGAAGAGGGCATTCAGTGGTGCTTGGTTTCTACAGAGAACAATTTACACGTTTCAGGTTTTTTGTTTTTTTTTGTTCTTTTTTGTTTGTTTGTTTGTTGGTTGTTTGGTTTTTTAATGTTAAATTTACGTTCTCCCTAAGTAAGAAGTTCGCACACGTGACTAGCCAAGAATGTCTCCCTTGGCCAACTTCATCTCTGTTCCCTTTTGGCACAGTTCAGATAAAATAACTTAGGTTGGGCAAGAGATAGGCCTTGCAAATTTTGGGCTTAATGAACACGAGAAGTACAAAACAGACAATTTTGGCAGATTTCATTGTAACACTTGAAAATGTTTGTTTTTTCTCATATCAAGGCTGTGCAGAGGGTAGAAGTGTTTGGTGAATTTGTCTCGCGCTAGAATTACACTTTCTATTTATATAATCAACATTAGGTCAGTTGTTTATAACAGAATTAATGGTCTTGTTTATACAGTGTTCAGCTTTTATACATGTAATTCTTCTCTCCTTCCATTTTCAGGTTAGGGTCTTGTTTTGTTTTTCTGCATAGTACACAACTGAAACAAAATGTGCTGAGCATGTGTGTGTTATTCTGGACTTTATTAGAATTCACTACTTGTATGAAATATAACAATATGTGGATGCGCTCTTATAAACCGTGGTCAGAAGGGTTTTGTGTGTGTTTTTTTTTCTCATCATCATAACTTTCCTTTCTGCCAAGATGTTTTTGGCAGTTTTTAAAAGGTTTGCCATTAAAAATATTATGGACCAAATGGTTTTTAGAAACTTTATTGAGGGCACTACTTAAACAAAGGAAGAGTTGGCGCAGAACTCATTTCAGCAGAACTTTGTTCTGGAAAGTGTTGATATCTGGAAGAGAATAAGCAAAGACAACAAAACAGTAGGAATGACACTGAATGCAATTTTAAAAATGAATTAGAAAATCCCTTGTAAAAGGAACGTATTTTTGCTTCTGTTCTTGTCACCTCAAGTGTACAGAAAAATGTACCAGAGACAGCACACCCTCTCCCCATCCCCTTCCTATTATTTATTTTATCTTTTATTCCTTTTTTCTTCTTATTTTTTTTTCTTTTAACATATATGCAGTTATACCATATAATATGTGATGTGGAACTCATGTCATTATTCGAACATGTTCTTAACATGCTTATTTGCTAAGCACAAAGATACTGTGCAGCACAGCAGCAAACTGCAGCTTTGTAATTGTTGATGAGCCTGACTGCTCCTGAAGCAAGCATTTATTTGGGTTTTCCTGCTAACATTTTAGGTATATTTATCTTTCCCATAAAAATATGCACCCATCTAAACTTGCTACTGAAATGTTCATGTGCTAGTATTTAAGAGCAAGAGCAGTATTCTAAAAGAATGTAATGAATTTGACGGCTACATTTTTTCTTCCCTTCCAGAGCAAGAATTTACTCTTTGAGAAGATTAACGGTGGTCCAAAAAGAAGAAAGAGGGTAACTGACAGAATAATTTATGGCCCTTTTATCATCTAGAGTACTAATAAGGATAAAATCATACTTTTGGAATGAAAAGTTATTCTAATACGCCTGCACTACATACACCTCAGATCGTCAACAAATAAATAAACAAAAAACTTTATATTAAAAATATTGGCAAAATTAATCACCACTCCCCACGCATTTCAATATTCTTTTGGTTGTGAATAGCAACAGAATCAGCTCTTAAATCAATATTGTTCCATTAACTTGCACACCATGATGCAGCTCAGAGTTAAACTCCCAGGTCCATGTTCCACTTGGTGGGTAGAGCAGGAGGACAGTGTTCTCACCTCGCTGGCACCAGCACAAGGGAGGAGGTGAATGCTTCAGAGAACTTACTTATGGACTATTTACACCACTGTATTCCTTCCTTTTTTTTAATTTTTTTTTTAATTTTTATTTTTTCTTTCAGCAGCGTCAGTCTGTATTTTATCAATCAAAAAATCCCTCTCCAGCAGAGTCTTTAATTTTGCTTCTGGTGTATTTTTTACAAGAAGAAAACAGGGCTTTACATTATGGAGTGAGTCTAACTCTCTGCCAAATAGTAGCTTTGTAAAATATGACAGCACAGTTTATACTGTAAATTAAGGCAAATTGGGTTGAAATAGTTGAAGTGCAAGGGAAGGTGTTTGTTTTATTTATTTGTTTGTTCAGGTTTTTTTTTTAACTTTCAAAAGTAACATTTTTGCCAGAAAGGAATGGGCTGAATTCTTACTGATTCAGGTATCACTGGAAATAGACATGTTTCGATCGTAAGTTGGTGATCCACCTTCAGCTCAGTGTCTGCCTTCCACTTATCCTTAATTTTCAAGTTTGTTAATAGAAAAGGAAACAATATGGACACCATATTTTAAGTCTGAAGTAGAATTTACTCTGAGAACAGGAATTTTCATTGCTCATTAGAACAGCATAATAAGTGCAACAGAGGCACAAGAAAAAAAAAGACATTTTTTTGTTTGTGTGCTGATATAATCAGATATAAAAAGAATGATGGCTGAAGGTACATGACAACCCTGCAGCAAATTTAGGAGGCGAATCTTCAGCTTCTGACTTTGCAACAGATTTATTTTCTTAGCCCAGGTGTATCATTTAAGTGTAAATTTACTAGCACTGCAATCATTTTCTTATTATTAATAATAATGAAACAGTAATACTGTAACGCGTACTAATGCTGCAACAAAGAATTGGGAATTTTCTCTGCATCAACAGAAGAGCAGCAAAGTACCGGGCCAGAATGCAAAGAGCCCATCCACCTCTTCTCCCAACCCCTGTGCTCCCCGTGCTCCTGCTGGCACCCTATGCACAGCAGAGCTTGCTGAGGATGTCTGCTGCAACAGACTGCTGTTTGGGCTCAGAATAGCCCTGTTTTTAGATTAACACACTTCATGTTTGGAGCTGGGTTGTCCATGGAGAGTGTGTGTGTGCTGTACAATGTGTGCTGTACGGGGGGGACCATGGGATCCTGCAAAACCACATATTCTGTGTGGGTATACATATAAATACACATCCCCCTGCACACATAAATACTCAGTATATACAAGAAATGTATGTATATGCTTGCTATTTGCTACTGTGTTAACTATTTGCACTTTGCAGAGTAAGTGCAACAGCCCCTCAGTGATCTCTAATTTAACTAGTGACTCTCCCTTTGCTGAAACTGTGCACAAGCACACTTCAATCCGTAATCCATAGTCCTCCATGTCCAACAGCGCTGTAACAGCAGAGTTACGTTCATTTGGGCTTGGAGCTGTGCACAGAGGTACTCATGAACCCCAGCACAGCTGTATGGAATTAAAAAAAATTTTAGACATATCAGCCAGAATTTATGCATTACATTTTGTGTTCTCCATTGTCTGCTCAGGATTCACTTTTTAATGTATTCTCATTCTCTCGTACTTTATTTCAAAAAGTAGCTAGAGAGTACCATTCCAAAAAAAGACCAATTAATCTTCCTAAGAATCTTCAAATAATTCCTAGAAGTTTATGCAACAGCTGAATTTCACTAAATTAACATTAAGCAGAACTTCTTCTAACAAACACAAACAAATCATTTACATGTGTCTTATTTTTAACAATTTAGAGCATTAAATTAGTGTCAGTTTTATGTTCAAAGATTTTTCCACATTCATTTCTGGTTCTTAATATTTTTGTTTTCACTTGTAGCAAGCAGAGCATTCAGGAACAGTACAACAAAGCAAAAGGGCTGCTCTGTGCTCTGATAAAGCGTTAATGATAGCTTCCCCAAATAGAGACAAATCCAAGGGCTTAAGCACAAATAGAGACAAATCCCAAAACTTTTCCAGCTCTGACAGATAGTTAATATATTTGAAAATAAATGTTTTGGGCATATATTAGGGCTGCTTTTTTATTATTATTATTTTTTTTTTTTGGAGTGGGGGGGGAAGGTGTTGGTTTTATTTTATTTTATTTTTTTGTTGTTACCTTATTTTGAACTCCCAGGTTTTAATGAAAGAAGCATTCAAGAAAAGTGATTTCCATGCTGCAGCAGCCTGATGAGAATCAGGAGATACTGGAAAAACTGCGTTCTTCCAAAGTTTATTGTTAGAGAGGCAAATAATTTTTATTGTCATCAAGAAGCAGCATGCTAAATTTTTTGTCTATATCTGTGAAGAAAAGAACATCATATATTTGAATTTTGTTTACACAGATATAGTGGGTGTAAATAATACTTAAGTTTATTTTAGAGTTCCACAAAATGGCTCAATACTTGCAAATACACTTAGCACATTTTATTTCATCGGCATAGACAACATTCAAGCAGAGGCTTTCTACATTACCGTGATGTCCAAACAGTACGAGACAGGGTCTGTTCATCTTCAGCCTCACGTTGGGCTGCTTACATGGCGCAAAGTGAAGGCAGGCCCTTGCCAGGGATCTTCTTTCCAGCATTCCCTTCTTCTGGCAGTGGTACGAGGCCATTTCCTACGCCAAGGTCTTGCTTGGCTCTGCTTCTGTGCCAGCAGTTGTTTTTTTTTAATCTCTGCATCAAGAAAGGAAGCGAGGATGGGTTTCCCAGTGAGAGGATGAGCTGAAGAAGAGACACTGATCAAAGTTGTTGTGGTAACTATATTTTCCCCCAGCTTGAGGTCCACCAGGGAGCAGTGATTTAAGCCAAGGTGTACCTGTACGTCTCCAATGAGTTTTGTCCTGCCCCGAGGGCAAGCAGGATAGACATGCTACTTCTCTGCTGACCTGAGAAAGGAGGAGCAAAGCACAAGGACAGTGTTAGTCCAGCCTGTTCGGCGCTCAGGACAGGCCTCCTTCACTTGCCTGCACTGTGGGGTAGGTAACAGTTATTCTTACAGTGGATTGGACTAAATTCTCACATACACAGAGAAGTATTAGAAAAAGAAAAACAAAGCAGAGCACTGACTGACTTCAGATTTTCTCCCTAGGCGCAGTCTCTTCTTTTTTTTCAGTCTGTATTTGACAGATAAGAAATATATTCATATATCTACTATTCCTCATCACCTTTTCTGCATTTCCATGTTTCTAATAAGTTATTTTTTTTTTTTTCAGAGTGTGAACCCATATCTGCAAGGACAGCGACTGGACAATGTTGTAGCAAAGAAGTCTGTTCCACATTTTTCAGATGAAGACAAGGGTCCTGAATAAGTACAATAAAAATGAATGATGAAAACTCATGCCATCCTCCGCTAGATCGTAATATTGCTTATATATAATCATCTATTAAAATCCTTGTGAATGGCAGCATGTTTATTATTTATATAATTGTAGATGAAAAACAGCTGTATTTATAACAGTACGTTCTCCTAGATAACAAAAATATGGTTCTGCTTTTCGTTAAGCTATGGTAAAAGGACATTTCTGTTGTTTTTATTTTAGTCATGGAGAAAACTTTTAAAATGTTAGTCATTTTAATAGCTAACGTGAGGTAAATGGTCTTAATGAGCAGCTTGTAAATAGTAAGATGTAAAAAAAAAAAAAAAAAAAATGCCCTGTCTGACTTTAGCATTTAATCTTAAATGTTACTATGTTTGACACATGAAAATTATAGTTTTATGTTTTGTTCACAAATATTGTTACTTAGCAAAGACAAAGTATTTATCTTAACCAGAGAATTTTGGCTTTTGGTCTATTTTAATAAACATTTAAGCAATCTAAAGGTTTGCAAAGTGACGCTCTCCAAAATATTCCGTAGGCTCATCTGTCTCAGTTATTCCTGCAAAGATTTAAAAATTAAAGAGCTACTTTTTGCATCTATCCACTGGAATATTTTTCTGTTAATCATCCCTTGTCCCTGAACCCCTTGAACATCTTCCTTCTTTATCAATGGGAATTAATCTCCCCCTCTGCTCTTTTGCCTTACCAATGGTAGCATTTGTGCTCTATGAAGTGCTTAAATTAATGACACTGGGATGTGATAAGTTAAGTCAGGGGCCATTATCTGTCTTAACGGGGATGTGCCAGCATCCTCTGAATACAGACCCAGGATGTTCTGAAGGTCATTGCAGCTGATGATCTGAAAAGCTGTGGTATTCCATAAAACTGGTAGCTACAGCTGCTCTGGAAGTCACCCTGGGAAGCTGACACTGTTTTTCTGCCACAAGAAACTGAGTACTTTATACAACAGCAAACTTAACTCTGGCTTTCTTGAACATGAGAATATAACATCAAATAAGATTTTTGCTATTTTGCATTTGAAAATGTACAAGCCAAACAAGCAATGTCAGTGTGGCACTGGAATTATATAAAACAGCATTAGCTTACAGCTTTGAACTTCAAATCTATGAAAAAAATAATTGCATAGTTTCCTTTCCTATCCTATAAAGAGACACAGTAAAAGAACAGTGATCCTTTAGATAAAATAGATAAGACACTAATGGAAATCAAAGGTCCTAGCCACATATGATTTAACAACGTCACAAATATGACTATGCATAGCTCTTGCTTTTTCTGCCCTACCAGTAAGTAACTCATAATAAATGATGCATGCAGAGTCATTCCTCTCAAGTTATTCATGGGTGGATTGCAAAACTCACCACCATTCTGAACTACAGTTTCATCTTATTTTCACTTCAAAAAAAATGCTGGAAAACTAAGAGTGGACTTTATAACTGCACAATTTCATGAAAAGGAGAAGTTCCTATGAAATGCTGAGCTCCTTCAGCTTCCAGTGCTTTAAAGCAGAGTAAGAGCAGGCCAGTTGCTCATCGGGTAGGACACATCTTCTATACGTACTTCTATCCTCACTCCCACTTAATCTTCACTTAAGTATTGGTAGCTGTGGAGAAGTAAAGATTACCTAGATCTGAGCCCTTGGCACCCAGTGGCCCAATGAATCCCAAATTCATTCAGCCAGCCCTGCTGCTGCCACAGAGGATTTTAGTTGGTCATTGGCTCCATTTCCACTGCTGGGAATCCTGCATTTCTTCAGTTGCACAACTCTTATCTACTTATAAAGGAATTTAAGCTACACTGTGTTCCTGTCTCCTAGAGTAAAATCCATTTTAATTACAAAAAAGAAGAAAACATGAAGGTAATTTATTTCATTTTTTTAAGCTCTGAGTATGGACCAAAGCATACTAAAAGGATGAATATATGGTAAACATAGGACAAAAATGTAATTTATTCTTAATAGTATCAGAAGCGTTCCAACTGACTTCTGTTAGTCATCTAACTGCACCTGCTGGAACTGCAAGTCAGCAGAGCTGAGAGACTGCCCTTCCACCTATGGCAGATGTGCACACAGGAGGCAAAGGAAAATTACATGCCTTAGAAATATTTTTGAGATATTTTTGTCTTAAATAAAAGCAAAACAAAACCAAAACTACAGCAGCAACAACAACAACAGAAGCAAACAAACAAACAACAAAAAAAACCCCACCCACCTTTATGTTGCACAATACAGTGACATTTCACAGGAACTGTTGGTTAGAAGAAATCAAATGTGGAGCCACATCAGCCACAGTTTGAGTTCATCAGGCACCTTTAGTATTCATCCAGAAAGGTTCAGTAGCAGTACTGTGAAGTATTGATAAAATATGGCTATTGCACCATGAGAATGGAATAAATTAATTTTGGTTCCATAATAGAGCTACCTTTCTGAACTGGGATTAGTAGTTCAGTATTCAACGCTTTCAACAGCAGTCCCAACATTTTTATGTAATTTTATACAAAAAGTCATCACAGTGCTTGTCTTTTGGAATCAGGGAACAAAAAGTGCAACTATCTTCTCTGTAAGAGCTTACAACACCAAAACAATGTATTCAAGGATGCAAAAAAAAGTTGGCCATCTCTCACAGGTGTAATCATGCCTGTTGCATTCATGGTATACATGAATTAAGGGGCTTGAATATACCTATAGTTGTTTAGAATTTTCATTATTTAGAAAACAAACAAAAAAAAGTAGATGTTTTAAGTGTGTTAGTTACCTATCACTCATTTCAGATACAATTTGCAAAAAGAATCTATACAAAATAAGGGGATTCTGTTGGCACGTCTGCATTCAGCTAACAAAACCACGCTGATTGCCTGCATCACACACAGGACTGTTAAGTAAAGCCAACCTGAATCATATTCTATCAAAATACAGCAAACAAATTTAATCTGCAAACTGATGAAGGACATGGGCAGAACGATGAATATCACGTCAATTAAGTTTCTGGATTTGCTGTGGACAAAGCATCATTCAAGTCTCTTATTTTTCTTATTTTTCCAAATGTCAGGAGCTGGGGGTGAAGAATTTTTATTTTTTATTTTTTTATTTTTTAAACATAAAGAGTCCATGCCCTCAAATCAGATCTGCAGCCAATAGCTCCGTGAAAGGGCTGAAAAGGCTTTGTTTTCATTTTTATTCTGTACAAAACCCAAAACCAAGTGTTTCTAGCATTTATATTTGTTGAAAAAAAAGCTTGTAGCAACACTAACACAAAACAAACTTGAACCCTTCTGGCCTTTTGGCTTTAAAGCTTGTTAAACCAACTCTTACCTCTTTTGTCACGCTGTCCTGTGAATTAATTTTCAAGCAGATATTTCTTTCTTACATGCCAGTCTGGGACATCTGGATCGTGAGGATGCAGTGTTCAAAGATGGTAATTTCTCAGCCAACTTCACAGGCTCAGATTCATGGGAGGAGAAAGGGAAAGTGAGCAGATGCTACAACATCTTCTACACAGAAAATGTAAACTGTATAAGGACAGTTTCACATGACTCACTGGGGGAGATGAATGGGTTCACTGCTTTATTAGCAGAGAAACAGTTTTATTTGGATTCACGTAATTACCTTCAGTAATCTTAAAATACGTTCACGAATAATTTCAAACAACGAGACTTCTTTTTAAATAATTACCATGTCCCTTAAAAGGTCTTGCCTAGAGCCAAAGGCACACTACAACCATGAGCAAAAATACTAAGTTCTCTTAAAGTGCTCAGCTGCTGGCAACTATATACTTACTTGGATGCAAGCTAACTAAAAACTAAAAAGAAAGCATTAAAAAAAGGTAAAACTGCCATCATGAAGGGCCCCATGAACCACAAACATTTAACAGTATTTTGTCCTAAGACAGT
This sequence comes from Odontophorus gujanensis, assembly GCA_013399175.1. Lineage (NCBI taxonomy): Eukaryota > Metazoa > Chordata > Aves > Galliformes > Odontophoridae > Odontophorus > Odontophorus gujanensis. The sequence goes on along the minus strand of VXAB01002868.1, from coordinate 11,051 downwards.
ATGAGACCATGAAAGAGTTAAAGGACCATTTATCAGGTACATACATGGTTGAGGTCTAGCACACATAAGCCTTCTGCAGTTTGGTGAAGAATGGGGTTGAATCATCCTAATTCAACATGAGAAGTATGTAGTATCTGCCCATGTTTGCTTTATTTATGATGCTGCTTTGCCATGATTCTGCAAATAGCTGCCAGCCACGTGTGCAACACATGGGAGCACAATGAGTCTTAAATGATGTGACTATCATGGCAGCAACATTACCAACTGGGACTGAGAGAGCTTAAAAAAATGTGTCACTGACATCTAGGTTTTAGTACGTGACACAGGTGGAGAAGGGATAAGAGATGTTTGGAATTGAGAAAGCTTCAAAAGTTAATGACCTGCTAGACCTGAATCGTCTCTTTCCTCTAATTCCTGTCACCAAGGGAGATGAATACAATCCTCACTACAATGCGCAGGTGTCTTCTACATGTAATTGTTGTGTTTCTTCAATCTACTTTGCTCTCCAAGAAAAACAGTAGTGGAAGTCGGTGGCTAGATTTTATTGTAAAATGTGTGTGGCAAAGGAGAATGCACAAATGGCGTGCCTAAAATTCTCCCTCTTTCCTTAACTTGTGTCATTCATTTACAGACCATTTAAAATACATAAAAACTAATTGTTTTTATTCCAGATCTTTGTCCTAACCTAATCATCACATAACATTGTAAAGTTTTTGAGAACCAAAGTCCTCCCTTACCGATAGGTTTGGGGGCTTCTTTAAAGTCTGAATTTTAATATTTAAGAGTTAGCTCACAGAAAGGGCATACAGTTTTTGATGCTGAATTCAGTCTTAACTTACTTAACTAAAATTTTTATTCTGATAAGTAAAAAAAGCCACAAACAATCAAAACAAGTTATTCAGTGCACTACCTACATCCTAACGTCTAAAAAACATCTAAAAGTGTCTGAAATTCAAGTGGGATAAACCTCATAGGTAACTGTGGACCTGAGCCACACTGAGCATAGGCAGAACATCTTTCATATTTAGAAATAAAAGAAATTTTCACCATGATGGCATTTTGTATTGCCAAATGTACAAAACATACTCATAAAAAAATAAAGGCAGGTCATCCAGAGATGCACTAAAGAAGATCATCATTTGTTAGTTTTGATTTTTTAATTAATTTATTTAAGAACACTGCATCCAGAAACAAAGTTGATTGCAAAATTTTCAGGGGTTCCAGTGGACAGTGAGACAGCTGTAAGATTCATGGTCTTCAGAGCTGTGTAACTGCAACTGAACTGACAAAAACATCCTTATTGCTGCATAAAATATTTATCAAATAAAAGGAGACATAACTGATTTAAGCAAGTTCTTGAAAAGTCATTATTCTAACAGATAAACATTGCAGTCAGTTTACACATAGTCCACAGCTATTATTCAAAATCTCAAACAACTCTCTGACTCAGCTGCCACAGGGCTATGTGCACATACAGGTAATCTGTGCAGTTAAAAATGCAGAAAAGTTTGCCCAGCTTCTGATTTGTTATAGCTTCTCCTGGACATTCTCCACTTTTGCTGTAGCCTTTTTTGATGATTATGGGTCCGAAGTTAAAGGTTTTTGAAGACCTGTTTTCAGGGGTTCTCGTGAGAACAAGTTATCCAACATGCAAGCAATGAGCACATGTTTCTTACAATATAAAATATGCAAATTATTCCTGCTCTGATAGTTAAGGTGAATTTCTAGTTTCTGTGTCTCTCTAACAGTACTGCTTCCTGCTGTGCTTTTATGCTCCCAGCAACAACCTATGAGCCCTCAAAATGACAAGAACTACCCACAAATGTGGAGATAAGACCTTCCTAGACAGTTCCTAAAATTCTGGTTGCTCCATAAAAAACCCATTGTGTCTGTTTTGTTGCCTATCTGCAAAACTGGGAGCTATTTCCATTTGACAGATGTGAGAACAGAAGTGAAGAGGTTGAGGGCCAGATCCACTTAAGGCTTAAGTGCCCACAGTGCAGATGGCGTAGAACACAAATATCAAAGTACATGGTCTGCTGATCCTGCCTCCCTTGCCCTATTCCTTAGGTAGCTGAAATGTATACACACCCACGTTTTCTTATCAATAAATTACCTCAGGCATCTAAATTTATCCTTCTGCGCCTACCTATAACTGTCTGAATCTCAGTGAAGTGGTATTACTCAACACTTGTTCCAGTCCTAGACACAGCCCAAAGCCACAAACTTGGCAACTCTTTCCCTATATTCCCTGAAGGAATCAGCTTGGGAAGGACCAATCTCACGTGTCCACAGGGCCAGGTGCTGGACAAAGAACCACAACAGAAGTAGACAGTTTAATTACAAAAAAAAGAAAACAAAAACCCCAAAACAACCAAACACAAACACAACCATGTCTGAAAGAGCTATGGCAAAAGAATTTGAGAGCTTGTAAAAAATAACAGACTCTGCCCTCTTGGTTAAGATGTTACACCTCTGGAGGTATAGGATGTACAAGATTCATGCTCTCTAGAGGAGACATACAAATTCTCTGGTGCACTTTTGTTTCTCCTTGTCAAGTAGGATATTGTAGAAAGGAGAAAGGTTAGGCATTTCAGCACTGCCATTGCCAAATGATGGTGGCATCATTTTGAAAGAAGAGCATCACTTGCTATATTTTGATCTCAGAGCAGCCTAGGTGGTTAACTTCAAGAGACAGACCCAGGCTTCAGCCCCAAGCTAAGAGTAGTATCTGCTTCAAGCCTAGCTTAGACATCCATATTCCATAGATGGGAGAAACACAAGCCAGCCATACCTGATGTTCCCTGCTGGCCTGTTCAGGCAGCACATTGCTCTGCAAACCCACAATTGCTGTCAAGAACTCCGCATGGCAGCTCTCAGCTCAGTCTAAGGTGAATTTGTGGCATCTGGGTTGCAGGCCAGCACTTCAGAAATGAGGTCTTCAGATGTCTGTAAGAATGTTATGTTTAGCAAGACTTGGGAATTACCAAGAGTTGATTTACTTGACTGCACTCTTTATTCTAGTAACTTAAAAAAAAAAAAAGTAATAATTGTTCACACATTTTGCAAGTTGAAAAAGGAGGATTTAGGATCCTACTTCCTTGTTGACTGTTAGCATTCCAGTGACAAATCTAATCTTGCAAATTTCATAATGTATGGGGTTTGTCGGTTAACGGCTTCAGTAATGCTAAGGAGCCCTGTTAGTGTCATGGACAGGACAACTCCAAATAGCAGGACATGTCTTGTTATAATCATCTACAGTGCCAAAGCTCAGGCACAGTGCTCCCCTACATAACAGCAGAGATAACTCCTTCCAAGGTAGTTTTGCGTGGAATTCTCCCTATTTAAATATATAGGGCCAAATACTAAAGTGATTTTCAAAGCTCTCACAATAGATGATGATGTTATACTCTAAAGAGTGATCTGGATGCCAAATAAAACAAAATTTGATATATCAGAATGTATTTTATTTTCCAAAATACCTCTCTAAACCAGAAAAAAAGTAGTTACAATTGGCTACAATGACTTTTCTCTATCTAGGAAGAAAATTCCATTACACTTGATTCTAGCAGTCACTTCCTCTCAGAGAAGGCACAGAAGCTTCTCAACAAGTCTTTCTGTCTCTTTCCACTGGATTACAAAGGTGCTTTTTATCTCCAGGAAGTCTGTGCCATCACCTGGGTTTATCTCAATAAATTACAGCAAGAAAAAAACAAACAAAATACATACCTCTCTGGTACATTTTTACATCACCATAGCTGTCTCAGTACAAATAACCTCAGCCTACAGGAAAAGCATTGACAAAAGAAGTCATAAGCCCTAAATCTAAGACTTTATCCTATTAAAAAGCAGGATTTCTTCTTTGCCTCACACCAGGGAAAGATGTCATGTTCATTTCTTGTTCTGACCTGACCCAAGCAAAACAAGAAATAGCTACAGTGACCTATATTTTGTAAAATGTATCTCTGATAGCTCTTGATGACACCAGTCACAAGGATTCTTTCCTCTAAATGCTTTAATATATTTTTCAAAAGGAAAAATATGCATTTTTTACTGTGAATTCATATGTTCATTTTGAAACCATGACAAGAAACAATAATACCGCCTTCACAGAGTCTTGTTCCATCTGGTCCAGAACCAAAAAATCCCTGCCACAGTCTGATCTGAAGTGTAATTGATTTGGTCACTTGCAACTTAACTTCTTCGCTTACGTCTTTAGTGCATTAAGATTTCCTGTTTACATTTTCAGACTTTTTAAAAGTGCATCCAAAAGCTCCAAGTGTTTGGTGCCTGATTAATTGCAAACACCTAGAAGAGAGCTCCTGAACTATTCAGAGTCTCTCCTAACACCAAATGATTTTACTCATTTCTAGACACATTGCTAAATGTAAGAAGAAATATAATTTAATCAAACTGCAAATGAAAGCAGCTGATGAAGAATTCATAGGCGGCGTGGTTAGTTACAGAACTTCGGATGACAGTTCTTCCATGGCTTTGAACAGCTCCAGAAAAGGGGAAGAACAAGGTCTGGTGTAGCTATATTTGGGGAATAAAGTAAAAGAACTTGAAAAACGCTAATTAGAATTCAAGATACTGTAAGAAAGGGAAAGATCAATGAATAAATATCCAACTGCTCTTAGCCAAACAGGCTGAACAGGATACTTCTGACAAGGAAACAGAAGAAGCAAAACAGAGCTGTTGGAAATATCAGGACAAGAGATTTGGCCCTACATTTGCCTGTGTAGTTTCCCAGAACTGATTTTTTTGGCAATTTTTGAAAGAGTAAATTTTTGGTAACTATACAGATAAAAAAATACATAGACTTTTTTGTATTTTGTTATTATTGTATTGTTCTGTTATTTCTTCAGCTTGCAAAGTTTAAAATTCTAATATACACATCCACAGGGACAGGCATACATACATCGTCTGGGGGCTCTTTCGGAAGGCTCACCTCACTCAAACCCCTGGGATTTTTGTATTCATTTCCCTTTACACAGTCTGAACAGTTCACTGAAACAAAGGCGGGCATCTGGCAGGCCCCTACAGGACTGGGGTCCCAATCAGCATTTAAAATATATATATATATGGAAGTGCACACACAAGTCCATCTTTCTCAGCAAAGCACTTAACTATGTGTTTGCATTTATGCATACAGTGGAAATGTTGTTCAAATCAACACAGCCTGCTGGGTTGCTGCCTTATCTTTAGCAGTTCTTTTAGATAACCACAAGTGGTTAAAACACTTCTTTGGCTGCCTTCAGATTTTTTTTTTTTGTCCACAGAAATGAAAACTTGGCTTATTCGTTGGAAATATCTTTTTTTTATTATTATTATTGTGGAGAACTGCAGAAGTTAGAAGGCCTTCTCCTCCATTAAAAACTTTTAGAAATTTAGAACTGGGTGCATCAGAGGGACATAAAAGGTAAAAATAAATAAATAACAAATTGTCTTCCCAAATTAATGTGAACTCCTAGCTTCTCTATCTTTAACTGCTAATTTCATTGTGAGTTTGGTACTGAACCAGCCTTAACAATTTACACCAAAACAATTTGAAAACTCTGTTCCCTGTCACTGAGGAAATGGAGGCATGAGAAAATCAAAGTGAGTGAAGGGAGTGGGAGGGTGCTTGTGCCCCTTACATGTCATCTTCTTGATACATAGACCATCCAAACACACCATGGCAGTGAGGACAGGCTCTGTTTCTTACTACCTCCTTCCCAGGAATACGTTAGCATTCACTCAGAGAAGAGGATGAACACAATGGTTTCACAGAGCTCTGTCCTTCCCGTAACACAGCAGTTGTGTTTGTCTCACTGCATTTCAAAAATAAAGGGCAGAAGTTGCACATGGGCTAAATAAGTTGTTGTCACAGCCCAAAGAAGGCTGACAATCCTTCATTCCTGCAAAGTCACTTCTTTATCTGGCATTCTGTTTTTACCTAGATATTGCCAGGAAAAACAAAAACAGATAAGATGTGAATTTTAAAAAGCAGGCAATGGGAAAGCAGACAACCCAAACTAAAAGCCTTATGAACCCTCATGCATCATGAAACATTCATCCTGCCTTTGTTACTCCTTTTTTTTCTTTCACAACAGGCAGTAAGTGGCAAAGCCAGGAAAAGCCCAGGCCTTGGCTTCCAGTCACATCACCTAGCTGCATGGCCAGCATTGTACTCTGCACCAGAGTGCTGTACAAAGGCCCTACACTGCAACACAGAGCTCTCCTAGAGACATCTGCAAAATGGCTGCACCCCAGGTACGGTTTGCTGCAGCACAGCACTGCTCGGCACCATGGCAGGGCAGCACTGCTCTGCCAGAACTGCCTGTGGCATATCCACACATCCTGAAAGCATATGCGATCATGTGGGATGCAGCACAGCATGGGAAGGAGTTGGTTCACTTTGCAGAATAACTGGAAACTCTATTTCATAGCTGTCATGTCATGGAGCAAAATATGTAAGCAAATAAAACCCCAGGCTCCTTCAATGTCTCCTTCCTAATACCCAGCCACAGCTTTAAGCTATAAGGGCTTCTGAGCTCCAGAGTGCTGAGCAGAGTCACCTCATGGCATGCTGCTCCAGGACCATCCAGAAAGCAGAGCCCATCAGCAGACACCTCCCCCTGGTCCTGCAGGCAGTCCCGCCATGAAGGATGTGTAAAGCAAATGCAGAATGGGAGAAGAATCTTTCAGAGCTATTTTATGACTTTCATTTTCTTGGCAAATTTTTCTCTAGCCCTCAAATACCAAGGATGCATTAAAAACAAAAACCAACAACAAACAAACAAAAAAAAAAACCACCCACACACACGAGAAAACCTGTGGAAACAGTAATAAGAGGTAAGTTAGACCAATTATATTTCCTCATTTGGCTTGAAATTTTGACTGTTGGACAAGTATAAACTTCATCTTAATAAAATAAGCTTTTCTAAATCACTTCTGAAAAATAGTCACATATGGGATGCATTACATACGTAGGTGTTTTGAGGCCAGAAGACATATTTTTATTCTATGTCTGCAGCACATAGTGCTGTGGAATTCTGGTGAGTGACCATGGCTCTTAGGTGTGGAGAGCATTACAAGCACACAACCTGACTGTACACGTATTATATTTGAAACAAGAAAGCTTTTCAGACATACCAGGACACCATTCCTTTCGGAGCTGGAGGATCTTTTAAAGCGCTTGAAGTCAGCAATTTTATCTCAAAACCATTTATACTTCTGATTTCCTATGTCCTATTTCTGAGCACTCACAAATGAAATGTAGGTATATGTCTAGATGAAGTGATATTTTGAAAAAACAGCAAAGTAAAAACAATTCATTAAAAAAAAAAAACAAAACAAACACCACTAAACATTTCCCCTTGCTTATTTTTTCCTCATTCTGTTGATGAAAATCTATACATTAAAAAAATGATGTTCTGCCAATCTAAACGTGAAGTATAGTCCAAAGATTGATTTTCCAGTAGACTTTGAAAAATATATAATAGTTCACATTAACCTCAGCTTTTCATAATTATATTGTTCAATATCAAGTACAATGTCAAGATAAAGTTCAGCAACTCTATATGAAGGTTTTTTTTACACAATCATCTATATCAAAATAAACAGTAAAATGTCTGAAAGGGAACCACAGGACTGGTACATTAACAAAGTGTACTGAAAGCACAGGAAATCTTCCCTTATTTTATGTCATTTATTACTCTTTGCCTGCTTAAATAAAATCTTTGAAATAAAAAGTGAAAACTCTTTTTCCATGCTGGCTGATAACACAAAAACCATAGACACATTAAGGCTGGAAAAGACCACTAAGTTCATCTAGCCCAGCCATCAGCACCATGCCCACTACACTTCATCCCTCAGTGCCGTACCTCCATGTTTCCTCACCAGTGCTGATAAGGGGAATTATCACCTCCCTGTTCCTGCTGACTGCACTATTTTTGATACAGACCAGGATGCCATTGGCCTTCTTGGCTACCTGGGTACTCTGCTGGCTCATGTTCAGCTGGCTGTCAAATAACACCCCCAGATCCTCTTCTTTCCACATGGCTTTTCCGGTATCATTCTGGGCAGACTACTCAACATGCACTTCATACACCCATGATTATGCACGGATTGCTCTCAAGGTGCTGCTCATCTCACCCTTCCTGGAAGTCAGGAAGTGTGTTCACCCCCCACCAAGGACAGTGCCCATAAAGACACCTCATCTCTATGTCCTGCAAAACACATTCCAAAAGCCAGGCCACTCTGCAGATCCTCACACCATCCAGTGCAGCTGGGAACACCTGTGCCCAGATCTTCCAAATGCCAGATCTGACAGCAAGCCCTAAGGGGGACGTTATGATGGTACTGGAAGCTTAGATTAGAAATTAGGTGGAAATTTCTCACTCAGAGGACAGTGAGGCAATGGCACAGGTTGCTCAGAGAAGCAGTGGATGTTCCATCCCTGGCGGCATTCAAGGTCAGGTTGGATGGGGTCCTGGGCAGCCTGAGCTGGTGTGTGGCAGCCTTGCCCACAGCAGGGATTGGAACAGGATGAAATTTATGGATCCCTCCAACCCAACCCATTCTATGGTCCTATCATTCTATGTGACTGCTAAACACTTCACCCCCTTATTCTCAAAAGATTTGCACAAGCACCTAATTCTAAAGAGCAAACAAAGCATAGGTGGACATCACTACCTTCATATTAACAGGAGATGAAGGGATATGGATATATGCAAACATTCATATTTTCTGCTTCAAAACACACAAGTAGACTGGCTTGGAACATCCTTGAATGTTACTGCCAGAGAGGAAGTTTCTCACATTGCTGCCATATAAAAAGCACTGAAAACATCGGTGATTTTGTCATCGGTGGCTGACTTTTATGCACCCTTTTAGATCTTCCTCCATAAATGAGCACCAGACACATGGCCCTACACATCACACTCCATTCCCCACAGCAGAGCTGCTCAGAGTCCAGATGAGGTGCCCAAGCTGCCTGTTCTCCTGCCTCCCCCTGAGCTGGAGGGATGCGCCTGGAAGTGGGAAGTGTTCAGACTTGGGGTCCATTAGGGCCAGCTCCTCCACTGACAGAAATCGGGGACATCTCCCTGAAGTTATTATGATTCCAATGTGCTCAAGAGGAGGATCTGGCCCCTGTCAGGCCTTGGCTCCTCTGCAAAGGCTTTTAACGAGGCGCCAACTGTCCTGGCAGGGAGGAGGCACTGAGCAGAGCTCAGAGGCAGTAGCAGCAGACAGGAGCACAGCCCAATAACATTTTTCTATGCAAGAATTAAGTACAGCACTTCTTTTAAGCTTAAAACAATTGTTACTGTTCCACCAAAACAAAGAACAACTCACACACTAAATACCAGCAAGAAATGGGAGAGGAAATGAAACCAACAAACAAAACAAACCAACAAAAAAAACATCAGTGAGCAGGAAGCTGGATCCAGCCAGGCTGGCAGTACGTGGTGCCATCACACTATGGTATTGCTTCTCTTCAACCCCAACCTATGCCACAAAGACATACATATCCCCATAGGACTCTATGCTAACCGCTCAGTGCGGAAAGACTCCAGCTGACAGCACTGCTGGGCCTCAACGCAATGCCAGCTGCATCCACTACCTTGAAGAAAATCTCATCTCTGCTCAGGGTCTAACAGCACAGACCCTATCAGGCAATGAGCCCTGGGAGCACTGTGCTACAGAACCCAGTATGAGAAGGGATACAAATTTCTAAGCTGGAGATGATCTGGATACCTGATGCTAAAAATACAACAAACAACAATAAAAGCTTTCTCCTTCAACCACTAAGAAATAAACGTAGACAAATTATTCTTCCTTTCTGCTATTTTTTACCTTTACCTTCATTCATCTGATGGAAGCAGGTATCACTACAGCCATTTGCCTCCATGGTCCTCCAGCAGCAGCCCCAGTGTGGCCTAGGGCCCAACCCAACCCCAAGCTTTTTCAGAGACATGGAGCACAGGAGGGACAGAGCCCCTGCCCCACACCATCACTCGGCTTCACAAAGAAGAAGCAAATAAAGGCTGTGAGCACACTGAGAGGTGGGAATTGTGACCTTCTCTCCAGATTCAGAAAGAAAGACCCCAGCTAATTAAAAACATCCATGAAGTCTAATAGTCCTTTTTTGAGCAAAAGGACAAAAAAAAACTAAAAATTCCCCAGGCCTCTCCTTCCATCCATCTAGATGTCACTTACTGTGATTCTTTGCCAGTAGTCCTTTCCTTCTTCATTGTATTTGTGCTACAGTGCCCCCACACATCAGCACATTTTCGCTCTCATGCTGCCATCAAGCATGGCATGGCTACAGCACTTCTATCTGCTGCTGGTCAAGGAACAGAGAGATTCTTTTTCACCACACTATGCACATACGACGCATATGAGTTAAAGTAATAGGAATAATTTGCTAATGTGCTGAGCACTCACCTTTGTAGCTGGCACTAAGTGCAGCCCTAATAAGGAGCCAGCTGGTGCTAAGGGCTCTTAATGATCAGCACCTTGCATCTTGCCTCAGCCTAGCATCCTTAAAGCAGCAGGTCCTATAGTTTAATTTTGATATGTACTCCCCTTCTGCAAAAACGGGGCGATACAAATCTCTGCCACATCTATGCCTCTCTCCAGCCCCGAGGTGGTTTGGGTTCACGTCGGAAAATGGAGACACAACAGCAAACGATTGCAGCATGACCTGCAGAGAGACATCAATGGGAGATGGGAACCAGAGCCGGGCGGCAGTGGGCAGCACCCAGCGGGGCCTCGAGCCGAGCTGAGCTCTGGGCTGTGCTCACCCGCAGCTCCCGGCCCCGACGGGTGGGAGACTCCAGGATGACAACCCTACGGGACGCCCGAGGTGCCCGGAGCACTCCGAGAGACGAGCGACGGGAGGGGAAGAGCCCGCCCGAGGTGTCCCGCCTGTTGTGGGCAATTTAAAAAAAAAAAAAGAAAGAAAGTAAAAAAGACTTTCATTGATAAAAAGCTACCAGCGGCTTCCCCTCCACGCTTTTTTGTTGTTTGCCACGCTCTCAGAAGGAAACCTCACACCTCAG
>VXAB01002867.1:0-51423 GCA_013399175.1 Odontophorus gujanensis | reverse complement strand
AATCATAAAACCATGACAAGGATATTACCTGTCTTCCCGCTGCTAGCTGCTTGGGAGAAGAGGTTGAGAAGTGTTGCAGAATACCACAATGGAATCACAACACACTCTGAAAAACTGAACCTTAACAGTTTCAGTGTCTCTCAGGCCTTCCAGAGATTAAGATATTTGTTGTTGTTGTTGCTTATTGATTTTTTTTAATGATGAACAAATATATCAAAGTGGAAAATGTATACTATTTAGTTGTGTACAGAACTAGGTTTATGTTTTAGAATTCTATAGTTAAACTTTTCTGATCCTACAGTATGAATTGACCTACAAATATATATATGTATATACGGATGATAGTGAATTGCAGACATGAAACCTAACTTTAAGTCTTGGAAGGAGCCCCTTAAGCACTTATAGGGGATGGATATTTTGTAACTGAGCAGGAAAAATACAGGGTTGAACAAAGAAAAGAAAGCAGATAATTGAAAGCACTAAAACATGTTTGCTGTTGAGTTTTGTTGGTTTTGTTTGTTTGTTTGTTTGTTTTTGTTTTATTTTTCCTATTTGTTTGTGGAGGTTTTTTGGTTCTTGTTATTTTATTTTATTTTCTGAGACACTAGAAGTAGGAATTTATATGCACTTCTGAAAGAAAAGGCTTTTATATTAGAAGAGTGAAAAATACAGACTTCAGAAACTTATAGGTTTTTTTTTCCTCAGCACAGCTCTCTGCAGCTTTCAGAAAGTTTTAAATAAAGTTCTTTCCTAAAATAAAATATGATCTAATTTTTATCAGAGTACCAATACTGTATTTGTTTCAGTCAGAGAAACATCACTATATTGGATTTTTGCTGAAAGTCGGATTTTCCCCACATGCAAGAGTCCAAGTACCTTTAGATTTGAAATTTTGAAACAAAAACAAATATTTGAAAGAGAAAATATCTCTGCTTAATGTAACCCTCTATTTTAATCATATCTTTGTACATTATTCAGACTTCCAGCATTTAGAGACAAATATAACATTTTTGTGGAGTTTTATTTATTTACTACTGAGAGACAGTGTGTAAATACCATTTTTCTCTCACAGTTATTCTTTAATAATGCTGTATTAAAGATAATTTTATTTTACTGTAAAATACATGTGTACCCACATTACAGTATCGTACTCTCCGAACAGATTTTATGTTCTTTATAGTTTGTAAAATAAGTCACGCTGATGCCCCTTTACTTAACTTCATGTATTTAAACACACAGTTCTTGTTTTCTTTCTTCTTCTGTCTTCCTCAAATGCACTGAATTTGACCAAATATTGTGAGATGGATGTATCAGTGCACTGCCAGGAACAATCATTATTTCATGCCTTTCTCTGAAGACCTATTGTTCCTCATAATGAAAGGGAAAATGGGAACTGACGACTAATAAGCTGTTATGAGAAGACATATATTTTTGAAGCTTCTAAGACAGGTGAATGTACTAAACTTTATGAAATACTACACTTTTTGCTTGCTGTGCTTCTATCTAATTTTATAATAAAAGATATTTTTATCACTTTGATGGGTATAAGGTACTGTGCTTAGTGACTAGAGATATTACCCAATGATACTTGGAGTAGGTTGTAATCAACAAAATAATCCTTCTGGTTTGCAGCCTTCCTTTGAAGGCCTGTCACAGCAGAATGACATTTTGTGTATTCTATATTAAAACTATTTTCCCCTGGCTTTCATCTCTCCTGTAAACCATATAACATAATGGCAAATGGCTTAACCAAATGGACATAAATGTTAGTGTCATTATTTTCCCTTTGAGGGCCGAACTATCACAGTAAGGCTGCAGAATGAAGCACAGTGATGTAACAACATGCATAGATGCTTTTTTTAGGAGGCTGTGAAAGGATATGGGAAAAATATGATGACAACTATCAGAATAATAAGGGGAACAGAATCTGAAGGGTTGGCTGGTAATCTGTTCTGATCAGAGCTGCACCATGTTTTAACTGTCAGCAGCAAAACTGGAACTGAATAGACTTCAAAGGAAATGAAACCTCACAAAGGACATAAAGAATTATCCAAAGGTTGCAATTCTATCTTTTTTTCTGGGACAGTCTATGATGAGCAAACATTTTCTTTCCTCCTTTTTTTTTCTTATCCTTTTTCTTTACTTAATTAAGGCAAAATGCAGCCTCAGAGAAAAAAGCAGTTTGTTATACAGCAAGAAAACAAATACTCATTTTGAAGAGATATACTAATATACAGTAAACTGTGAATTCACCTTTAAATTATGAACACCTTGGTAATTCCCTTGGAAACTAATCTAATGCTTGTGAAGGGAAAGAGCTATTGTTTGCACTTTTGTTTAACAAAAACATTAATTTAAACTTCTTCCAGTACTGATGTTTTGGGTAACTGCATGTACAGTGATGTACTGTACAGTGATGACTTGAGTACATACAACAAATGTATTGTATTATATTGTTTCATTGTGAAGTAATTTTTCTGCATGGGAAAAAAATATATAATGTCTTGTTGTTATATTTTCTTACTGAAAAGGTCTCATTTTAGTTTAATTATAACTACGCTGCTTACACGAGCTCTTTGACAAAGCTAACTATGTCATTTTTGTGGAAAGAAAGACAAAACCTAACTGGGTAATAATATACAGTGCTGCATAATGTCAAGGAACAGAAACAAATATTTTGATCTGAAAACGTAAAGGAAATACACTTTAATTAGGGAGTTTACTTTCACAAGCATGTTGAATTCATAGGCCTTTCAAAAAGCTGTCTTTGACATTTCAGCCAAAAGAAGTAAAATTGTGAAGGGCAGACAGGGTCTACCAGTGCTAGGCACCAAATATGTATGGAAGTCATTATAATGTGTAAGTCCTCGTACTGCTTTCTAATTCCAGTTTATTCAGTCTATTTAGTTTTCTTAAGCTAGGTTTGCTTGATCTTACAAAAAATAAAATAAAATAAATCAATTGAATTTAAGGAGAAGGAGGAAGAAATTATTCTGTTTCTGCTATGCCTAGGATACACTACAAGGTGATAGTTAAAGAGCTTTTCCAGAGGTATGAGACAATATAAACCAAATTTTGGCCTTTATTCAGGTACAGTATTCATTTAAGTGTTGGGATTCTCAACTTGAAGGAAAGTTCCCTCACTATCATAGTGAAGGGAATTTTGTGTTACTACTTCAGGACAGAGCTGCATCAGTTTATGTATTATAAAAGCATTTATCCAAACCGAAAGCACATATGAATTATTTGATAGCTTGGAGGCACTAACTTTCACCTGAAAGGGGAATAAAATGCTGATTTGCTCTACAAGTTGTATTTTCATATTTGCAAAAAAGTGAAATACTAACAACAGAACTCAGATGTCTTGATTTCCTGTATTCACAACAAAAATGCTTATGCTCCATGAAAATGTATGGTTTTGATGAGAAATAATCAGAATTTTTGAGAAATTACTATTAATTTTTTATTGCTTTTCTTTTTCCCTATAACTGACTGTATAAACAATGTGATTGATTTGTAAAATTTCATGACAAGCTTTGTTTATTTTTAACTTCACAAGAAAACAATAAAATGCAAAACTTATTTAGGATTCAGATTTTTTTTTTTTTTTCCCCTGAAATTTTCAGCTATTTAACTGAAGAATCAGCTATTCTTTCGGCCTTACCCTCCCTCTTATTATTTCAATGTGTGTAATAATAAGATGGTGCATACTTTGATATAGATAATCATACACAGTCCATTGAAAACCGGTAACTTTTTAAATGGCATCATTTTGATTTAAAAAGTACAGAATTTCTATTCATACCAGAATTTTAAATTACAGATTTAAATTACATATTCAGATATGTGCGCCTTTTTATTGTGCTTATTTTCAAATATATGATATATCTAAGAATTACTTATAGAGAGTAAATGTCTTAAATTTCCAAGCTAACTCGAAGGCTGAGGACACTCATAGTTGGTATACATCTCAGTATATCCATTTTAAATAAGTGTAATCCTTTGAATACATCATAATGTTAAGGCAGTGTTTGCAAATTGAGAACAATGATTATGATGGTCCTAATGCACATGTGCACTTGTAATTTTCTGTTGTTATTCATGAAGTATATATAAGCCAAAAAACACCCACAAAATTAATAAAACACAAAACATGCACTGAATTACTTTTATTCGGATGTTACTCCTTTCTCTTTCTGATCTTTAATTGCCACATATATTATTTTAAATGGCACTCCGTATGGTATTTTAATTGTAATATTGTACTGTGACCATGTAGTTTTGGAGACTATGTTTTAAAGTTTCACATATTCAGTCTGAAATTTTGGGAGCAAAAAAGACAAGTGATCAATAAATGATTGGTTAAAAAGCTTTCTCAGATGTAATTGGGACTTGAAAAATAATACTATTGTGCTACAATAGAATTCAGGCATTTTTTGTGTATGTGTCCTTGCATAGAGCTTCTCTAACAAATGCTGCAACTTCTGTTAATCTTTGTGAACAGTGGCAATAGCAAAAGACATGGTGTATAGATAACTAGAATTCAAAATGGAGAATATTGAGAATTACAGAATACAGAAAACTGTACAGGAATACATGGCCGTATATTTGTAACATGCCCAGTAAAATCTTAGAATCCATGTAATTTTGTTCAGACTCTTCCAGGATGTTCAGGGTTACCTGTTCTCCCTGGGCTGATTACAGCTGAAGTGATTTTTCTCCTTTTCACTACGCTTCTCTCTTGATCTGCTGAACATAGTCGATATAATTCACTTTGTTAGCTTTGAGATCCAGCTCCTCAGTTACACAGGCAGGTAACAATGATCACAGACATGCCAGTTTGCATAACCTAATCTTCTGATCCTTAGTTCCATTTCCCCGAGAACTTCATATCTAGTGTTTTTTTGTTAATTGTGCATTATTGCTCACTGTAATGTCCCTCCTGTACAACTCCTTGTAACCATCTACATAAAGATTTACTTGATCTATTCTCACTCTGTGTATAAACAAAATTTATCCACATACTCTCTGTGTTTAAGAAGTCTTATGTGTTCAAGAAAATTAGGGTAATAAACAGGAAATTGGATTTTTTCGCCAGTCTCCTATTCTGCGTCTACAAATGTTCACAGATGATTAAGGTAACAAATATCCTAGACTCAATTAAAAGTAATCTATTAAAACCATTTGTCCTGGCTATTGATGTAGTAATATATTTATGTGTATTATTTGAAGAAGTGGGACCTTCCTACCACTCATAATAGTTACATTTATTGTGGGAGTTAAGACTGTAAGTGTAGGATATATTGCAAATGAAAAGTACTGAAAATATCACAAGGCAGAAAACACTGATAATACAATTTAATGTCTATTACTGTAACTGAATTAAAACTGATTATAGATCAGTACAAAATATTTGCTTCTACTATTCAATACAGACAACTCCTCCTGGAGTCACATTGGGAAGTTTGAATTCTGAAAACTGCAAGACGATCCCTTTGAATTTGCCTGTACTTCTTTGTATTTCTTTCCATAAGATGATTCCATTGGCTTTAAGTGAATTTATAATGTTTGACAGATTCAAATTGCCCTTGCCAAAAGGAAGAGTAATAGTGTCCTAGGCTGCATTAGTCAAACTATTTCTAGCAGGTCTAGGGAGGTGATACTTTCACTCCTTTGAGTGGTGTGGTTAAACCTAGAGTTCTATGTCTACAGCAGTTCTCAGTACAAGAGAGATATACTCATACTGGAAAGAATCCAGAGTGAGGAAAGGCTAGAGAGCTGGGGCTGCTACACCTGGAAAAGAGAAGGCTCATGAGGGATGTCATCAATGTATGTAAATACCCGATGGCAAGATCAAAGAGACAGGCTGTGATGGCCAGTGATGACCAGTGCCAGGACAAGAGGCAATAGGCACAAGCACAGAAGGTTCCATCTAAATATAAGGAAGCACTTATTTACTGAGTGAGTGACAGAACACTGGAACAGGTTGCCTTGAGAGGTTTGTGGTCTCCTTCCACAGGAGAGGGACTATTTTAAAATCTGTCTGGATGTGATCCTGGGCAATGTCTGTAAGCATCTCTTCCTAAGAATGGGGTTGAGCCAGATGGCCTCCAGAGATGACTTCCAGCCTAGCTATGCTTTAGATTCTATGATTCTCTTGATAACATTCTAGAATGCTGTAGCTGTGTACAGGAACCAACTCAAGGAAACTTTGTTTCTCACTTCAAGGACAAATTCTTCCATTTCTAGGTTTTTACATATAAGACAAGTACCTTCTGTGATTTTGGAAGGAAATGAAACATCACACTGTACTCTTTGCTGAATTTCAACACCTAAGTGTGGAGTGAAGCATCCTGTGGAGCTTATGGAAGGGATTCCCATGACAAGGTTTGGCAGAAGCCACGTGTCAAGGTACTCAGATTAAATGAAATGACATAAGAAATGTTCTCTAAAAGGATATTATATGTTTAGGTTACATAAGAGTAACTGCAATAATTAAACCATTGGTGGTATCTATCTCTGAACTGACATCTTTATCCTGATCATAATTTCACCATAAGGTGTGTAAATTTAAATTATATTATTACTACTTTTTCTTCTTCATTTCACTGTATCAAATATGTGTCATAGCCTTTTGTTTACAGAATGTCACCAGCACAAGTTGATTAGTCACTGTGAGAAGACTGGATAATGTTTTATGTATCATTAATAAATCAAAAATCTGTTTAATAAAATTCTTATTATTCTGAAGTTTATCATATTGTCATTATCCCAAATTTGTCCTGCTTAAATTGAAATGTTAAGAGAGCACTGATATGGCAAGTAAGAAAGAGAAAATGTAGATACAAATAATACAAAAAAAAAAAAAGAAAAAAAAAGGAAACCCTTAAAGAATCTCATTTCTTTTTGATATGCTACAAATCCTGAGCTAATGGACCTATATTTAAAGAACAGAGTTGACTGATAATCATGTAGATGAACCATAGTTAAAACTGCATTGAAACATATGATTTGTCATTTGTAGTATTTATGGGTACTATTTTGGATGAAATACTGGATCTATTAATCTTTGAAGAACTCAAATATCTGCAAATGTATTATATATACATACATATATGTACAAACACACACACAGAAGTACATATTACTTGTATTAAAAAATCCAAAGCCATTCTGAAGGTTTACTTATATAAGTTAAGGAAAATTTAAAATGATATGATTGTAAGTTCTCTGAGACCTAACTTTATTATAAATGTTATTATTTTCATAAAGTGGATACGGCAAATATTTTAAGAAACAGTATTTATTTAGATTTTTATAAGAGTTACAAAAATAAACTTTTATACGATCCTCACCAATCAAATTCAGAACTGCTTCTTTGTATAATTCACGCCTGTGGAATGGAAATTCTGGAATAGTTTTAATTTAAGAATAACCAGGTGTGAACTACACTGCACTTGGTTTATCTGGTTATCCCTGGTAGTGTTCTGTAAATACTCTTAATACATATTCACTTTCTTGCTGTCCATGAAGTCTAGGCTGTACCTGAACTCCAACGTCTCTGAAGAAGTAAATATTCTTTCCATTTTCTTTGCAATATATATGAATATTTGTGGTAGGTAAAGAAAGAAAGGTTTATCTGTCCTTTGACTCTCATCTTAGACTGACAATATTTTCTTTCATAATGTATGTATAATAATCATAATGTATGTATGTGAATGTATGTATAAGGAGTTTCTAAGATGAATCAGCATAGTAGTTAGATATAAATACTTGGAGCTCCCCAAATCAAAGCAGGTTAATCACTCAGATGTACCTATTTTTATAGCTTTTATATATTTACATCTTTGTACAGTTTCTAAAACTCACAGAATTAAAAGAAAGTTAACGTAAATAAATAGGTAGATAAATATCATAGACTAATCAAATGATGAATGATCTCTAGTATTGATTGAAATCATTTCTACTATTCTGAACTATGCTAATTAAAGGTTTTATTTTAACCAAGTAAAAGCCTATGATCACTGTTCTTCTGAATTTGGAATTAAATGGTGCTATTCTTCCCTGTCTTTCAATGCCTGATAGCCCTCTATTATTTACCTTAGAGTAGGTTTGAACATATTCCTTACAAGGAAATTGGAAAAATGCTTAAAAAATTTTAGCAAAGACACTCAAATAACATTTCAAATATTCTAATTTTTCATCTTTTTCACAGAAAGTATTCACAGAGTAGAGACTGCTTGTGTTCCTATCTTACCCTTTTTTGTGATGGCATTACTATACGCAAGGCAAAATTACTTCCCCATTCTGTCAATAAAACTCACAAAAGTTTGTTTAGCTGCATGTAATTAAATTGCTAATGTAAGCAAAATGTAGAAAAAATAACAAGAATGAAAGTAGAACAGTATGGTATGTTGGGTAGTTGTAGCATTTACTATACTGAAATAACTTCTATATGGACTCCAAAGATCACTCTTGTGCTATTTATAAATTCTGGGAAAATAGTGTGAGCCTTGTTAACTCAGAACACTAAGACATTCTCAGCCTGGTATATCATCTACTTCAAGTATGTGTTTGCCACTAAATCTAAACAGAAAACCATTTATTTCTTCAACTAGAAGAGTGTCAACCAATCAGCAACAATGCAAAGTATTCCTGGCTTTTAGAAACTGACATTATAGGTGAAAACTGGCAAAGTTGAGGCAGCTCTTGACAGCTCCAATTTCAACTCCTAAGTAGTTGAATTTTTCTTGATTTCAAAAACTGTAAGTGAAAAGTTTTTGTTGTCATTGTCAGGCACAATAACACAGACGTAGAGAATGACTTCTACAAGCCTCTAGGCTTTTGTCATTTCTGGAGGGATCTGATGAACTATTCTACTTTGTTAAGTTTTATGGTGAATGCAAGTATATTTGTAGAGTCACATTTGAAATCAATTAAAAGGTTTTAAAATAGTCTTTACTAATGCTTTTGTCGGCACCAAAGAGTATCGGTGAGCATACTGCCAATACAAATAATGAAACTGAAAAAAAGTCATTTGTGGTGATAAATACACTGTATAATGTAATACAGTATGGAAGACCCCCAGACTAACTCTCAGCAAGCTTGAACCTCCATTTAAAGTGATACAGTGTCAAACATGGACATGCTAACTTAGATCCTGGAACAGAACTGAAGTATCTTCCTTATACAGCATCATAAGAAATTATCTCAAAGGTGGGAGGAATTAGTTTGATGCAGCTCTGTTGAAGTGACTATACTGATTACAAGTCTACAACTAATTCTTTCTGTGATAAATTGAAAGATCTCTGCACTGCTCTTTCATTACAGTCATAAGGATTTATGGGCCAGCACACAGTAGAAAACCAAATAAAGCAATAGTATTGCCAAAATTATACTCCTTTATAATTCAAACAAATTCATAATTAGTAATAGTATATCAGATGGTAAAGTTACTTTGTAACCTGCAATTTTTGATTGCTTGATAATGCTTAAGCTTATAAAGAGTAAACTAATCACATAATTGTTCTCACATTTGTCAACAGTTTATGGGCCAGCAGGGAGATGGGCCTAAAAACAAAGAAGCAAGGATCTGGGGAGGAAAACTAATATACCAAATAAGATATCAGAATGCAAAATAACACAATATAATTGAAATTGAAACTAATAAATCAAATAAAATGAGAGAAAGAATGTCTGAAACCAAAGGCCTTACAATAAAGTTAAAGGAGACAGTTAGGGAACTCCGCTGCTGAGATGAACAGCAGAAGAGCAACTCTCCAGACATTGCATGCAGCTTTATCTCTACCTCTGAGTGGAAAAGGGGAACACAAAGTCCTCTGGGGCATGTAGTTCTTATTCTCTTCTGAAAACCAAGTACCCAGAAATTCACCAATCCACAGACTTAGAGCANACCTCGGCCTGCAAAAACTGGTCCCGCATAGGTCTGAGCTCACGACCTGCCCGACCAGGGCCAAGAGCTGAAATACTGCACCGATGCGATGAGCAGCAAATGGCGTTTATTGTTTGTACTTCACAGCTTTTATGGCCTACTGATAAGCATGCGCACTAATGAGTTAACAATGATTCAGCACTTCACAGTAAGGTGCCATACTTCTAATTGCTACGTAGCTTATAGGGGGGGGGTTTCGATCTCGCGAGAGCCCTAAAAGTTCGCAGTTCGGCAACATAAGGATTTATGGGCCAGCACACAGTAGAAAACCAAATAAAGCAATAGTATTGCCAAAATTATACTCCTTTATAATTCAAACAAATTCATAATTAGTAATAGTATATCAGATGGTAAAGTTACTTTGTAACCTGCAATTTTTGATTGCTTGATAATGCTTAAGCTTATAAAGAGTAAACTAATCACATAATTGTTCTCACATTTGTCAACAGTTTATGGGCCAGCAGGGAGATGGGCCTAAAAACAAAGAAGCAAGGATCTGGGGAGGAAAACTAATATACCAAATAAGATATCAGAATGCAAAATAACACAATATAATTGAAATTGAAACTAATAAATCAAATAAAATGAGAGAAAGAATGTCTGAAACCAAAGGCCTTACAATAAAGTTAAAGGAGACAGTTAGGGAACTCCGCTGCTGAGATGAACAGCAGAAGAGCAACTCTCCAGACATTGCATGCAGCTTTATCTCTACCTCTGAGTGGAAAAGGGGAACACAAAGTCCTCTGGGGCATGTAGTTCTTATTCTCTTCTGAAAACCAAGTACCCAGAAATTCACCAATCCACAGACTTAGAGCATTAACTCTTTAACTCCCAGTGCTTTACATGATGTTATGATGTGGTATACTGACAACAAAAATCATAAAACTGTGACACATTGTACAGCTCTTCCCACATAAAGCAGCTGACACTTAACTAATTAGGTGTGATGACAAATGCAGTTTTTTTTACTNTGGGTTGAAACTCAGAGCCTGGGGAGGACACAGTTATGGATAACTCACATTATGGCAAATAATTTTATGTATTTTGATATCTTGTCTAAACACAGCCCTGTGAACAGCTGAAAAGATACCACTTTGCTTTCTTTTTTAATAAAGAAAATAGATAGATTTCAAAATTGCTGAAAGAATAATAGATTTACAACTCCACTTTGATTCAACATAAATAGATCGCTTGTGAAATTTCAGATGAAATGTATAGTGTTGCGATCAAAAATGTGTTCCTGCCTCTCTACTAGACTTTTATAAGACCTATCTTATTAGAGAGAAATAAACTTGACTTCACAGTCACGTCTTATTCATGTTAGTACTTTATGACATTACATATGTTTGTAAACCACTATTTTCAAAGATATAACATGGGAAGAGTAAAATTTCGTCAAAAAACTCTGATACTCACCCTGAGAACTCACGAAGAATTGTGACTACTTTCATTGAACCAGGCTGATACATTAATTTCACAAAAACAATCACACATACTACTAGTTTAATGCTTTGGTTGCTCTTTTTTATATGTTTTAATTAAAAACTGTAAAAAATAAAATAACTTTTGTTACTTACATACANCAAGTACCCAGAAATTCACCAATCCACAGACTTAGAGCATTAACTCTTTAACTCCCAGTGCTTTACATGATGTTATGATGTGGTATACTGACAACAAAAATCATAAAACTGTGACACATTGTACAGCTCTTCCCACATAAAGCAGCTGACACTTAACTAATTAGGTGTGATGACAAATGCAGTTTTTTTTACTACTTTATAAATAAATAAATAAATAAATAGATCTTCCCATAAGTCTTAGGAAATGAAAAGCAATATGACAGGAGAAAGGAAAATAACGAGTCTGAAAGATAATATCTGGATTCCAGGACTGAGCAGTGTAAACAATGTATTATTATAAAATACAATGATCAGGTGGAATCAAAGACATGTAAAATAAAGAAACAGAACTAGAGAAATAAAATTGAAACATATCAGTTTTTTTGACAAATGAAAACAAAGAAATATAAAAACATATATTTCAGAGATCTCCTCCTATTCATATGAAACTGCATTTAGGATGTGAATTTAATAATGGGATTGCAAAATGAATGAGGCTAGAATGTTCTTCAAACCATCCCATTCTCAGACTGCTCATGCTCAGACAGGTTTGGAATAGAAATCTGGACAACTAGTTCCAGTGTTTGACCACAGTCACAGCATTAAANTATTTTCAAAGATATAACATGGGAAGAGTAAAATTTCGTCAAAAAACTCTGATACTCACCCTGAGAACTCACGAAGAATTGTGACTACTTTCATTGAACCAGGCTGATACATTAATTTCACAAAAACAATCACACATACTACTAGTTTAATGCTTTGGTTGCTCTTTTTTATATGTTTTAATTAAAAACTGTAAAAAATAAAATAACTTTTGTTACTTACATACATGTTCAGCCTTGAAAGAAGAAGACTCAGAGGGGATCTGATCCATGTCTATAAGTATCAAAGGAGCGGGAAGCAAAGGGACGAGGCTGGACTGTTCTCTGCAGTGTGTGGCTAGGACACGGGGAAATGGCCACAAACTGAGGCATAGGAAGTTCTGCACAAATGTGCATGGAAACTTCTTCACAATGAGGGTGACAGAGCACTGGCACAGGCTGCACAGAGAGGTGGTGGAGTCTCCTTGTCTGGAGACATTCAAGACCCACCTGGACGCCTACATGTGCAACCTGGGCTAGGAAGTTGCTTTGTCAAAGGGTTGGACTTGATGATCTCTGAAGGTTCCTTCCAACCTCTACAAGTCCATGATTCTGTGATTCTGTAAAATAAAATATTATATTTGTAGAAATTTTTTGATTTGTATTATTTAAATAATAATTTGTGACAGAACTATATTACTTGCTTATTTCTAGTAATCCCAGTGAATATTAATAGATTTTAAAAGGTGAATTTACACAGGAACTATTGAAAATCTATTAATACTTTTCCCAGTTTTGCACTATGCATTTATTTTCATTGCTTTAAAATGCTCAGTTT
This sequence comes from Odontophorus gujanensis, assembly GCA_013399175.1. Lineage (NCBI taxonomy): Eukaryota > Metazoa > Chordata > Aves > Galliformes > Odontophoridae > Odontophorus > Odontophorus gujanensis. Next base: position 38,427 of record VXAB01002867.1, on the reverse strand, counting down.
TCTACGACTTTAACTACTTTATTCCATATGCCATTATCAACCTTTAGATGGGAAGAAAAATGTTTCTGTTCTTAATTCTTCTAAACTTCTTTGCAGTACCACACTTTCAGTTCTACTACTAAATTAAAGATATGGAATATTATCCCTATCTAAAATTTAGAAATTAATTAGTTTCCCTTGATTTAATTTGTGTCAAATTAATTCCTACCAACTACAATAGGTAATACAGAAGCAAGAAGTAACACCTCTCTTTATTTCATGTAATTATCCATCTCTTCTGTTAGTAAAACTATGCTGTCTTAATTATGCAAGTTTAAAAATAGTTTAGGTGTCATGTAAGTCTCAAGACTGTCATCACTTTTTCATGGCTTCATACATACTTGATTTCATTTAAAGTAGTTCTTTGGTGAAGTACATGCTTTTTTTTTCTGTCTCACTTCCTACCCAGTTATGTCTGTGGCCACACTTAGTCACCTGAATTTGGCATAAAAAATACACACTGATGAATGTCCTAATTTAGAGAATTCCTTACGCTTAATTTAGTTGTCTGTCTTCAATAACTCCCAAGGAAAGTTATCAACTTTTTCACCAGCACCTGTACATAACCAAAAATAGTTCTGCATTACATGCTGATGAATGCATAATCCTTGACCTTTCTTCTTATATAAACTTTAAACTCTTGCACAAGGAGAGTGTTATATGTTAGGGTGTTTAGTTGCTAATCACATTTCAGCCAATACTTGTTTTTGTAATGTTCTATCTCCCAGAGAACGTCAAATTCTGTAGTAAAATGTCATTCAACTCCATATAATTTTAAACAGATGGAATTATATAAATTAAAATACTATGATGTTTGGCTAAGAAAAAATGTTGCTTTTCCTAAACACTGATTTCATCAGGATACGTCAACATGCATGAAGTAGATCCTGTAAGTCACAATTTAGGTACATACTTAAATGTTTCCAAAGGCTGGAAACTAGGGCTTCTGTAATTTATTCCACAGGTTACCTAATTAGTAGGTATATAAATCCACAAATACATGTTCATCTAGAATATTTATGCTAAAATTTTACAATTATGTTATTACATGGATAGATTTTGGACTTTGAGAGCAGCCTATATATTAATTTAGTCTCCTAATTAGAGCATGGAAACAACAAACCTTAAGCAATGTTCAGTAACACCTGATATAAAGAAACATTCCGTATCATCTGAAGGTGCATATGAAGTTTCTTCTATATAGAATTATATTATCATTTAGATTAGAAAAGACCTGCAAGACCACCAGTTCCAATCATCAGCCCAACATACTGAGTCTCATCACTAAATCAATTCTCTTGATGTCATGTCCACATATCTCTTAAATATCTCCAGAGACAGGGACTCTATCACTTCCCTGGGTTACCTGCTACAATGTTTCACCATTCTTAATGTGAAAAAATTATTCCTAATTTTCCATCTGAACCTCCCATGCTGCAATTTCAGTCATATTCCTTGTGACATATCACTTGCCTTCTGAGAGAAGAGTCTGGTGCCCTTCTTGCCACAACCTCCTTTCAGGTAGCTGTAGAGAGCAGTGAAGTCTCTCCTCAGTGTTCTCTTCTCCAGACTAATGAACCCCAACTCTGTAATTTAATTCTTTATCTTGATTTCCGATCTTTTCACCAGCATTACTCTGCACATTCTTGAGCAACTCAATTACCTTCTCTTAATGAGGGGCCCAAAACTGCCCACAATACTCAATGTGTAGTCTCACCATTTTCATCTACAGAGGAACAATCAATTCCTTGGTTCCACTGGCCACACTATTTCTCAGATCTAACACTTTATTATTTGATTAAAGTTGAAGTGGCATCATGTTTGAGACTGAAGGTTGTCACTGATCTCTGATACTTCATTCACCTTGTGTATGGCTTCCTGTGTAATTCTTTCCTGTGGAATTTTTATGACTTCAGTATTTTTCACTCCTTTATTCTAATCATTCCTTAAAACCAGATCTCCATTGCTCTGGATAATAAATTTTCTGCATGTTTCCAATAGCTCATTTCAATACAGATGATGTAAGAATAAAGGGTGGCAATTCTACGTTACTCTATCATGGGAATTCTTTAAACTGAGTTTGTTATATACCACCGTTATGTTACTGTCAGTTGTATCTATAATATCTAAAATAATACCTAAAAGGTAAAATGGATGTCTCTGCCTTGCTAAGACTGCGTACTCTGTGTGTTAGATTTAAGACTGCTGCAATTTAGTATACCAGTTATAAATCCCCTAGAGCATGATTTATGATGAAACTTTGCAAATCTAACTGCACACACACATAAGTAGCATGAGAAGATTCAGTGTTTTTCTAGTAGCAAAATGTGCTATTGCATTTGTAAACTTACAAATCCAGAGATGACATTATATGAAGGCAATACATTTTCAAATCTACTGAATGATTTCCTTAACAATTAATTAGATCAGAAAGGGTTAACCTTTACTGAAAGTAAATGCTGAAACAGTGTTGAAAATGAATAATACACTGACACTAAAGAAAAAATAAGGAAAATATATTAATTTATTTTAGAACATTACCATATATGAAGAAAAATAAATAAATAAGTACCTGCTTTATTTAAGGAAATAAGTAGAATGTCATCAGCTGGATTGTGCACAAGCCTTCTGCAGAACTGAGTATCCCTAATGGATTGTCAAGGCTTTGAATTGGAAACTCTGTTGAAAATAACATTTCTTCCTCCTAAAGTCATACATAAAAGCATGTGGTATACCTGGTATCCCATTTGCTTCCTTCTTAATGCTTCAGTTCATGAAGTTACAGACTTCGTCTTTAGATTCAGCTATTTTTCCCTGCAGCTATTGGAAACTATGCCTCCTCCAGTACTGTTTGCTGAGGTAATTTTCTGAAAGAGAAACAATTTTAACATGAACCAAGGATTTATATTTGGAAAACTGTTTCTGTGTTTTCCCATTTGATGTTTACTTCATCCATGTTAAAGCAACTGCTGTATTTGCAACCTGAAATTCCCAGTACTGATTATATATTTTTTTTTCCTATTGAGAATATGCCACTAGTATACAGATTCTCCAGTCTGATGCAGCTTCTTAAAGTACATTTATATTAAAATGGTTAAGTCTGGAAAAGATAGGCATGCAGGTTCAGTTATCCTCTCTGGTTAAAATTAGACAATTATGTTTGTGCAAATTTTCATGTGAGTAAGAGCAGAATTAAGTCGTTTTTGTGTCTGCACTGTGAGTTTGGCTTCTTGGCTTCTGTGATGTGGTTAACTGTCATCTACACTAAATTTTGCATTAATGGAAAGTAGGGGAATTTGGGGATTGAGTGTTCTTCAAAAAAAAACCAATGTGCATAAGCTTGCCCTCAGTCACATCAGAGGCTTCCCTGTGGATGAGTGATCTTCTTTTCATAGGTATGTCACCAACAACCTGCAAGATATTTCAGACTGCACTTGTGATACCAGACATCCGCTCTCAGATCCCCAAAGCTGTTGGTGCTCAAAAGATTTCAGAGACAATGCCACCTCTCTGTCTACTAATGGCTTCTCCCCACCCCCCCCAATAAAAGCAGCTACATCAAGACAAACAAGCAGCTTTCCTCCTTCTTACCCAGCCTTAAATCTTTGAACAACATATACTGGGCTTAGAAAGCAAACTGGAAAGAAGCATACTAAATATGTCTACCATCTGTCACAAAGCAGTCACAGCAGATTTGCATATCTTGTGCTGTCCTAACAGCGGTGATGAATGCATTAGCTTTTAGTAGTAAATAAGGAAAATATATCAATATATTGTAGACTGTGGCAACTTTTTCTTCACTACCTTTTTTCTTTTTTTTAATAGACATAAGTTAATATTTGCATTAAATCATACGCTGCTAGGAATATATATATATATGTGTGTGTATGTGAGGCATATTTACCTGTGCTTTAGCCTCTTGTATTTCAGACAGTTGACATCAGACTTGGAAGCATTTTGCTTAATTGAGTGATTTGGAGGTAATTCTTTAATGTTTCCATAGCTAAAGCATAAAGAAAGAAGAAAAATAGAGCTCAAACTGTGTCATGATTGTAAACTAACTTAATTAATAGTACATGACTTTTTATTGCAGTAACTGCATTAAATCATGATCATGACCTTGTTCAGAATTTGATTTTTGCTGATCAGAAGTGAAGTTTATAAGGCTGTTCTTTCCAGAGGAAAAAAAATCAGAAACAAAAAGGGAATTAATTAATATCCTGATTTCTGCACTAGAGAATTCATACAGATAGATTAGTTTTTCCATCAGAACACACAAAAAGATACTAAGTGGTATACAATCAGTGAGATATCCTTTCTGTCACTACCTAAATGACTTCTACATAGTTCATTGTGTCTCCAGCTACAATCTCTCTTTGGCAGGCACTGGATCATATTAACACCTGAATGAAATATATTGTTCAAATCAATACAGAATTTTCCACAGTTTGCAGGAACATTATGAAATGTTCAGCATAATATGCACATGTGATTGTTTCACTGATATAAGTTTCTACATTTTATTTAGCAAGTACAAATGTCATGACTGTTCAAGAGTATAAAAAGCCTGTCAACAGAACCACATTTTTAAATTAAAACTTACCTCAACTGTTTACAATAGTAAGAGATGCTGCTCAATACTTGACATACACTTTCCAATGTCTTAGTGACTTGCCTAGATCATGTTAACACTCCTGACGTAGAGGAATGTATAACATATTTTATCTCTCAAGAATGAATCATTTCTTTTGTTAGGGGAATAACCCCCATATGTTTTCTGAGGTCTTGAAACGATCTTTTTAAAAAGTGTTTCTACTTATATATCCATCTTTATTCACTAAGATAACTTTTAACTCTACAGATTGATCTCTTTCATCCAGAAGTCTCCCGGTAATAAGAGTAAATGCAAGACGATCTTGATAAAGTGTTAGAGAGACAAATCAGCCTTATGAAAAGAAATTAGAATGAACCATAAGTTATATTTTTTTTTCAGAACAAGTAGTACATTGAAGATACTTTGTTATCATATGCTTTTGCTTTTTAGAGACTAATCCATCATTCCTTTCTTTCTAAATACTTTCTTGCTAAATACTGACAAAGGCATAAAGCTGAATGGGAAGGGAAGAATACACTTGTAAAATTACACTTTCTTGTAGAACAAACTAAGCATGTGAACTCTTAGGCATGCTGTAACAAACAGCATTGGTTCACCAGGAACTTTACATATAGAATAAAAATGCACCCTCCATTTGGTAGCTGTAATTTTTGTAGACAGGACACAAACAAGAGATGCGCTTTGCATGATATAATCTGCATTCTTGTTAAATTGCATTTTGAGGTATCCATTTTTAACAGAGTGGGAGAATGAGAAGGAAATGGAGAGAGGAATTGTTCTTTTAATTGCCGATCATTTTAATATTTAACTATATTTAATCTCGTTTTATGTGTATCTGTTCAAGAAAGTGCTACACACATCAGCTATATTTTCTATTGTCTCATAGCTGTTGTTTCTGGGTTGTTTTTGTTTTTGTGTTGCTTATTTAGTTTGCACTGTTTTCAACAATATAAATTAGAATGGAAAAGCTAATTAAATAATGCATTGCTTGGGCCTCTACAAAAAATTTCCGCATGCTTCCTTTTGTCTCCTCCGAAAAAATGCTTCCTGCTTCTAATTTGCATTGATTCTTTCAGAAAGTTAGTTGTGTGTTATACATTTATACCACTTCTCAGTGTAAGTACTCTATGACAAGTTTACTAGTCTCTTAGCAGATCTGAGGAACTTGAATTAGTGCCAGCTTCAGGAATTTGAATTAATGAGTTACAATATTTATCAGATAAGATCTAATATTAAATCCATATTTTCTTTCATTTTGCATAGAATATATTTATGTTATCAGACACTAGTTATGGTGCAGTATTTATGAAAACAATATATTTGTATGTAAAGATTTCATTGATTCAATATTTTGCTTTTATCCTCTTATAAGCTGAAAAGAAGATGCTGTTAAATACTTTTTCCCCCTACCAAGTTTCTCAAAACAAGTTTATCACAATGCAACAATTATTGCTATATATTACATGTTTTTTCATTTTCATTGGAACTACTTTTATTTATTATTTTTTAGATTAAGTATAATATGTCTTGAATAATGCCTCCATTTTATTTTATTGATTTATCATTTATTCAAAGGGAAAATGTACTAAAGAAGACTTGAAGCCAGAACTGGAAATTATATGAAACATATATGTTTTAAAAATAACTCTGGAAGTGTTTGTTTTCCATTATAGTGGTCTGGACATTCCCAGGAATGGTGCATAAACCAATTTGTTATTGAGGGAATGACTTCAGGCTGCACCAGGGAGGTTCAGGTTGGACATAAGGAATTACTACTTCTCTGAAAGAGTGGTCAGGCACTGGAATGGGCTGCCCAGGGAGGTGGTGGAGTCACTGACCCTGAAGGTTTTCAAGGAACGTTTGGACACTGTGTTGAGGGACATGGTTTAGTGGGAACTATTGATGATGGGTGGATGGTTGGCCTGGGTGGTCCTGTGGGGCTTTTCCAGCCTTGGTGATTCTGTGATTCTATTAATTCACAGAGTCGATTAGAGTGATAAAAGTCTACTTCAAGTATGTCATGATTTTATGATTTTTTGATATTGGTATTCCACATCATAACATCATGTAGTACATGTAGAGTTAATGCTCCAGCTCCATGGATCATCGATAGTTCCAGGTATACCTGTCTCAGAAGAGAAGAAGAACTACATTCCCCAGAGGGCTTTGCGATGCTTTGCATTTTTATGAGTTTATGCTCAGAGGGAAAGATAAAAAACTGTCTGCGGTCACGGGATGGGCTCTTCCTTTTGGAATCGAGCTCAGCAGTGGGTGTTTGTTGCAGCCGTCTGCCTTCAGCGTTAGCGTAAGGCCTCCAGTTTATCGGACACTCTATCTTGCTCATTTTATTTGATTTATTAGCTTCAATTCCAATTATATTGTATTATATTGTGTTATTTTGCTTTCTGATATCTATTTAGTAAATTAGTTTTCCTCCTCAGATCGTTGCCGCTGTTTTGTTTCTAGGCCCGTCTCCCTTTTCCCTTTTCCCTTCCCCCCTTCCCCTTTCCGGGGGCGTGGGTTCGTGGGTCCCCTGCCCCTATTGTCACGGAACCGGGCCGAACCTGCCTGTAAACCATTGACAAAGTATAGGCAGTCCCACACATTCAAAACATATGAAATTATTTTAGAAACATGAAAATCTATCCTGTATGAGATTTAAATTCTTTAATTTAAACATATTACTTACTTTCTCCTTTTGAGCCTATAAAGTCAATGTTTCTATAAATTTTTTATCAATTTTTTTTTGTTTATCAATTGTTTATCAATTTTTTCTTCTCTGAACACAAAAAAATACTTTTCAAATTATGTAAAAGAAAATAAAAATGAATTAGGGGATGTCTTTTACAAAAGATATAAAATTAGAAAATACCTTGGATATTGTAATAAAACTTCTCTGAAATGTCAAATCTACTTTAATTGGCAAATAATTAAATCATTTTCCTGACAACAAGTTTGTTTTGCTCATGTCAGAAAGACATCTCCCTGTCTCTATCTGGACCCCCAAGCTTTCGCATCTGAGTTTCTCCTTTTGCCCTGTTGGAGGGGAACTGAGAGCTGGATGAGTATCAGCTGGCCAAGGTCAACTCACCGCAACAGTACAATAATTTTTTTCATTACATGTTTTCATTCAAAATTATTTGACAACATTTAAAATAGAAAAAGAATAGTCTGCTAGCACATATTGCTTATAAGGAGACAACATGTGGAAGAGAAGGGAGGACAATGAGGATGGTTGAATTGCTCAGTTCACCAGCATTTTAGAGATAATTAAAAGACTTCTCAGCTTAAGGCATAGTTTTCCTGCTGATTAGTTTCATTTTTTAATACCTTGTTCCCCCTTATTTTTCTCCAGAAGAGCTAGTTGTATAATACTGTCTGCATATAATAAAACATAGGGTTATAGTATTTGTTCCACTGAACAGTATTGTTATGCCTTGCTATAGAGTGAGCTTGCACTATCAGTATAATGCCTCAAAAGGAAGACTGAAAAAATCCAGTTCTACTCTTTTCATGATGCAGAACTCTAATACCAATAGACAGAGGAAGAGCAGTCCCTTATCTACTTAATGAACATAACCTTGTAGTGTTAAGGAGACAAATGGAAGAAAGGAAAGAGGTAGCAGTGCTGCTTGGAAAACCCCAGTCAATACAGATGAGTGCTTGGTTTCTCCTCACATTATGCCATGTGAAGTCAGGCTTTACTCACTGGGAAATAGGAGGAGATTTTCAACAAGGTTAGGCAATTCTCTTACAAAGGTCACCGCTGTCCACTTTATATGAGTGAGACAATATGGAAATATGACTAGGGTATTTGATGAGGGTACTAATATAATTGTTTAAAGTCACTGTAAGATTCCCATCATTTTCTAGTCTCAAAGAAAACCTTCTGCTGTAGTTGGAAACCCAGAAAGTGCAGCTTCGTTTCCTTGTTTCAGATTTTATGGTAAAGTTGTACACATCTGGAAATGAAGGAATTCATGTAAGATGGAATAGTCTCCTAACAGACAAAGTAAGGAAATTAGTGAGTGGTTTGAGGAAATAATGAATTGTGTGAGACAGGAATCCTATGGAGAAAACATGCAAAATTTCCTCTTTTGTTACCTTGGCATCATATGGTATCACCATACATATGGTACAAGAAAGTTAAATTGATCGTTATTGGTACAATAAATATTTCATAAATTTGTGATGGGTTACACGCATGGAAGTGCAATGAACATCGGTAGCAAAATTATCCAAAATAACGTTACTTCTTCCTGACTGTAATAAATCATATACATATAGTTCAAAGATCATCATAAATATATTCTGTTTTGCATACTGCAGTCAAATTTCCTACAGGTAGTTGCTGCACAGAAATGCTGGATTCCATAATGTCCCCTATAGTGCATGAACCATCTGGGCCACACTGGGATAGTAGATTTGCAGAATATTTAACAGTGGGAGATTATTTACTTGAATAGTAATTGCAGAATATGAGGCAAAGATGCTGGTTAACCTAAATTGCTGGCATGGGGATTTTATTTTTCCACAGAAAAATGAGTCCACTAAAAGAGGATCTGTGAACAGGACAGGCAGCTGAATGGAGCTGAAGGAAGCACAAAAGGATCATGTCTTCACAATATGCTATGCTGTCATAAAAATTATATTAGTAATGCACCTGACATATTGATATTTTACAGCTGAATGCCATTTTTAACTAGAGCTGGCTAAACAGATGCCCCATGAAATCTATCTTTTCCTTTTGAAGCGTACTCTGTATTTCTTTTCATCTAAGTATTTTTTTTTTTTTGAAAGCCTTGTAATTCATATTAATGATTCTAGAATGACTTGCTTCTAAACTACAAGAGGTAGTTTTATTTATTTATTTATTTATTTTAATTGTCATCTCTTGCATATTCAAAAACAATCAAAATTCCTAAACCAGGAAGAAATAGAGAATAAAACTTGGCAATAGTCCATAATCTTTAAATGCTGGTATCGTCAAGAAAATAGATGTCTATTTAAATGTTGTTTCTGCCTTAATTCACACCACTATTGTTGAAGACTTTACAAAGTTTTATTGTAAAATTATTAGTTTTGGCTTTTGCTAACAAGACAACACTAATTTTTACACTAAACCTACATGAAACAATATTTCTTTTTTAAAAACTTCTTTTCAACCTTGCTAAATTTTACCTTAACAAGAGCTAAATTATCATTCTAGTTAATCCTTGTTCTGAGTTTCCCATCAGATGGGGTGAGTACATCATATCTGATGAATAGACATGATTATCAAGTTGTTAATGGTTTTTTTACTTCTCTGAAAGATCCGGTACAAAGAATAAAACTTCATCAAACTAAAATATTTCCTCATCCATTTGTTTGAAACCTTGTTTACACATAAACATTTATGTGTCAGTTAGTTTAGGTGCTGCTGATACTTATAACCTGAAATAATTCTTTTTTAGATACCTAAAATCCACCTTCAATGATCTAAAAACAACCTGAAATAGCCATTCTCCCTTCATAAATAACTCTATCCTACCACATTTTAATATTAAAATGACACAGCCTATTTGAGATAAGGAAAATGTAAAAAGAGAAAGACAAGTCTATGTGTATCTTTACACTGATGTAAACCTTATCTTATCATCTTTAACTAAAATGGTAAAAAGTAAGTCTTCTCAAGCTCAGCTATTATATGTGAAAAAAGTTGAACAAATCCACTCCTTTAAGTCAATGCTTTGATATTGCTCCTTAAAGAGAGAAAGGGAGAGAGAAAATCTCTAGTATTTGAGATAAATACAAAGATGTGAAAAGCATGCACATTTCTTTCTCTGAAGTGCAGCAACTGTGCAGAACTTGGACTATGCCAAAGAATCAGTGAGTCATCCTACTGCAAATAGCCAACAAAGACTTCCCTATGCTCAGGAGGGTCAGAAGCTTCTCTGTCAGCACAGCCCAGCCCAGCCCATGCCAACTCAGCCTAGCTCAGCCAGAGAGCCTTCAGCAGCCTCCTTCCATGTCTTCCATACTCTCCGTTTAAGGACATGATGCTGTTGCACATCTGTGAGCTGTTGCACTGAGCAGTGCAGGACTGGGCCTCTACCTCAGGAGTTAGGATCTGACCCTGCGTCCAGTTCTGAGCTCCCTGGTATAAAAAGATCGGGATCTCCTGGAAAGAGACCAGTGGAGGGCCACAGAGATGATAAAAGATGTGGAACACCTCCCTTATGAGGAGAGGCTGAGAGACCTGGGTCTATTCAGCCTTGAGAAAAGAAGACTTAGAGAGAATCTGATCCACCTCTATCTATAAATATCTAAGGAGCAGGTCGCAAAGGGTTGAGGCTGCATTCTTCTCTGCAGTATGTGGTGATAGGGCAAGGGGAAATGGCCGAAAACTGAGGCATAGGAAGTTCTACATAAAAGTGTTTGGGAACTTCTTCACACTGAGAGTGATGGAGCACTGGCAGTGGCTGCACAGAGAGGTGGTGGAGTATCCTTGTCTGGAAATGTTCAAGACCCACCTGGATGCCTACCTGTGCAACCTGGTCTAGTGAGCCTGCTTTGGCAGGGCGGTTGAACTAGATGATATCTAGAGGTCCCTTCCAACCCCTAAAATTCTGTAATTCTGTGTGCTTTCATCTGTTTTCTCAAGATCAGCTTTGTCATACTTTGTGTGACTTGGTTTTTTTCTTTATTACATTAAGGTGCTACTTTGAGAGAGGGAGAGCAAGATGTGAATGTGTGACTGCCTGTTTTCATTCTAACCTGCAATAAATTTTATTACATTGTTTAAATTAATCTTGAATTATGCATTTATGAACAGAAGTACACACTAAGAAAAAAATGTCATTTATTTTATTGCAGTGCTACTGGTTTCACTGTCATACACTAATAATTCTCCTGTAGAAAGGACTAGATAACATACTTCCAACAATATTGTCTTAGTTATTAATTAATGACACCTCTGTGTTGTACTATACTTAATACAGCTAGGTATATGAAAAGCTGGGTGTACTTTGTAGCACTGAAAAGAATTACAGTTTTAAAATTTATTTTCTGAAAATATAATAAAGTTTTTTTTTTCACCTCAGAAAATAGATAGAAGCCTGTTTTTAAAACATGTTTGCACACAACTGTTCCTCGTATTAGGTGTAAATAAAAGGATGTTAATGGAAAAACAAACAAACAGAAGTAACACCACCCTGTTTTGTCCTTTGGAATAGCCTGAAGTTTTGCATACTGATGAGGAAAATATTTTTCACGATTTGTGAAAACAAATCACAATGCTGGTAGCAGTTACCTGCTATATGAAAGCATCATATTTGTAAAAACTGCTTGCATATTAGAATTTTTGCTCTGAGTGTTTCTACTTGTTTATTTATAGCAGCATATTTTTCTTTCTTCCCCTCACTCTTTCTGCACTGTAGTGTTTCTCTGCTGTGTATTCTTGTTGCTCCTTGTTTATTCACATTTTTTTCTTCCCTTACATATTCTTCTCATTCCTGTCTTTTTCTTCTGCTACTTTATCTAATGAACATTAACACATTTTCTTAATTAGTTAGCATTACTGTTAATCCTATAAAGCTTGTAGTTTTCATTTACTTCATTTTACGGATTATCCTTCCCACAAGAAGGCCGTAGTACAATTAAGGAACAGTGTTTCCTTTTTCTAGTTTAACATTATTGTTCTTTCAAGCTATAATAGGTGCTGAATACTAATGAAGTAACAGCTAGTCCAGCAAAAGGCACTGGAGGGTCATTAAGTACCACGCACTTAATTTAGTGTTTCAAGTTCCAGATGAATGAGGTTACTCATTAATATTTGGGCTATCCCCAGGTATCAAGTTTTCCAGCTCCGGACTATGGGTCTGGATAGGGTTTTTTGTCGGGTTTTTGTTTTGTTTTGTTTTATTTTGTTTTGTTTGCTTGCTTTTTTGCATATGTGGGGAGCAGTGAGTGGGAGGGTGAAAGAAGGGATACTTGCTTTGGTTGTTTTTCCTAAAAAAATTTATATGCAGAAGGTGTTTCGTATAACTTTCCAGTGGAACTTAGACAGAAATTGAGCACAAATGGAGCATAAGTTATTCATGAATAGAAATTGTAAGATTGTTGACAAAAGTGGATCTATTCTTTTTATAGTTGTTGTCATCCATATGGATGTATTTCAGCCTAAATGCAAGTATATAATACTTTATTTCTTAAAACATATTCATAAGAATGAGGTTTTGGAATTGTGTGGTATTGACAGAGGATTGGAACATAGGAAAATACAGACTAAATTATATATTTATTTCTAAATTGTCAATTATCATACTAACAATGCAAGGATAGAAGGGAAATAAGTCTTGCTATCTTGCTCTCCCATTTTTCAAGACTTTTCCCAAAGATACTCATTTTCTCATGTTTTTCTGAGATAAATCTGAGAAATTCTAAACTATGCAGCAAATATTCAGATATTTCACTAAATACATGGGCACTGTATTGCATATGAGGATGGGTTTTTTTTTAATTTGATTTATTAATTAGAAAAGGTGTGTCAGCTAGTTGAGACAAGAACAAATGGATATTCAAATCTCATATAATAATAAAGAAAGCTTGAAAGGTGGGTTCCAGATTTTGTTCTGAAATAACTTCAAAATAACATTGCCATTACTGTATCACCTATATTACCATTATTTATTATTATTGTGCTTCTTGTAGCATCATGCATATATATGTAAAGATACAGAGTTTAGTACAGACCTCACCAATATTTATCTACAACCATTTCACAACCAAGAATATGTGCAAAAGTATAATATTAATGAATAACCAAATTTCAATACAAAAAACATGTTCATCTACATAAAATCACTCCATAGTCACAAATATACTTTTATATTATTATTATTTTTATTTTTTAGCACGTAACATTACAGAGCCCTGGATCCAGGAATAAAGATTATAAATCATACAAGAACAAAAACACGTCACTATAAATTTAGGATCTGTTCAGAATACTTATCTGTACATATAGTTTCTATCATCTTCAGTTTTCATTGTGAAAGTTTCTCAAAAAATAAGCCTGAAAAAAATGTGGTATAGAAGCCAGTCTACTAAAATGTTATCTTGCTCAAATTAATAGGAGAGAGAGGAAGTTCTTTTGATAAATGTGTACTCGACGGTGAGATTAAGACACAACAGGTCAAATGTTAGTCTAACCAGTTTATTACAAATCCTAGTTGCTTAGGGAGATGGGAAAGGGAAGACGGGCAATAGAAAAGAGAAAATAATAGCAAGGAGTCATTGTAGAAAGAAAGAGAGATATAGTCACCATTGGGATTCCAATGCTGCTCGTTGTTCAGACGTTGATCTTCAGTAGTGATGTGTCGTCTGAGGTTGTGTTGTTCAGGTGACAATGACTTCATTTTCTTAACTACAGTACAAACTTACTTACAGGTCCAGAGTGGTTGAGCCTTTGGAGTAGCTGCTTCTGGTTTGAGGACCTCAGCAGGTTTGTTCCCATTTTCTGGGCCTTGTGAGCAGATAAGAGAAGGCAGGGAAAAGACAAATTGTATCTTGCTTTCACTGGATACAATGGTATAATTCCCCAACCCTCCGTATCAGTTGTTTTGTCACAGGCCAGGTCTTCTACAAGTAAACACTCCTAAGCACTCCCTTTGGAAGGCAAACAGCTTCAGAGAAATGTTTTCTAATGTAAAACTGTCCACAAAGTGATGCCTACTGCCACATGGTGACACTAACCACTTGCCTCCTAGATAAGCCAGAGTCTTATTGCAAGGAATGCCTTGGAAAGCAAGCTTTGAGCCATAAGAGAAAAAGAGCTGTTGTCTTTCACAGATGTTAAATATGTCTAGGTGTCTTTTTCAATAACCAGTTCTTTCAAGAATAGAATCCACAACTTCTCGGGTTAACATGATCCAGCGCTTCATCACTGCTCCACCACTGCTTCACCATGCAGCCCAGGTTATAATTGGTCTTCCGGACTACAACTGCAATCTGCTGGTTCATGTCCAGTTTCTCATCCACTGTGATGACCAAGTCCTTCTCCACAGGGCTGCTCTCACTGAGCAGTGTTACACATTATTTGTAATAATGTCTGTACACATTATTTGGGATTGCCCCAGACCAAGTGTAGCATGTTGTACTTGGCCTTGTTATATCTCATTAGTTTTCACGTGCCCAATTTTTGAGTATGCCCAAGTTCCCCTGGGTGGTGTTCCTCTCTTCTACTGTGTCAACTGCACCACTCAGCTTTGTGTTCTCTCCAGACTTGATAAGGGTGCACTCAGTCCCACTGTCAAGGTTTGTGTCAGCATCCATACTTCAAAAATAACTCTGAAAACGAAATTGATTTCTGAAAAACCCAGAATTTGGCCATCAATCTTCTCTAATAGCTTTGTACAATTCTTTTCTAAACCTCTTGTAAAAATGATTATTTCTTCATAGGAAACATTGCATTTAAAATACAATGGAGTAATCTAATACCAGAACAAAAGATGTTTACTAAGAAAAAGAATAAAGGGAATGAAAATATATTCATTTCTAAAAAAACGAACAAATAAAAAATTATTTCAATTCCTTCAATTTCAATTATCAGGACATATGAGAATATTGAGAAAAAAAATAAAAAAAGAAAGGAATAGAGGTAGAGAGAAATAGTAAGTCATAATAATACTACATATCATTTGTTTCATCAAACCTAGGTAGGAAATAGCACTGTCTTTGGACAATATTACTGGCTGCTTCAGTATATAAATATAATAAATAAAATTTTATCCACAAAGATATGTTAACTGTAAGAGGACAGATGAACCTTTCTATACTAAACTTGTTAAAATTATTGAGCACATGTAACATATTACCTTGTTTTAAAGCACCACCCAGCTAATATTGCTTCAGTTTGAAATAATTTTATAAATTCCAAAAGAGAGGGTGTAATAAATTTATAAATGAAATATTTTAGCTGAATTAAGTGTGACTTGATTTTATGAAGAATTTAAAATACATTAGATATGTGAAAATTAACAATAGTATCCTTATATTAAGAAATATATAGAGAGCTCTCTGCTGTAAATCACCTGGCAGTCTGTAGTAGGTGAGTGGAGAGCACAGTTAAAAAAGCAGTCTGGACAACTGTCAATATTAAGATAAAGAATATAGCCTATGAAGCATGTAATTGAAGGGTGTACTTACTGCTAAAAAGAAACTAAATAACAGCAGCTAAGATTGTGATGATGATTAGGATTAGGATATCTATCTATTTAAAATGAAAGATGAGGATACATTGTTTAACATCACAATACCTAACAGGTGAAAACCTTTCAGAAGAAGCTTATATTTCTCTTAAATTCACCATTTGGGCAAGCTGTTTGAGACTGATTATGTGCATAGATCAGTACATTTGCCATCTTGTAATAAAATATCCTGAATTTATCATGAATCATACATCCTTGAATCAGAATGTGTTAAAGTTTGTGACAGGAGACAAAGTCCTTGAACTAACCTATCTAAGCTTAGGCATCTAACCAACAACTTAATTAAGCCCTGTCATTTTAGTTTCTCTCTTCCCAATGAGCAGAGACATTTCTGAGATGTAATTCAGCATGCATAAGATCTAGACACAATCTGCCTACCTTCTTCCATAAGATGCACAAAATTTAGCATCATGGTGCTCAACTTATTTGCTTACTGCATACTTTTCAGTGGAGCAAAACTAAGTTGCAGTTGAATTTTAGGCTGTGATTTAGGGCCAAAATGGTATCACTTAGGCCCAGATTGTAAAGCTCACTATTTTCTATTTATTAGTTTGGGTTAATATTTAAATCTTTGTAAAAGCAATAAAAGTTATGATATTCAGATCAGAATTGAAATCTAGAAGATTATGAAGAGATTTATGCCTGTTATTCCGTTCCTGATTTCTTTACTTCAAAGCTTGAAATGAATTCAGCACACTTCAGCAATAAACGTTGTTCCAGAAGGCTGGCATTAAAAGTAAAATACTGGAGGTAGGATGAACTAAAAAACCCAGTTTGTATAAGAATAGTTTTCTACATGGATCATGGGAAAATACATGATTATATCTAAAATGAATAAACTTAACAAGAGGATCAGGCCCAGCAAGCATGGGTTCACAAAAAAGCAGGTCCTGTTTGATCAACCTCGTCTCCTTCTGTGAACAAGTGACCTGCCTGGTGGATGAGGGACCAGGTGTTGACATAATCTACCTTGACTTCACCAAAACCTTTGGCACTGTTTCCCACAACATTCTCCCGGAGAATGTAGCAATCCATGGCCTAAACAGGCACACTGTTAGCTAGGAAGAGAACTTGGTGGGATCTTTTCCTAGAAAATGCAGATGCAAATGCAGCTGGCAATTGATCACAATGGTTTTATAAGAAGTAGCTGAGAGAACTCAAATTGTTCAGTCTGGAGAAGAGGAGGCTAGGGGAGACCTTATAGCTCTCTTCAACTACCTGAAAGGAAACTGTGGTGAGGTGGGTGTTGGCTTCTTTTCCCATGTAATAGCAATAGGATGAGAAGGAATAGCCTCAAGTTATACAAGGGGAGGTTCAGGTTGGATATCAAGAAGAATTTCTTCTTAGAGTGATTAGGCATTGAAACAGGCATCCTGGGGAAGTTGATATCCCTGGAATTGTTTATGGAAGGGGTAGATGCAGTACTTAGGGACGTGGTTTAGTGGTCAATGTTTGTGGTAGGTGGATGGTTGGACTAGATAGTCTAAGAGGTCTTTTCCAACCCCACTGATTCTATGACTCTATGATTCTTCTAAAACATCCAAGGTCAGATAGATGCTGAACATGCCATACTGTGTACTGTCAGCTATTATTTTGATATGGTGTGATTCTATGTGTAGGTAAATATGTCTTACAGGTGAGTTCTTTTCCATAAAATACATAACCTCTAAATATTGCTACAAAGGCAGGTGTCTGGAAAATATTATACATGTGTTTGTCTAAGTCCATGCCTCAAGATATATGGTTACTATTATTTTTGTTGCTACCCTTGTAACTATTAAAGACCTTACAGAAAGAATTTTTAAGCTTCAGGATCAAGAATAGCTGACTGATGACACTTCCACATTTGCAAATTTTAGGCAATATTTACCTGACAAAATTTACTTGACCAA
Source organism: Odontophorus gujanensis (assembly GCA_013399175.1). Lineage (NCBI taxonomy): Eukaryota > Metazoa > Chordata > Aves > Galliformes > Odontophoridae > Odontophorus > Odontophorus gujanensis. Next base: position 20,632 of record VXAB01002867.1, on the reverse strand, counting down.
ATTTGAAAGCTAGAAATCAGGGAATTTGGGAAGTAATCATCTATTAAATCCTTTGAAATATGCTGTTATGGGAGACATCTTTAGGAGAATGAAATGTAGGGAAACAGTGAATAACAAGGATTTGTGCTGACAAAAAAGTGACAATTGGGCATGTATACATTCATGATCTACAGTGACACTGAGCTTTTGAGTCTTCCTGAGATTGTGAATCCCACAGGCTGTTAAGAACTCTTCATTAAAGCTATTATCTTTGCAGGGATTTTATATAGCATCCAGAAGTTAATTTCTTTTTCCTCTTCAAATAATTTTTAAATTAGGCATACAGCATATACCCTTGTGCACAGTTCACCTTCGGGCTTAGTTAATATAATAAACTTGAAGTTTCTAGACCAAGCTGCTTTTGAGATAAGCAGTGAAATGAGAGGTAGAAAAGAGTCTGTAACACTTCTTACACAATTTTTCTGTATTTAAGTGCAAGTTTCTGGGCAGCAGACAGGAAATAAATCTGCTTGCTACCCTTGATTATTACCCTTCCAGGGAGACTTGAAACTTGTATCAGAACTGCTTACCAAACATAAGCAGTAATGAGTTCAAATATTATGAAGAATTTTGTATTATGTATTTCTTTTTATATATATATATATATATATGGAAAAATGAATATATATACAAAGAAAGTTCATATATATGAAAGTTATATATATATATATTATATATATCAATATATATATATTAAAAAAAGGAAGTACAGATATAATAATAACTTTTATTCTATTGTACCAGCTTTTAGCTACTCAAAATCAGGTAATATATAGCACAATAAAAAATTTAAAGACACCACACTGAAAATAATACCTTAATTATATTACTATTATGTAATTCTTCAGCATCTCCATCAATATTTGGCATGCTACATTAATAACTATTTTTTTTTTGTTTATTTTTCAGAATAATAATCCCTGATTGATTATGATGATGGAGTTACTGAGTAAATTTGTCTTCGGAGGTTGAGATGGATATTAGCTACTCTGCTCTTTCTTGGAGGAGGCTGTCAGTGGAAAAGATAAGAAGGTGACAATGGTCAAGTCACCATTCTACTGAGAACAGGTAAGTCGAGATGGTAACTGAGACGTTCCACCCACCAACATGAAGGAAACCACCAGCTTCTGGGTTGCAAGAAAATAAGGAATTAGGATTATTATGCCTAAAGGTCTGTTTTTGGGAGGCAATGCCTTTTTCAGACCACAAATCCAGCACTTATGTTCAGAACTGACGTCTGCTTTTGAATCAGATTTTCTACATAAGATGTTTTTAAAGTTTGAGTACTTAATGGTTTTACAGCAGAGGTAGGATGTACGCTGACAATAGCTAATACATTAAGGAAGCTTAACAGGAGTGCTCCCTCACCTTTGCTATCAAGTTTCACAGTATCACCAGGGCATCAGGAAGTGATGGGTGATTAATCAATATTTATTCTTCTATCATCTGATCTATTGAGAAACTCTAGACATAGCTTGAAAATATAGAAGTCTTCTTCATGTAGTCTAAAATTTTTACTTGGTAAAATAAGTTTTTTTTAATACAACAACAATAAATAATCCAGGAGAAAACAAGTAAAAACTTCCCCTCTGGCACAGCTTATATCTCTGACTTATCTTTTAAGATAAATTCTCTGGTAGTCCTTTTTGAGGAAAATAAAGGTTGATTGTCATTTCATTTTTTCTAGCTGTAAGTGCTCAGGATTTATTTTATTGTTATTATTAGTGTTATTATTATTATTGTAAACAATATAGCAATTTACCCAGAGAAACAAATGAAACATAGTTTTTACAATTTAGAAAGCACCTGTAGATAACATCATTCTACTACTGACTCAACACAAAGCTTTTTGTTTTGCCTGGTGACATCTGTCAAAGGAGTAATATGTAGTATAAATAGTAGTTTCATTCACAAGATATAGTCTTGAAAGAGAGATCGACTACTCAGCTAGCCAAATGCTGCCAGAGCATGAAGTTTAATCGTAGAGAAGATATTATGCGGCTACCATCTTTAAGTATCATCTTAAAGAGTGATAATTTTGTTCTTTCCTATAGTTTATTTAGTACAGTGTAGTTAACAGAGAAAGTTCCATCTTTTCCATCTTTACCTAAACCCACTCTTTCAAATCCTGTCACAAAACTAACCTTTTGTTATGAATAAGAGTGAATCACTCCTTCAAAATTGAATTCACAGTCTGTTTGAGGAGGTACAGCTGTCACGCCTCCATTATACATTCAGCCTCACAGAAAGTGAAATAAACCACCCAGTAACCATTTCTGCATTTTCATATTAGTTTTGAAAGTTCTGTTGTATGTTTGGGGCATTTTTGTTGTTGACTTCAAATTAGCGCTGGCTTATCAATGAAGGAAATTCTGGACTCTGTGGAATAAAAGATTCAAAAAAGTCCAAAGCTTATCCTACTAATTAATAACTGCTGATCCAACAAGACCAGGGTTGTAAAAAACACCAAATCTGTTCATTTAGATTATCAGTATCTGCCCTTATTTTTATATCTTAATAGGACACTGGTCTAATTACCAGTAGATTTATTTGTATTGGTTAATAAACGAAATTGGTTTCCCCTCAATAAAAGAGTCAATGGAACCACAGCTGGCATTCCCATTATTTCACTTTTTAATTCCAAAAGCAGCCAATGAAACCTTAATGAAGTGGAGGTTTTAAGTTGTCATTAATCTCTGTCTGAAGAGATTAATTCTTTAACAAGATTATTAGTTAAAAAAAATAAAAGTAAACAATCAATTATCAATCTATGGCCTTTTTTTCTGGGAAGATATGAAGCACCTGTACTCTTGTAAAGAGATTTTGAAGGACCTTTTAAATCCTGCAGGAAAATCCCTATAACAGAGCATAAATAAGCATATCCATAGTGAGTGAATATCACTTGGCAGGAAAACCTGTTTTCCTGTGGTTTATGTAGCTGTATAAATAGGAGAGCCAATTAGCAATCACACTGCAAAAGTGACATTTTCATCATGTATTTCTTCAGCAATATGTGCAGTGACAATAAAAATTCCAAGATAAAAAAGCTTGAAATACTTTGTAGAATTTGATGAAAAGTCTTGTGTTGGGCTGGGCAAACAAGAAAGATAGATGAAGAAGACTGCTATACATTGTAAGTTTACAAGAGAGAACATTCCCCTACCGGATTTTCAATGTAGTGATGAATTGTTCTAAATAATTTGCATGATATATATTCTGTTTCTTTTGGTAGCATAATACACAGCAGGTGCTATTTTTAAACTTGTCTATAATGAACTTGCTACAGAGTTGAAATTATTTATTTACCTTATTTATTTACTGTTTTCAGTGAAAACCAGCACCATAAACTGATTGCTTCCAGCTGTTAAGTTTATAAAATATTACTTGTACAGATACTCTCCTCCTTGGATAAGAGTTAAATTTTAAAGCAATACTGTGAATGTAAAATCTGTAACTATGAAAGTACAGAAGAAGGTGTACACTTTAAAAACCTATTAAAAAATAAAATAAAAAAAACACCACCAACAAAAATGAGTTATTTTTTAAATGCACACATCTATGAACAAAAGTTTACTAATGTAGGTTTCCATTGAGGATCTTATTCATTTGCTTGCTTCTGTTCCTGAATGGTCCACATTTGTCTGTGTGAACTTTAAAAATTAATACAGCCATACATAAGAAAAATCGATGCTACATGTCAGCATGCATATATTATGCCTATGCTTACTGTAGAGTGAAAGATATCCTGTATGCACTTGTGCACTATTTGAAATGTGAAATCTTTCAAATACTTTGTAATCCAGTTTGTATTACGTATCAAATATTTATCCTGAATTTGTATATATCTGTTAGCTTTTTATTTATTTTTTATTTTTTGCTAGCTAGGAAGCATGACCTTTTTTTCAGAAGTTAGACCTCATTGATTCTACTTGAGCATGTGAGTACATGTGGAAAACTTACTGTGCTTTCTAGTCAAAATTGAATAAACATAGTCATTCTGTTCTATATAAAGTTAACAAGTCCAATTATTATTATTTTTTTAATCCACATAATATTAAACCCAGTATTTGAGTGCCAGTAATAGCATGTAAATAATTGTTTGATGGTCTTGTTTTGGCTACAAATAGGAATTGTGTGTGCAAGAACTTTTTTATTATTTAATGATGGATAGTTGGTGTGAAGGTTACAACCTTTAAGCCTTATGTTTAGTTGTAGTAGCATTGTTAACATATCCTGGAAATACTAAGATTACACGTTTTCATTTTACTTTCACATGTATTTTTAATCTTCATTTCTTGTTTCTTCCTTCCCTTTACTTTCATAAGAGTCATTCAATTTAAATTTATGATGCTTCAGGCGTAGTCCGATCCTATCTGAAAAATAAAATGCAAATGAGCAAACAAAGCCACCGTTTACTATTCTATCACAGGATGTTTAAAGTCAGAAGGGACCTCTGTATGTCATCTTGGTCAGAAACATGTCTAGGTTGTTTTTGGAGACCTCCAAGGAGATTCCATAACTTCTGTGGAAACCTCCTTTATTATCTGCACAGTAAAGCATTTCCTGATTGTTAAATGTAACCTATGGTGTTCCACTTTGTGCCCACTGACTCTTTTGGCACCACTGACAAGGGCCTGGCTCCATCCCCTTTGTACTCTCCCTTCAGATATTTATACTGGTAAGTTCCAACCTGAGCCTCAGCTTTTTCAGACTGAACAGTCCTCAGTCTCTCAGCCTTTCTGCGTAGGATCAGTCCTCCAATCTCTTGATGATCTTGAAAGCCCTCCACTGAACTCTTTGTAAGTATACTTAGATCTCTAATATAACAGGAGGCCCAGAACTAACCCAGTACTCCACATGTGGCCTCACCAGTGTTTAGTAGAGGGGAATGATGTTTTTTTTTCCAACCTGCTGGTGATAATTTGCTTACAGAGGCCAGGAATACCATCAGCTTTCCCAGCAGCAAGGGCACACTGCTGACCCATGTTCAGATTCAAACAGGGCCAGCAGGGCTTTTTCTGCAGTTACTGTCCAGCTTGGTGACTACCAACATATAGTGATACTCATGTTTTTAATTGATGACAGGTACAAGACTTTCAGCCATCTCTCCAGTCTGAAAGGGAATCTCTGGATTGTTGCATGGCCTTCTGGTGAGTCAGCCACTCCCTTCAGTTTTGTGTCACCTGTAAACTTAGAGCTCAACACCATTGTTTGGATTGTTAATCAAGTTGTTAACAAGACATGCTCTAGTCATTACTGGTGTCCAGCTGTACTTCGCAGCACTAACTACAATCCTGGGTCCAGCTGTACCACCAGTTTTTGATCCAACAGCTATCCTCCCTGTATCATAACTAAATAGCATGAAAAGTCAGACACCAGCTCAAGTCAAGAAAAAGCTACATCATTTAGCTAAAACCACAAATAAAATTGGAGATTTTAACACTAGTGCAATCTTTCATCTGATCAATATCCTTCCAGTGGTAAAAGATATGCCTTTGGCATGAGTCTGCAAGTACAGCTGAATAACGATCAGCAGAACTCAAGTCACAAAATCCAATACTATAATCTCAAACAATCAAAATCTAGTATTTTTTTTTCTCATCACAGGTGTCAGAAACATTTGTGGTTTTGTAGTTTGCAAGACTATTCTTCCAGTCTGACAGAAACTTGTATTTTGTCAAGTAATTGGATTAGTTTGTCTACACGGTGGCACCTAGCTTCTACTTCCAGTGTACAAAGTGTGATGATGTTTTGTTATTTTTTTAATGTGATAAATGCCATTTAGTCCAAAGATTGCTGATCAAGGAAATTATTAATGCTTACAATATTTACATTAAAAAAAAATAGTTAATAACACTTTTAGATTTCCTTGTTAAAGATGTTTGACTTCAAAACTGCAAACACAACAGTACCATCTTATAATATGATAAATTTATAAAATATGAACTAGCAGAAGCGCATGAGTTTAGAAATAACACTAGACTAAGAATAACTTTTTATTAACAAGCATGCTCTTGGATACTCTTGCAATTATGCTCGCTTGCAGAATAAGGGAAAGAGAGGGAAAACAGAAAACTAAGGAATCAGTTCTACAAGTGTGGAAATACTGAGACATTTGGAAAACTCAGGAATCTACAAAAAGACCAAGGTTTTAAAGCTTCAGCACTCTGAGGTCAGACTGTGAATATCCACTGGAGCTTATCAGTAGAGCAAGCCAATTGTACTATTGGAGCCTTTGTCTTCTCTACTCAGCAGGGTGGGATGAACTACAGAGGAAGAACTAGCTGCTCAGTGTCCCTGCACTCTGTATTTCCTGAGCAGAAGGTCTTTCTTAAGAGGCATGAAAAAAAACACCAATATCTCATCAGACATAGAATTCTGCTAGTGTTATAATGATATGTGGGTAAAATGCTGAAAAACTAAAAATGCAAGAACAACCTCAAACTTTTCTGAAGTTTCAGAAAGGTTTATTCTCACAAAAAAATCAAACTGTGCCTTACAATACTTCAAAATATAACACCAGCCTTGGGAGCTATCCTATTCCTCCCCTCTTGTAAAGGTCTTCCCTTCACTGGTTCTTAATAAATTCTTCATCTTTACAAGAAGATGTTATGTGTCTGGTCTGCTGACCTACCTCTCACCTTCTGACACAGCAAATGGATTTAGCTGAAGAATCACTGAAGAATATTTTAAGTCTGAAGTAATGCTCAGGCTACTATCTAAGCCAAACCCCACAGGATACCATGCAATTCTTAGTTCCTCATGGGTGAGCAAAACCTTCCATCTTTCACTGCGAACAGCTAATTCAATACATTAGAAGGTATCTCCTCACTTGCAGGCCAAAAAAAAAAAAAAAAAGCTTTTAAAAAAGAGCCAATTGAGACATTATTACAGCTTAAAGATGTCCTATGTGTATTGAAGAAGCCAATTGAGCTATTGATCAGAGAAAGAAATGGATTCCAAGTACTGTTGACAGGAAAAAAAATAGCAGTGAGAACACCTTCATCTTCTTCTAACAGTAAGAAAAAAAAGACACTTCTTGTTTTGAATCCGTACATATACCCTTTCAGCTATTGCCATGAGTTAGAGTTGAGAAATAGTGGATGTAGACTCCGGCTGTGACAGACTTCCCCATTGTTCTGCATTCACTTCCATCCAGAAAGTTTAGATGCCCAGGGACCTGAGGGAACTGGCTGATGTAGATGCCAAGCCATTCTTCATCATATTTGAAAAGTCACACTGCCAGATTAAGTCCTCAGTGACCAGAAAAACCGAAACACTGCTCCCATTTTTAAGAAAGGGAGAAAGAAAAACTTGTGGAATTACTGACTGGTGAGTTTTATATCTGTGCTTGCGAGGATCACATAAAAAATTCTCCTGGAAGAAACACTAAGGCACATGTAAGATGAGAAGGCAATGCAAGACAGCCAGCATGGCTTGACCAAGGGCAGATGTACCTGGCCAATCTACTAGCCTTCTATGATGGAGTGGCAACATCCAAAGGAAAGGCAACTGATGCTGTCTACCTGGACTTCTGCAAGGCCTTTGACATGGTCTTATTATCTTGGAATTGAAGAGATATGGATATGATGGTTGGAATCTTCAGTGGATAAAAAGTTGGATAGATGGTCACAGCCAGAAAAAAAAAAAAAAGAGCATGGACAATCGGAGGGGTGCATGATGTATCAGAACTCCTACCCCAGCCCACAGACACCACACAAAGCCAATATCTGCATGTAGATATGGAAGAGCCCACAGGACAGCAGTGGATGAGGTCTGAAGGATACTGCAGCACATAAGGAGGAGACTGCAGTGGGGAAGGAAGGATGCGTGAGCTGCCACCCATGGAGAACCAAGATGGTGTAGTCCACTTCTGAAGGATGGACTGTATTATGAAGACACGTTTGAGCAGTTTTTGAAGACTGGCAAGCTGTAGAAAGCCTGTATTGAGTTATTTTGTGAAGTATTTTGCTCCTGTGAGAAGATGCCCACATTGGAGCAAGGAAAAAGTTCAAGGAAGGAATGGCTGAGAGACAGCATTGTGAACTGATTGTAATTCTCAATCTCTGTTTCCAAGTTCCTCTCAGTAGTAACAGACAGTAGAGGGTGAGTGCATTGGCTTTTATTTTCTTACTCTCTAGTCTGTTTTTAGCAGGTGATGAATTATTTTACTCTTCCTGTGCTGGGTCTCTATCAGTTGTGATAGTAACTGATGAGCAATCTCCTTGTCCTTTTCTCAAACCTTGAGCCATTTTTTCATTTTCCCCCTCCTTTTCTTAAGATGAGAATTGCTTTGTTTGTTTTAATCAGAAGTAATACCCTAAATTTTGAAAAATAATTACAAAACATATTACATCTTAGAAATCATATGCCAGTTTGTGATGTAAAGTCTAATGTCTGATTGAAATACTCTTTTATATTTGTATACCTACATTTTTTTCCTTTTACATTCCTTTCTGAATTGTTTCTATCATTGTTTCTGTCTTTCTGCACCTACAGATTTTATGCTAGTTTAGACTGCTAAAGCTCATTCAGTCACAACCATATGAGCTGTTCCTTTAATGAAGTAAGGTGCCTTGAGAAACTTAAGTTCAGAAACGGTTATTAAAATAGAATCAAAAGAAGGATTTTGTACACTATTTGCAAGAGAGAAGATTCATCTACCAGACTTTTCTCTGCAGAGTTTTGCCTTTTAATCCTTCATAAATATTATTTGATCAGAATTATATTAAAAACTGTAAGCATTTGTTCTAACAACATACTTGTAACCATCATTGGAAAATGTGTTTGCTAGCTGTCAAGCTAGCTAACCGATGTGAAAAATCCTTCTTCAGTGCAATCAGGGATGAGTTTCATCATAGCTTAGTTTTATGATGGAGGATAAAGGAGTATATAAAAAATAACTGTGAGACTTATGAGAAAAAAATATCAGATAATTGGTTTGAAAAAAAAATGAAGGAAATTCATATTTTGCTGTTATACAGAAAAAGTTTCAAAGCTTAAAATCAGTAGATTAATGATGCTCAGATATTATAAAAGTTAAGAATTTTAAAGACACATCAACAAGAAAATTTACAATATAGGGTTTAAATAAGATTAAAAATCAGCAGGGTTGAGATGAAGATACTTGCAGCATTAGAGGGGGAAAAAAATATGTCTAATAAGCAACAAAACTAGAGTTAGGAAAAAGATCAGTTTCCAGCATCAGAATACTTAAATTAGTAATACAAGATACCAAAATAAATGTCATCATACACCTGAAAGCACATAAACATACAAAAATCTATTGAAAAAAAAATCCCATAGAATTCAGATATAATCATTACTTCCTGGTAAACTAATTATTCAATGCTTCTGATTCTTCTTTTTTTTTAAAGATTCAAGCAATACATGAACATAAACCAAGTTTTAAGACAAGTGTTTCTAAAGATATAAATGAAAGCAATGATCAGAATAAGATTTTAGGATCAGAGCTTCATGTCTGTAATTGTCTTTTCCAAAGTTCCGCAAGGAGACAAGCATTATATGAACAAAGAACATGAAGATTTTCACTATTAAATCTGAGGAAAATGAGACTATGAATCCCTGGTATGAAGAAAATAAATATTGCACCTAGTAGACTGGAGAAAGAATCATCTTCTTAACAACCCCAAGATCAACATCTGCATATGCCATACCACTGTCTGTCTTTATGGGGAGTTTTTCTCAGTGTTGTATTGATGGCTTGATTCAGTGAGCTCACAGATTGTCCTCTTTCTCTTCACTCCACTTGTGACTTAATTAACCCCAGAAAGTGCCATCTAAATTTGCCATTCACCTGCAAGTAATGGTTGTTGATTAAAACTTGTTTTGTACTAAGGAATGGGGGTGAATAATGCAAAGTCTTTATCAAAAACATTAGTTCTTCTTTATGGGTTTTGGATCTAGACTTTTATTTCACTACCACATAAGGCAACTATCACTATAATGCTTCTGAAAGCAGTTCCCTCCGTATATGAAATATATATTTTCTTGTTTAGAAAGAAAACACAGGGAAATGGAATAAAAGCACTGACCTGAAAATATGATCCAAAAATATGAACCAAAAGTTTTTAAAGTGTTCAATTTTTTCTTTTTTTCTTTTTCTACTGCAGCTCATATGGAGAAAAACATGACAGAGTAGTGACTCTGAATTGTATTTCAAAATTAAGTTCTAATTTAGAACTAGCACTTCTGAGCTAACAGCTTGTGGTAGTCATCTTAGAAATTATGTTATGTCCCTGCAACACTAACACGACATGAATGAAAGATACAGTAAAGCTGATCTTTATCCAGCTTTTATGCAAATTTGCAATCAGAGTAAGAATTTTAATGTTTAAAAATTAAAGACATTGTTTAAAAATTAAAACAGTTAAAGACTTTCTTCTGATTATTTTAAAAAGCATAAAACCAGAAAGAAAACTGATTAGCTTTTTTTTTTTTTGAATGCTGAAGACGTTATCATCACAAATGGTATCACCTTTAGCAAATTGCTTCTGACCAGTGGTTGTCTGAGAAATATCAGTTGTGATACGAATTATATTTTAAATGTTTCAGATTCTCAGTTGCAATATGAATTACACTGTAAAGGTTTCAATTTCTTAAATATAGACAATATTACTCATACAAAAACTTATGGAAAACAAAGTAAGAGAAGGCTGAAAGAATACTCATGAATCTGTAGATCTGAGATACAAATTTGGAAGTAATTTAGTCTAGTATTAAAATCATGGTCTTGTGATGAAGTTTGTACTTTGAAAATTTTTAAAATCACTATTACAGGCAAATAACAAATTAAACTGCAGTCTAAGACTATAATTATCAGTAATACTTTCCTAAGATATTTTGCCAGAATTCAGAACAGTATTATAACATAGCATTTGTGATTAAACAGGGAGGCAAAATAAAATGGAATCAAATACTATCTGAAAATAGCTAAGAATTCAGAGGGTTTAAGTTTCATGGGCATTCTCTGGGTGGCCTCCCGTGAGTCAGATCTAGTAGCATTTTTTAGGAATTAGTTCCTTGAATGGAGATCTCTAATGCCATTTGAGATTCCCTAGATTACTCTAACTACCCTTCTGCTGACAGCCCACAAAGGAATACTGGCCACTCATAGGTGTTATTTCATACTTGCCAACTCCTTGGATACCCTAGAGCTTCTCAGATGTCATTAAGTTTTAACACATTGGGAACTAAGCTGACCATCATTACTTTTCTATTCATGATCAGTTTTGAAAGGGCATGCAAAAAATCTATCAGAGATAGAAGCTGCAGCCATCTAGAAGGCTTTTACCTCTCATTTTTTTATTCCTTTCAGTTTAGACTGTTACGTGAAAATCTTGTCTATTAGCAAAGAGGAAACACACCTTTTGTACAGCGAAGAATTTACTGTTAGTATAGTGGTTATTTTAATAATCTTATTCAATAATTATTATTAGTTCAGCTGAAATTATTACAGAAAAGGGAAAAAATAATTTTCTAGATAAAAGGTACCTGTAGCAGCAGTAGTACAAATGAAACTGTTATATACATATTTAGCTTTGATGCTTTTCCTGGTATTTCTTGCTCCTTTAAGTCCTAGGGTCAGTGTTGTACTCTGGCAGATGCGGAGGGGGGAGTGCTACTGTAATCCATACGGTAAATACAGAAATACAGTGTTAATGCTGAGAGTTTCGTCTTCCTTGCTCTGTAATTCACTGGGAATCATTTTTATGTTTGACAGCTTTCTCTTTTTTTCACTTGTCTGGCTTTGTGTGAATTGTTTACACCCATGGGGTCTCCAAAGATCACCTGTGTCCTATCCCATATCATCCGATATTATCCTACTTCTGTTCCTCATCCTTTGTTTCCAGCTCTCAATATTTCTGCTATTTTAAACAGGTGTCTCTATTTCTCTGCTCTACATCATTATCTTAAAACCCTAAGTATTTCATTCTAAACTGAAAAACAAATAACTGACACTACTAAAGTTATGACCACACCATACCAAGATAAACTAAACAAATTAGTTATATCTACTTAACCAGAAGAAAATTGATGTGACCACTGAACCAAGTAAACACGGCTGCAGGCAGGTCAAGAAAAGTTCAGACAAAGCATTCCTGACAAAACTCTGTCCAGAGACCTTCACGCTTATTGCAAAGTCTATGGACTTTACTAGCAGTGGGAATTCTAGGCTTGAAGTCTACAGTACTTGCAAAGAGAGAAGTACTATCTCATACATTACATCAATTTTAGAATCATGAGGCTTTGTCTAGTAGAAATAAAATTTGATTTTAAATTTCTTTATTTTTAAAACACTGCAGTGAATTTCACAATTCACTGTAGTGAATTTCAGGCTGCACCTGAAATCATTCATAAAAGAGAATGAAATATTCTGACTGTAAATCTTAACAATTGAGGTATTTTATGAATCTGGGAAGCGAGACAAAACTGAGACTGAAGCTGGGACCACCAGAACATAAAAGACTTTGAGGTGGTTATTGTATCAGTGGTTCTTGTTTGATTTTTGTTTGTTTTGTGTGCTTTCTGTTTGGGTTTTGTGTGTTTTTGTTTTCAGTTTTCATTTTGTTTTCTTTCTTCGACTGTATATAGGGATCTAGTATATAGCAGGTTTTGAAAACAGTTCATATAGCTTATTTGCATCTACATATCATAATTTTTAAAAATTCTATAAAAGATGCTGTGACATGGTCAGTATATATCTATAAGTACTTGTTTGCTTATTTGTAAGATATAAAACCAGCTTTCATGTATATAGATACATGCATTTTTCAGTAAATCTCGTACTGTTTTGCCATTGTGTTTTTGAGAAGTTATGCAACAAACAGAAAACAGTGTTAAGGAATTTGTAATGAAGGGCAGGGTACTGGTCAAGAACAATTTCTTTATTGAATTTTTCCTCAACGGTCTTGGGGAAAATGTCTCAGTAAATGTGGAATATAAGTATAAAGAGTCGTTGCTATGAAGGTGCAACAGGCATGACTTTGTTACTCTTGTCTACCTTTTCAATTCTCTTGTCAAAAGTAATGAAATAAGTGTCTTTTGAGCATTCTACTAAGGAAAGAAATTCTGGCAAAACCTTGTAAGAACACGTCAAAAGACAGGGGACACTGTAGCTCAAAGCTTCCCTAGCTGAACCTACAAAGGAAACCATAAAGCAGACTTTAGAATAGGCTTATAACAGATACATTTTAGCTTGTGATAAATGAACACAGGCAAGGGATTGATCTCTCTCCCTGAAATTATCTAGGAGAATTTGTTTTAGATTCACATTGTCTAATTGAGATTTGTTTTGGATAGACCTAGTTGGTATAGGCCAAAACTGTTATGGGCCAATACTTAATCAGTGTGAATAATAAATAGTATTGCATGGACTGCATGTTTGTGTGCCAGGACTGCTTTTTGTCCTAACCTTAAGCCACACAGCATGGCTTATAGTCAACTCCAGAGCAGGCTAGCTGCAACAAATGGCTTAGTGAGAATCGTCATTAATCCATGTGAATGACCAATGAGTGATCATGTTGTAGAGCAGCAGTCAGCGTACATTAAATCAGGGAACGTACTTCATAATTCTACAACTCCATGAGTTTAAAGATTCTGATCCTGTACCAGTGTAATGGCCCTTCTTAATTTCCTGAAGCAGGTATATCCTGGCAGATGCAGTGCTCAAGGCTTTTCCGTGCCACTTTTCTACTTGGTAACATAGATCTACTCTCAGACTTAAGCACTTTTTGCCTGCATTGTTTTCTGTTGAGTTGTTCATAGATTGACTTTAAGTGTTCATATTATGCTTCGAAAAAAAGCAGGCTGATGTACTGCTACATGTGACAGTCAATTTTTACTGATTTAGCAGACTGCAAGGCTGAGCACCTTAGTACACATGAAGACAGTGAGGAAGCTGAGAATTCCCCTTCTAAAAGGGATCAAAGCTCAAAACTATGCCCTAAATGGAGCACCAGCATACAGAGAAATATATAGAAAGTAATCAAGCCTTAATCTCATGCTGCACTGACAATGCTACAAGCTTTCTATGTTTAATCTTTCTTTACCAAAGAAAAGTTTCTGATGGTGTGGTTATAAATAACATAAAGCCATGAGCAGAATACTTATTTACTTTAGATGGATGACTGATGATCCAGTTGTGGTCTTTCCTCTTTCATGAAAGTTTGTCTGCATCAAAAAGGCACCTTGTGGCTTTTTGGACATCTGGTACTGGCTGATTGTATTTAGGACAAGAGCAGCAGGATCTCTGTTTGGCCAGATTGTAGCACAGTACTAAAACAGCAATGAAGAATCTTGCATTTTACTTGATTCTATCGAGTATTATCAGCTTCCTCCTTTCAGAAGCATTCGAGTATTAAATGAAAACCAGGGCCCATTTATGAATACAGTGTTCCAGTTCTATATATGCTGTGCAATTAAATAGCTATTACACCAGTAAGTGATTACCCAAAATGACTGCAGCCAACCGTAAGGGAACACAGAAAACTGTATTCACCATTTGTTTAGTAATTTAAAAAATAATATAAAAATAAAAAGTCCAATGAAGTCTAAGGGTGAACAGAAGGTCATATTTCTGTGGATTTTACTGATTAGTTTTTGTTTACTGCTAAGGGGCACATTCTTATAAAACATATTATACAGGAAAAGAATTAAACAAAGCTAGAACTGCTCTGGAGCCTCCCAGGGCTTTTAAAGCAACTTTTTAAAATTATGTGTGGAAAGGGTAGCATGGGATTCAACATGCACCTGTAGCCTGTGGGAAATTTAGGCCTAATAAGTCTAAAAAATGGTAAGCAAGCCAGTACAGATAATGTATCTGCCTTCTAAACATTTGTTATCAACAGATTTTCTTATGTATTGGTAATTCAAATGTATGTATAATTAATAAAATGAATAAAATTAAAAAAAATAAATATCATTATTAACAGCATATCAGATGACATTAAGTATCATCTGTCTCTTCAAGAGCAGAATATTTTCTCATTATATTGGAGAATTAGGGCTAAATATCAGCATTTAAAGAGATAGAATACCATTTCTTTACTGTCAAATCTATAACAAATTGTGGTTGCTTAATACACTGTGGCTCTGCAAACACTTCAACATGCTCTGGTTTAAATAAATTTTAAATTGTATTACTTACTTCTACCCATTTGAGCACTAAACACAGATAAATATATTGCTTCTGGTATGAACTTATTATACATTAGAAAAGTAGTTAAGTTTCTTTCAAAAAATCACAAGGTTAAATTTCAAAGGAGAAAATACTAAACTGCATTTCTGTGGAAACTTGAGTCACTTACTCTCAGAATTGTAAGTAACTTTGGAAGTTAATCCCCTCAGATTCAAGGAGGCTTAAACAGTTCTAATTATTTTCCATTAGGGCTGAGAATTCTTCTGAAAAAGTTCAGGTCTGGTTTTATTTTATTTTATATTTTATTTTAGTCATCTATATTAGTGCAGCATATTGTATTTAATGTGCAATAGGAATTAAAGTACAGTCCTTAGTGTTGCAGTGTAGGCATCAGATCTGAAAGGTGTTCTGCTGGTTCACTGCATCCTTTAAGTTCCATTACATGACTTCAAATAAAATGTACATCTATCTTCTCTGACCATGTAGAACACCAAGGGCAGAAATGGATATCTATTAAATTAAAAAACAAACAAAAAATACTGATGATATAAAACTACTGTTATTTCTGGTATTTTTAGTTAAAAGAAAATAGTTTTTGCTTCTTTATGCCATCAAAATTACCCTTTTGCCCTCTGAAGTTGTGTGAGGTTGCTTTTGGTGTTCATGGGAAAATTGAAACTTACTGAAAACCCTGAACTCTATTTCAAAACTGGGCTAAAATAGTATCTTGTTGTACAGTAGCATTCTCTTTTAACTGTAATGAACTAAGAACACAGACAGGACACAGATTATAAGTAGCTTTACCGTCTTCTGATAGTCACCTGGAATTGCCAAAAAAATTAAACAAGTTTCTGGAGCATGTAACTGTAGTTACAAACCTTGACCTGCCCTTGTTACAAAGAATAAAGCATTCTGGGCTCCAAAAAATGCTACAAAGTGGTGAAGACATTATTTAAGTGGATAAGAAATTACTGAAGGGTATTTTTATCCTTTAAAAACTCATTTTTCCTTGATTTCTTGTTTGTTTTCCCATGTTACATATCCCATTTCAAATGTTGCAGTATATAATTTTCAAGAACCTGATTTCATAGTATTTGTTGTTCCTTGTTTGCAGTAACTTGAGCTAAATAATAGCGAAAAAAGTAAGATTATTTCATTTTCAAATAACTAACTCCTGTTCTGATAATTCTGTTGCCTTTGGAAGCATCAGCACCTGAGACTAGTTTTCTTCATAATTCTTCTATTTGGAAAACTCTCCGAATCACTACAAAGGTAACCAGATGCAAAGAAACAAATACCATTGGTAGGTATTCTATAGAAGGAAAAAGGTGGAAGAAGAGTGGATAAATTTCCTTGAGAAAGGTGTTCCACACCAATGAATGATTAATGAATAATTTTAAAATATAATTTTCAGTTTTTTAGGAAAATGTGATGTAAATTAAACTGACTTTACAAGAATGAGGAAGACAGTTTACGCACAACGATAATGTGTGATTCCCAGTCTAGAAACATACAGAATCTTGTTTAACTGCTTATAAGCAGTTGTGCCATCTTTATGATTTCAATAGATTATACTTGAAACAGAACAAGTGCATTTATTTTTAAAGCATAGCCTTAGGTCTTCAAACTAAATATCATTCCAAGGAAGAGAGGGGTGGGGAGACCAAGGGAGGGGAGGAACAGATGGAGAGAGGGAGGGCTGGAGAGAAAGAATGTGAACATTAGGATGTTTACAGAAAGCAATATTATAGCACATTTTAGGAATATCACATATTAATAATGTTCAACTTTTGTAAACTTTCTTTTCGAAAATAATTTGCAATTTTTTGCAGTGGTAAAATTGAACAATAATACTCATCTGTCTTTTAGTGTCTCCTTTCCCCAAACCTCAGAAACACAAGTGTAACTGAAGGTTAAACAGGAGAAGAAAGAGAGAGACTGTTTTGCAGATATAATGAAATATTTTTTAAGATATTAAAGTGTATGTATATATGTATATATATATGTATTACTGAACTGTATTTGGAATATATCTATGCAGGTATTTGATGCATAGTACTCATATTGATTTATTATTGTAATCATTGTTTTCAAAGTAATCAATGTACTTTGGATTGTACACTTTTATAGGAAGTGATCTTGGACCTCTAAATGTTTTTATTTTAAATAGTCATGAGAAACATGGGGCTAGTGGGAAATGGAGTAATGGAATGAAGTGACTTTTCTGAGTTCATGCCATTAAAACAGCTCTGATAATGTATTAGACACTGCATTGCAATATATTGTTATTTCTTTCTAGTCTAGTACTGAACCATTAAATAGTTGCTGCCTTACTCTCCTATGTAAGTTGTGCATATAATATGAAGATAGAGGTGTAAATATGAGAAATACATATAAATGGACAAACAACATGTGATTGCATTTAAACTTTTTCATCTTGAATTTGGGATTAGACACGCAGCAAAGAAATGTTTTAAAATATGTTGTATTTTTTTTGGATGTTCATAGTAAATGGATGAATACCTATTCAGACTCTTTTAGAGATCTTGAATATTTTAGTGGAGTAGTTTTTTCATTTATTTGCTCCTTGTAAGCCAAGTGCCACAGTCTCTGTGCACCAAGATATCCTCAGCTCAGAAAAAGCTCTAAAGTTTCTGGTAATGTGCTAAAATAAAGACTAGGTGTATTAAGTAGCCAACTCTCCAAAATGGGGGTCCAA
The DNA here is from genome assembly GCA_013399175.1 of Odontophorus gujanensis. Classification (NCBI taxonomy): domain Eukaryota; kingdom Metazoa; phylum Chordata; class Aves; order Galliformes; family Odontophoridae; genus Odontophorus; species Odontophorus gujanensis. Next base: position 2,714 of record VXAB01002867.1, on the reverse strand, counting down.
CATGTACAGATATGTGCATACATATATATAATACAATGCAAATATTTTAATATTCTAGATCTTTCATGAACATGATATTTCAAAATATTTAAGATTGATCCATGTTTCATGCAAACTTTGTTGTTGGTATTAACCTACTGTGTACTGAAGTAGGTATAACTTAAACATTCCTAACCAATGCTATTGACACCTTTGTTAGTAGTCTCAGCAAAGGAATACTTGTTTTAAAAAAACACAAACAACCTGAATCCAGCAGGTGTAACCTTAGGCCACTGAGATATCAGCCTGGGGCACTTAGCTGTCATGTATACCTTTACACCTCTGAATCCTCACAGTAACAGACCATCTGCACCCATAATCTGATGGACAGACTTTAGAACAATACACCTTCTCTATAAAGGGCAATTCTAATTTACAACCAGCTCTATTTTGGGAAGTACTCTGGGAGCAAACCTCTGGTGCTTTCAGATCAACCATCTGTCTCCACTCCTGCCAAGTTACCTTTAGGTTATGCTCTTTCCCCTCCTCAGCGTATTATCTCTCTGTTGCACGCTCACATAAAAGGATGATCAGGTGAAAGTGTATTTGAGCAGGTCAGACATTAAAGAACAGCCATACAGAGTATGTTTGCATACTTTTCAAAACAGACATGGTTTCAATGGGGTGAGACAGCCTTAGACATTTTCTGCTGCAGAATTTCCTATTAAGGTGCTGAAATTGCCTCATGAGGGCAGGGAGAAATACCCATTTTTTCTTTAAGGCACCAGCTCTACCTCTTTTGTGTGTGCTGAGGGACTCCTGGGAGACTGAAAACCCCTGCATGGTTGTGGGCTGCACCCAAAACCCCTCCTCAAACCCATAATGTCAGCCATGAGCAGCACACCAGAAATTCATTATCTTCCCTTGCAAATTGCAGCTGTGTCTACCAGACAAGTTTGATGCCACTTTTACCAGCCTGCAAAGTGGCTTAATCTGAAGATAAACTCAGCTTATAGAAAGCTAACTGGTACACAGAAGAGTAACCATTAGATATATCCAACACTTAGTCTGCACTTGTGCTGCTTTAAAGGCGCTCAACTGCAAAGAACCGAAGCCACGGCAGTCTATCCCTACTGCCTTTATGTGTGCTGATGTGTTGCAGAGGTGCAGCAAGTTTTGAACAGATAACACAGACTAAATTGCTTCCCTGAAGAAGCTGAAGTGGGACCAAGATTTCAGCAAATCTCCAAACAGCATATGCCATTTCACTGCTCTAAGCAAATATCTCATTCATCAGTGAGAGAAGCCACAAGCACCAGAATCTTTGCAGTGCTAGCATGAGCTGCTACAATGTTAGCACTCATGTTTCTGGGAAGAAAAAGAGGAAGGCAGGAATAAAATACAGAGGTTTAAGGAAAAGTTAGTGAGATCAAATGTTCTCTGTTACTTGTGAGAAGCCATGAAGAAGTTTTTGCTGCCTTCCATCAGCAGATTGATAGACCGTGACCAGTGTAAAACTAGCTTCAATATAATCCACACACCTATGCTGAAAATCTTTTGGTCTCCAGAGTACCACAGCTAGCAAATTTCATGTTCGTTAAACTGACATTTGTATCAGCTGCATACTATAAAAATCAACAGGAAAAAAAAAAAATACCTTTAAGAACAGCTATAGTGAGTGGATTTAGCAACCTGAATACTGTTGATAGAATACTGTAAAAATAGAATTCAGCATAATCACATCAGCTCTGGGAGTACTTATAATCTTTGTTTAAATAGCCACTAAATCTCTATAGAGAAATTTATTTAAAAGGTACCTGGGCGACATAACATTTTGTTTTGAATAGAACATTACAAATCTATTTTGAAGAAATTCCTAAATATTTATAGCTGTGTTATTATTCAGTAAGCACTCAAAGTACCAAGATGTGCTTGGGCTTCACTTCATGCAACTTATACACAATCCAATTCCTGCATCAATTTCAAACACCATCTTCTTAATTATTACCTGGCTGTACATGAAAGAATATCAACAGTATTGTCCTTTGAGCATCAGTCCTACTTCCCTTTCTTGAGCAACTTGCCTAGGCCTTTGTATAACTAAGATTTGAACAAGATACAGCTTTCTACAGAATGACTGTGTTATTAATAAAACAATAAACAAACAAACAAAAAAATCATTTTATTTCTCTGGATTGATACTGAAATCTACCATTTTCTGCCTGTCAAATGACAAATTCAGACAGCTGAAAGTAGACTAAGACATGTGTAAAGCACATCAGGAAAAAAGAAAAAAGAAAAAGAAAAAAGAAAGGAGTTTCAAGTGTTAAGATTTTTTAGAAAGCCTCAAATTTAAAAATGTACATAACCTGAAATACTGCGAGTGTGGTCAGTTCTGTCAATCCTCCTCTCCTCTTTCAAATCTGAATTTTTGTTGGAGCACTTTTTTCTTTTTTCCTGAATTCAGAATGCTCCTCCATTGAAAATTGAGTAAGATTAGGAAAAAAAAATAGAACAGTATTTACTTTTTGCGCAACTACAAGTAATAGGAAGAAGCCAAGCTTATGTACAGACATGTCTAGTCCTGTTAGAGATTCTGTACAATCAATGAAAAAATGAAATAAATGTTCCAGTAAATCTGTGTCTCACGGTTATGCTTAAACTGAAATTTCTTCTGAAAATTTATCTAACGCTAACCAAAGATTAGTGTTAGATAGAGGAGAGGAGAGGAGAGG
>VXAB01002866.1:279976-299081 GCA_013399175.1 Odontophorus gujanensis | reverse complement strand
TTTTTTTTTTCTAAAAATCAGTATGTCTCAACAGACTGTAGCCACATGAACTGAAGGAAGAGGAAAATCTATTGAAAGAAATGTTGAGAATAAAACTGCTAATTTCATATTTTAGGCTTTGGCAATAGATGAAAGTACTGATGCTGCAGATATGGTTCAACCTCCCGTTTTCATTAGAGATATCAATAATGAATCAAATGTCACTGAATGTCTTTGGTGCAATTAAAAAACAATAAATTTCTTGATTTGTTTGAAGCAGTAAAAAAAGACACTGAAGTGATTTTCTTTAACCTTCATCAACAGACCTGGAGTAGCTACTCATGGTGCCCCAATGATGGCTGGTAAAAAAAAAGAAACTTACAAAATCAGTAGAAGATGTTGCAATTGCCCACTGACCACTCACGTTTGATGAAATATCTCTGCTTTGGACATCAAAAAAATTTCTGTGCAAAACCAGATAATGTAATACGAACTGTCATCAAAGCTGTGAGTTTTGTAAAGCCCAGGGGACTGAATCATCACCAATTCTAGGAGCTCCTTAAAAGTATGGATACTGACTGTAGGGTCATCAATTACTTTTCTGAAGGAAGGTGACTAAATTGGGTTAAAGTTCTAGAAAGGCTTCATGATTTGTAAAGTAAAATCAAGTCCTTTATAGAATCAAGAGGAAAAATTGTGCCAGAACATAATGATTAAAAATGACTCACAGATTAAGCATTTTTGGTGGATTTGACCAACTCATTTAAATGAGTTAAATATACATCTTCACAGTGAAAATTAACTTAGTCGTGCTGCGCTTCCACATAACGGTGTTTGAAAGGAAACTTAAGTAATGGCAAGCTTAAGTTATGGAAAATAATGATACACATTTTGATGCACTGGCTAAACACAGTTCTGTGTACAGTGAAAAATATGAATCCGTGCTTTCTGTTTTGATAAATGAATCTGAGAATAGGTTTCAAGTTTTCCAGAAAAAATTGCCTTTCTTTTTGTATATTTGTGACTCCATTTTCAGTTAAAATAAATACATTAATTGCAGATTTTCAAATTGAATATATAGAGTTGCAGACATTCAAATCAAAGAAAATCTGATAATGCCTCCAGACTTCTGTAAGAACTATCTTTTCAGAGAAAAATATATGTCATTTTACAGTCATACCTTATTTGTGTCATTTCTTTTTTGCAGTACATATATCTGTGGACAATCATTGTCAAGGATGAAGCACAAGAAGAGTAATATTTCATCAAAAGTCTCTGACAAACACCTTGAGAACTCAACAGGAATGGCAATAACTGCCATAAAACCAGCCTGTTCCACTAGTTTCACAAAAACAAGGTCAAACTTTCCACTACTTCTATGCTTGTGTTGCTCTTCTGTTTTCTGTTTTAATCCAAAAAAAAAAAAATACAGTTAAAAAAAACCAACATAGTTTTGTTAATTATAACGCTAACTTTACTATATTTTTTATATGCAGCCCAAAAGAATTCCTGCTTGCTCAATGTGACCCTGGCAGGCTAAAAGGTTGGACACCCATGCTGCAGTGTGCCTCACACCAATGTAGTCAATAGATCTCTCAGTCTGTAATGACATTTGAAGAACCTGTCCCATTGACACTCTGACTGGCATTGTCTCTGAACCATCAAACTGTTGTCTTCTGGTCAGTCAGGTCAGACTGTTTCATTTTCTCTGGTTAAGTTCTTGTGGCTCCTCTGCATGGTACTGTTTCTCTGTACTCAGTTGTATGCAAGGAGATGAACTTTTTGATACACCAGGTAAATCATATCATATCATATCATATCATATCATATCATATCATATCATATCATATCATATCATATCATATCATATCATATCATATCATCATATCATATCATATCATATCAAACTCATAGGATAGTTTGGGTTGGAAGAAACTTTTTAGATCTTCTAGTTCCAATCCCCCCGCCATAGGCAGGGACACCTCCCACTAGATCTGGTTGCTCAAAGCCCCATCCATCCTAGTTTTGAATGCTTCCAGGGAGGGGGCATCCACAACCTCACTAGGCAACTTGTTCTAGTGTCTCACCACCCTCATAGTAAATAATTTCTTCCTGATATCTAGTCTAAATCTATCCTTTCCCAGTTTAAAACTGTTTCTCCTCATCCTGTCACTACATGCCTTTATAAAAAGTCCCTCCCCAGCTTTCCTGTAGTCCCCCTTCAGGTACTGGAAGGCTGTTGTAATGTCCCTGCATAGCCTTCTCTTCTCCAGGCTGAAAAGCCTCAACTCTCTCAACTTGTCCTCATAGGGGAGGTGCCCCAGCCCTCTGATCATCTTTGTGGCCCTCCTCTGGATCTGCTCCAACAGCTCCATGTCCTTCATGTGTTGAGAGCCCCAGAACTGAACACAGTACTCCAGGTGGAGTCCCATGAGAGCAGAGTAGAGGGGTGGAATCACCTCCTTTGACCTGCTGGTAACACTACCCTTGGTGCAACCCAGGATACAGTTGGCCTCTTGAGTTGCAAGCACACATTGCCTACTCATGTTGAGTCTTTAATCAACTGATACTCCCGAATCCTTTTCCTCAAGGATGCTCTCAAGTAATTCTCTGCTCAATCGGATCTGTGCTTGGGATTGCCTCAACCCAAGTGCAAAACCTTGCACTTGGTCTTGTTGAACTTTGTGAGGTTAGCATGGGCCCACTTCTCAAGCCTGTCCAGGTCCCTCTGGATTGCATTCCTTCCCTATAGCATGTCACCTGCACCACTCAGATTGGTGTCTGCAAAACTGCTGAAGGTACACTTGGTCTCACTGTTCATGTTGTTCACGTCACCTACAAAGATATTAAATAACACCAAACCCAGCACTGATCCCTGAGGAATGCCATTCAACACCACTCTGCACTTAGACACTGAGTCACTGACCACAACTCTTTGAGTGCAACCATTCAGCCAATTCCTTATCCAATGAGAGGTTTATTCATTAAAAAGCTATTATGGTCCAACCATAAAAGCCATTTCAAATCCAATGTGCATGTTTGGAAAAGGTCAATTGAATGATGCCATAAAGTTTCTATTCTCCCCATTAACTGTATACGTACATTAGCCAGTCATGTGAATCTCAGACCTGGTGATTATATTCAAAATGGTTTTGTGGTTCCACCCAACAGGCAGCTCAGACCACTCAACCATTCACTGGGATGAAGAAGAGAAACAGAAAAAAAGGTAAAACATGAGCTGGAAGAGAAACAGTTTCACAGGGCAGAAAAGGAAGTAAAGTAAAGTAAAATAAAGTAAAGTAAAGTAAAGTAAAGCAAAGTAAAGTAAAGTAAGGGAAGTACAACTTTAATAATAAGCAATAATATATATATATTATATATACAAAACAAGTAACGCACAGTACAATTGCTTACCACTTGCCAACTGATGCTCTGCCACTCCCTGAGCAGCTAACCAGCTCCTTCCGTTCTACTGTTCACTGTGACACCATATGGTATGGGATATTCCTTTGTCCAGTTGGGGCCAGCTGTCCTGGTTCTGTCCCCTCCTGGCTTCTTGAACACTCAAAGCTCACAGATTGCAGGGCAGTGTGAGAAGACAAATAGCCCTTTCCATAGTGTAAGCAATTCTTAGCAGCAACTAAAGCATCAGTGTGTAATCAACATTATTTTCTTCCTAGGTTCAGAACAGCAGCATCATACCACCCACTATGAAGAAAGTATCAGCTTCAACACATTGCGAGTGATGGTGACAATGTTAGAATATTGTGAAGTTCATGTCAGGTAGGTCCACAAATGCTTACAAAGGAAGGAAGACTATACGCAAGTTTTTCAGGACCTATTGAACCAATACAAGGCTGAAGGTGACAGTTTCCTGGATTGCATCCTTACCAGTGATGAGATGTGGTGTCATCATTTTGAGCTAGAGTCAAAATGGCTGTCCACAGAGTGGTGCCATGGTGCCCTCAGTGGGTAAAGTGATATGTGCTGTCTTTTGGGATAGGAAAGGAGCAACATTTCTGGAGCTCCTGAACCCCAGACAAACCAGCAACTCTTACTGTTATGTCAAGACACTGACTAAGCTGAAGGTTCAAACTTCCAGAGTGAGGTCATAGAAGAGGACAGACTTTCTCTTGCAACATGATAATGCCAAACACCATATCAGTTTGAAGGCCGTGAAGCACATTGCCAGTTTTGACTGGACCATCTTACCATACCCACATTATGGTTTGGATTTGTCACCTTCTGACTTACATGTGTTTGGGCCTATGAAAGATGGACTGTGTTGGCAACATTTTCCTTGCAATGATACAGTCAGAGCAGTAGGCTAATGCGAAGCCTAATGACCTAATGTGAAGCATGTGCAGATTTGATGAGCACAGCACTGGTGAAAATGTATAGCTAATGGTGCTCACTGTGTTGAAAGATACTGTACTGTAGCTAAGAATTTGCTCTATCAAATAGTGCTATTGCACTCTTTGTATCTGTTGAAGTTTCATAGAAATAAAAACAAGGCATTACTTTCAGAGAGACCTTGTGTTCTTCCAAATTCCTCTGGCTTTTCAGTAAGCTAGTTGCACTACCTTAGGCTTCCTTAGATATTAGAAAATGCTTCTCAGCATTTAAATTACATGAAGAACTTCAAATTACTATAGGCAATTCTAATCAATATAAACCAGCTGAATAAAGATAACAAGAGAGAAGAATTATTAATGCTACTATTTTTGTAGAGGCAAAGCTCTATTACTCTGTCCTGTGATTCATGTTCATCAACCTAAATACAATCTGAGAACTTTTAGTAAATATGTAGTGAGGACATTTCAGATGTACATATCCATCAAAATGACGTAGAATTTACAGTAAATATTTCAAGGCAATTACTAAATGGTATTTTCCGTCAGAATTTTAGGAAGTATTTCTGATCGACATTTTGGCAAACAAAATTCCCATCTGTATTTTAAGAGAACATTCTGTTTCATCTTTCCATTTGCAGATGAATATAGATGATTACAAAGAAGTTCATTTGTAAACATCAGGGATTCTTTTAAGGAGCACAAAGGACTATTTGACATGCAATTATGACCAGAGATCCTCCTGCTACACATCTTGACTTGTAGAAGAATCTATACTGCGTAGAATGTGAAGGAATTTAGTGCATGCATACATCTACTTCCTCAAATTTAAAGTAATTAAAAGCATAACTTAGAGATGAGTTTCATTCTAGAGAAATCAAGACTCTCTTAAAAAACTCAGGAATTCTCAACTAGTTGTCTAATTTCTGCTATAATAATCTTGGATTAGAATCCAGGAAAACAAAGAACAGAGCAAGAGAGAGTGTCTGATAAACCGAAGGCCTTACGCTAAATGCTGAAGGCGAGACGGCAGTGAGCGCCCACTGCTGAGTCGATCCCAAAGGAAAGAGAGTGTTCCGTGGCCACAGACAGTTTTTATCTTTCACTCTGAGTGGAAAAACATAAAAATACAAAGCAATGTAAAGTCCTCTGGTGAACATAGCTCTTCTCTTCTGAGACAGATATAACCATGACTATTGATGATCCACGGAACTGGAGCATTAACTCTTTAATTCTCAATGTGCTACATGATGTTATGATGTGGAATACCAATACCAAAAATCATAAAACCATGACATGTAATGATTTTAAGAGTGAAAATCTAGACAATCTGAACTTTTAAAGAGGAAAGAAATGCCTAGTTGGATTTGCTGTACTTTCACAGCGATGAAATAAGGTTTCATTTATGCCAGTGAAGATGAAAAAAAACCAATAAACCTTGTCATCTTGGCTTCATTAGAACTAGTGAGAGCTCATTTCAGCATTTCAAAAAAGAACATGTGCAGCATTACTGAGCAATATGTTGGTAGGTTTAGTGCTCAGTCTCACTTTCTGACCATCTTCCGCTTCATTGTACAGAGAAAATTTAGTGCTTTTTTTCTGAACCACATATGACAAAACTCCAGTCACTATCCACCTAACTCTTTCCATCTTTCTTTCCTGAGCAAGCCATTGGCATGGCTGTGGTTTGCAAGTTACAGGGTCACTTCTTATTCTCAAATTACAGTGGACCCCACTGTAGAACTCAGGGAGGATTTCTACTGACTATGCTTATCACAAGGGCAGATCCACAGGGAGTTGGTGACTGAAGCAGGGACTAAACTGAACAAACTGAAAGAGCTGAAGCTTAAGAAGACAGAAAATACCATTTCAACTATTAATTATAGGATGACACTGGAACAGTTCGGATTAGATGTGATCCTCCTCCTGCTAGAGGTAAAACACCTCTTAGAAGAAGCTATTCAAAGAAAGGCATAATTTCCTCCTTCACAAATCCTGAAATCTTGTTCCATCATTTCTGAGAGGACAGTAACAGAAACAGTTCTAAGACAAGGAACAAATAACAAATATTATCTTCCTGGTAAGCAGAAGGCTTTTAGGTAGCTCATTGTTGGACAGTTTCCAAATGCTGCAGATGAATTAGATGGCAAAACTTCCCTTGACTTCTATGGCAACAGGAGCATTGTATGACAAATGGAAGGACAGGTATATCTAGAAAGGATACTATATCACACCTCACTGTGACAGAAAGAGCATTGGCGTCTGCAACCCTGCCTGGTTTGGGGTCTTAGCAGTGTGTTTTAAAATATAGATTTAGCTGAATTTGCAGATACAGTTTTTACAGAAAAATTAAACTTCCTTAACTCTATTTCTCTCTAAATTCTAGATTTACTATTTACAGTAGTAATTATATTGGTACTTAGTTTTGCAAGGGGGGCCGCTTCACATCAATCACCTTTGTAATCATACTTCAGTAGCCCAGAGATCTGTCTAGCTCTAATGTGATCAGTGGAAGCTAATCATCTTAGTAAGTCTGTAGGACACACTTTACATACTAATAGGAATGAAAGCAGAACATAGTTGAGTTGCCAGGATATGGTCTGAATGGAAGGATTGGTTACTGTATTAGTGGAGATAGTCAAGGCCATGCTCATCTAAAGACAGCACTAACATTTTTGTTGGAAATTGGTAAACTCAATATTCTGAGAGCTGTGAGATAAGTGCAGCTCTGGCTGGACATGTACCCCAGTAGGCATGTGTGCACATATGTACAAAACGTTTGTGAGTGGTTATGCATGCAGAAAAAAATCATGGAGAGAAAATCTACAGAGGAGGCCTTATCCTCTTCCTCCTCTTGTGCTGATCAGGAAGGTTTACTGGAGGACCCCGAGGCTCGCTGCCAATGTCAAGGCTCACTCCCACTGTTGCTATTTGTATGTCCTTTCACTACTCCATGCTGGGATCCTTCCCCGTCTTGTCTAAAACAAAATTCTCCCCAATGATGGGCTTTCAAACTCTTGGGTTCTCCAAAACTGATCTGTCTGGTGGTTAGACTCTAGACGTCTTACTCTCTCTGCTGTAGATCTGTATTGAAGTCAGTGTGTGAAATATATGTACTTACACTCAAATCAACGGTTGAAGTTCCCTGGGAAACCACCTTCTGTCAGCATTTAGATTTTCCATACATAAACACATAAAACAGTGATGCCTCATCCATGAATATAAATAAGTTTAATTGGAAGGCAGAAAAGAGTGCTGTGACTGGGTGCAGGATATGTTCAGACAAGTGTGTTAACAAACCACCTATTTACATACAATCAGATCATTTTAGCTCCCTTTTCCAGTTTTTGCATTCTTACTCTTCCCCAAACTACCTTGATTCTTTCCCATTTCCACTTCTCAGCCTTCCCTTAATCATCCCTTTCATTCCATCATCATTGAGTCTCACACATTGCCACTGTCCCCTAGAAGACATTTCATAAAAGACACCTCACCGTCTACGTCTGCCTTCTGGGCAGCCCAGGAAGTCCCACACCCCTGTGGGCTGTGATCTGTGGTGGGCAGGACAGTGGGGCAGAGCCTCACCTAGGATTGTGTCCTAAGGTCTTGCACAGACCAATGCTGCTCAGCCTCCTCTGATACAAGGCAGAGGCCAGGGTTGGTTCTGCCTCAGTGCCACCAGGTAATAGAGTTCCCACTGCTGTTGCTCTTCTGTTCCTTCTGCTCCTTTGTACCTGCAGCAGCTGGTCCTCTATCATGGTACCTAGCAGATTTCCATTTGGGGATGCCATTTCTGCTTCCTCATCTGGAAGATTTGGCAAAAGAGTGAAATCAAGCATTTATGGGGACTAGAAGATACCTTAAAAATATTCATGAACCACAATTTCTGCAGGTCAGAAGGAAGACCATTAGCTAGGAAAGGAGGAAATATTATCTCTGAAGATCTTCTTAGAGTTTTTCCTTGCTTTTTTTTTGTGACTCTTGTATGATTCCTGTAAATCACATGAGACCATAAAGATACCCAGCTTTTCTTTTTACAGCCAATTTCATGTTCAGATGAGTTCTTTAGATTGTACCTTAATACCAGTGAGGATAGTGATAAAAGACAGAGACTTAAGATTAGAAATTATGGTTGAAAATAGCAAAAACATACAGCTTAGAAGAAATGTAAGTTAATGTATCTAGGGAAAAATGACAACAGATACATCCTCACTGGGAATGTGGCCTTGGGAAAGGAAACATGAAGGATTAGAGCTTTTGTGTTAGAACATAGCTTGGCTTCAACCATTGCAGGAGATGACTGTGGTTGTTCAGTCTTTGTACAGACAGAGTCGTAGTACTGACAGAGGCTCAAAACCTCCCACTTTTTCAGTAAACTGGAGTGCAACTTGAGTGCTGTTTCAAGTTCTGCTGATTTAGACACTGTCCAACAAGCTCTCAGAATACAAGATTGTCCAGGATGCATATTTTGAAGTAAAGGAAGTGAAATGCTGAGATTCATACAGTATCAATACTCTGAGTTTACAGATTTGTTAAACTGTTTAAAAAACACAGAGAGTCTGAGCATTCATTTTTTGTAAAGGAAAAAACAGTCAATACTGTCAGGACCTTCTGTGCATAAAATATTCCCATCCTTCTCACAAGTAGTTTTGTGACAGATCAGTGAGGCTTGCTTTAAAACATCAGCCATCTAGAGGTTGTTAGGTTAATTCTTTTCATCTGAGAGACTATAAAAATATCCTAGTATGCATTGTATCTGGATACAAGTATTGTACAGTAATTGACCTCTGTGATATTTACTTACCTTTTTATTGGACCATGTGCCCCTGTCTGCAAGTGTAAACTCTTCAAAAATTAATTGTATGGTTAAGTAGATGAGATATTTACATTTGAAGAACACACAAGAAGTGAAATTTAGCCCTTACAGAGTCATTACTGTTCACCTAGAGCATAACACTGTCAAAGGAGAAATCCCGAAGTTGCTTCAGTGTAAGTGAGATTGAGAAGTGGATTAACACATGTAGCTGAGGTCAGGATGCATTGATGCTGCATTTAACAGCTATCTGGAACCACTGCTGCCACTTAACTCATGTAACTCGGGGAAGGGGCGGACTGAAATGTGGATTGAGTTCTGCTCACATTATTCATCAGTAGTAATCTATGTGCAAAGCCATTCTCAGATATGTCCTTAAAACTAGCATTCCTGAAGTACATAAAATTGAAGAATAAAGTAGGGAAAGGCAACCATATGCACATTGCCAGCTTCAGCTGAATAGTATTTGTGTCACTTCATATATTTGGCTCAGGAAGATAAAATGACACTGGTATTACACGAGGATCATAGAATCATAGAGTTGTAGAATAGTTAAGTTTGGAAAGGACCTTAAAGACCATTCTGTTACAATGTCCCTGTCATAGGTAGGGACACCTCCCACTAGGCCAGGTTGCCCAAAGCCTCATCCAGCTTGGCCTTGAACACCTGAAGGGATGGGGCATTCTGTTTCTCTGTGTAGTCTGTTCCAATGCTGCAGTACTCTTGAACTGAAGAATTTTTTCTTCATGTCTAATCTAAACCTATTCTATTTTATTTTAAAGTCATTACCCCTCATCCTATCTCTACATTTCTTGTTAAAGAGTCTCTCCCCATCTTTCCTGTAGGCTCCCTTGAAGCACTAGAAAATAACCATAAGTTCCTGACAGAGTTTTCTCTAGACTGAACTATCTGAACTCTTAATCTGCCTTCACAGGAGAGATGCTCCAGGCCTCTGAGCATCCTAGTGGCCTCCTCTGGACTCCCTCCAACAGGGTGTCCCAGACCTGGATGCAATACTGCAGGTGAGTTCTCAAGACAGCAGAGCAGAGGGGGACAATTGCCTCCCTTGATCTCCTGACCACACTTCTTCTGTTGCCGCTCAGAATATGATTGCTTTCTGGGCTGCACGCTTGCATTGTCAGCTTACACTGAGTTTTTCATCCACCAAGACTCCGAAGTCCTTCTTCTTATGGATGTTTTCAGTACATTCTCTTTGCAATCTGTGTTTATGTTTTGCCCTGACCCATGTGGAGGAACTTACATTTGGCCTTGTTGAACTTCTTGAAGTTCACAAAGGCACACCTCTCCAGCCTGTCCAGGTCTCTCTGAATGAAATTCCTTCCTTCCAGTGTACTGACCACATTACTCATCTTGGTGTCACTGGCAAAGTTGCTGAGGGTACACTGCCCAGACACCAGCAAAATATGGATGCATCTGAATCTTGCTTATGAAATTCAAATGTATGTGGAGAGTCTTCAACGACATTTTTAAGGGGATTTCTGGCAGCTAGAATTTGATGTACTCTGTTGGGAAATTTTACCAGTACAGGGAGGTTCTAGTCCTAAATTAAGCAGCTGTATTATTTTTTGAAAGTTATGCTTAAAAAGGAGTAGGTGTTGATGACTGGACTTATTATTCCTCAAAATTGTTTTTGAAGGCATTACAATTTTCATCTACCTTGTTTTTAAAGTATCAAGTTATAATGTAAAAATCTTCTATGCTTATAAACTTGCAAGTCACTGAAGTCTCAGAAAGTCTCTTGATACCATTATATTTAATGAGAATTATCTCCTCATAAACATGTTTTTTTAACTACTATGTTCAAGACCACAGCATCCAGAGATGCTGTATTTACAGCATATGTTTACTTGAAACATTTGAAGGAAACAATGGATGCCAATTCAACCCTCTGACTGCCTCTAGAGTTTTTTCCTTCTGCCCTGCTCTGCATGTGCATCCCTGTTCTTCTCCATCTCCATAACAAGAAGAAACCTATTCACAGTAACATACACACTTATTGAATGAACAGATCAAGCAAATGATTTCGGGGCTGGAGATCCAGGGTCTCTAGGTATAATGTGTAATAATCAGCAATGGTACTTCATAACTAGCTTTAGCACACATTGTTTATACATAGAGTTTCTATTGTTTGACTCCGGTTGATTCAAAATTTTTGACAATATGAATGAAATTGCTAGGAAAAAGATATAATTCAAGCCCTGAGCTAAAGGAAAGGACTTTAGTGTTAGAGTATGGAGCATGGTAATATATAATATTTAAACACATGGTTTCCATTGCGAAATCTGAAACCTTGTTTTAGTAAATGGATTCCTTTTACAATGACAGTAAGAAATTAGTGACTCAGACTGGGACTACCAAAATCAATCCCTCTGAATTGCTTAAACTCACAGGGAAGAGAAAAGTGAGAATGGAGTGGCTCTCACACATCACCCAGAAAATATGTTTAATCTACTGGGGTTTGATAACCTAGTAGTCTCTCTTGCGAACAGATATTTGTGTTCTTACTGTCTTCAAAAATGAAATATAGATCATTGCTCAGGCAGAGGAGATAATGGACAGGCCTTGTAGGAGGACTGATCAGTATGCATACTCATCTAACAGCTTTGCTGAAACACCACTCAAAGCAGTCCTCAGAGACAGCTGTGATTGACAGGCAAGTTGTCCATTCAAGATTTTGTTAACTCACTTGGAAGGGTGGAGCAATATGCACAGACCTGCATAGTGTATTCACTGAACAGAGAGTGAATCAATATGAAACATCCAGATCAGAAGCAGGAGAAGTATGTTTCTCTGACCATTGTAGCAAGGGGAGTTAGAGACAGTGTAGGTTATGGACATGCAGATACAGAAAAGCTTTGTCATGAACATACATGTGCTTACATTTTGCTGGACAAATTTGGTTTTTTTTGTTTTGTTTTTGTCTATGTCTATGTCTTTGTGAGGGAAAGCCTAGCTATGACTATGTAAAACTATGGCTTTGGTTTACAAGGTAAGATTAATGCTGGAGTTTCCAGACAGGTGATAACTTGCCACCAGGATTACACTGCATGTCTGACAATGACAGAGAGAATATATTTTATAAAATTACTTCACAGTATGTGAGGAACAAAGCTTAAAAATCCTCCCTATAATTTTGTCCTGTGACCAGTCTACATTCTGGTGTAAAGAATACATTCCTGGTGGTTGTGATTTTGAATTCCTTCAGATATGGAAATAACATCTGTTGTATGAGACAGTGCCCTAACCATCTGGTTCTTCTAGGAGGAAAGCATTACTTACCCAAGGATACCCAAAGAAGGCAAATTACACTACTGTGTACTGTAAGCATCACAGTCTTGCATGCCTGACCATACTGCAGAGATGAAAATGTTGTAGGAAAGCCTACATTGCTGTAAAGAGTGGGCTCACACACTGACAATCCACACTGCTTAATTCCTGTTCTTGTTTTGAACTGCTTCTTTTCTGTCTTTCTGTAAGAGATCTGCTGCAAAATAACTTGTCTTCAACTGCATGCACAGAATCCATTCCACATCATCAAGCCTAGCCTGATCCACTCCTATTACACAAAAAACCTAAGGAGAAAACAGGTCAAACATTGTCCCTGGTGACTGGAAAAATCCATTAGTTTTAGCCTAGAAAAACTTCTCTTGGCTCTCTTTATAATCAGTGGAGAAACAGACACCTCTGTGGCTGACACAACCCTTTGTGGGATAGGGATAGACCGCATGCCTTTCTTCGCTCCTTCAGAGGTAAGCACTGGGTGTTTTTGGCAGAGATCCTCCCTAGGCAGACAGTATGTCATGCTGAACTTGAAGTAGTCCCATAATAACAACTTACACCCTTATGTGGCCAACAGCTCCCACATCATATTCCTTTTCATTAGCACGACCAGTAAGTTTTACAATGAAATAAGGTCCCTACTAATTTTGGTCACTTTGAATTGAATACTACTCTACAGAACATTAGTCTAGGAAGCATCACAAAAGATCTACAGACCATTAGGCCTAACCTGGATTTGGTGAGTTTTCACAAAACAGTGATAGCAATGTGAACATAGAATCTTAGAATCTTAGAATTACCCAGGTTGGAAAAGACCTTCAAGATCATCAAGTCCAACCACAATCAAACCAAACCATGCTACCCTGACATCATATATTCTGCAACACCTGACTCAGGAATTTTTCCCTAGAGTGGTGACAGATATAGTGCAAATCTGGTTTAAAGTGTGTCATAAGAATCACAATCTGGACTGCTTTTTTTTTTTTTTTTTGGTAAAAAGGGAGTCTAGAATGACATGCATGGATTTTGACATCTAGCTTATACATCATTATGGATGAGCCTTGAAAAATGATTTTTCAAGAGCAGCAAAGGTACTCAAGAAGACTTAATTTCCAACATAATAAACAAATATATTAATCCTTATCAAGCACCACCTGAAATGCCCATGCATTACTGACTATATCAAGGAAGTATTTTAGCTGAAGAACATAACATATCAAAATTGCTCTGAAAAACTGATTAATATTTATTATGCTTTTGACACCATGAGTGTTTGAATGACTGATTTGACAGCTATAGTTGATGGTAATAGACTTAGAAGCCATTAAAGATTTGATAGCACAAAACAGGTCCTTCTATTCATCATCTAGTACTGAGTAATAAAGAAGATACAATACTTGACTCATTTATATGTAAAGGCCAGAACCATAGAATTCAGCCCTAAATCTGAATTATGATGTGATAACTACCAGTTCATGTGTCCTTTTCAATGACTCAATACACCAGGTCTAACCCGGCTGCTAACAAATATGTGGCCCCATCACATAGCTGCTTTCTGGTGGATGAATTACATCTAGGCTGTTTTATAAAATGACGTGATATTACATTATGCCAGAGGGAATGTGAGTTTAAAACAAAGGGATTTCTTAATGCTGGGGACACATCTAATCTAACTACCATTGCCCTGAACCCTGGTTATGTGGATTGGCAAAACTTGGATACATGTTCAAAATGGCAATGCTAACACCATTTCAGTTGACTGGGGAATAAACCATGCCAACCAGAATAGTGACAAATATTCCTCGCCTGTCTTCCACAACATGACCCAGAAGCCCAGTCACCTCAAGTGTATGCATATAGCCATGGGTGTGTAGATCTTTCATCTCTCTGGGGAAATCTGTATCCTCTGCTCCTTTTTATTCTCTCAAGTGCCTGTATAACAATGCATGCAGCATGGAGAATAAACAGGAAGGATTAGAGATCTATGTGTGGTCACAGGGTCATGATTCCATTGCAATCATGGTGACATGGGGGACAGCACCATGACTGGAATGCTGTCATGGATGGCTATGTATCTTTCAGGAAAGACAGACCAGCAAGGTGGGGCAGTGGAGTTGGTTTTTTTGTGTGTGAGAAAAACTGAAATATCACCTATTACAAATGAGTAGAAGGTTTGTAGGTGAAAATTAAGTGATAGAATAATATGGGTGACACTTCTGGTTGGGAATGTGAAGGCTGGGGGCAGCTTTGGATTCAGTGATCACGAGGTATTGGAGTTCAGGATCTCACATGAAAGAAATAAGGCAAAAAGTAGGACTGCAACTGTGGACAACAGGAGAACACGCTTCAACCTCTTAAAAGACATATTTCAAGTTATCTCCTGAGCTCAGGCATTGAAAGGGGAGGGAGTCCAAGAGAACTGGTTGGCATTCAAGCACCTCTTCTTCCATGCTCAAGACTGACGCATCTCTAAGAGTAAGAAATTAGGCAAAAGTAACAGAAGATCTGCATAAATGAGCAAGTAGTATGTGGAAAAAAATCAAATGGAAGAAGAAAGTCTACTGAATGTGGAAAGGGGATCTGTCCACTTGGAGAAGTATAGGAAAATTGTCATGGCATTCAGGGAAGCCACGAAGATGGGAAAGGCTCACCTGGAATTAAATCTGTGAGGAAGGTCAAGGACAACAGGAATGATTTCTTTAAGTATGTCAAGAGCAAAAGAAATATTAGGGAAACTGTGGGCCCACTGCTGAATGAGGTAGGTGCCCTGGTAACAGAGTACACTGAGAAGGCACTTATCAAACACCTTTTTTACTTCAGTGTTTACTCGTAAGAGTGTCTCTTGGGATATTGAGACCTTGGGGATAAGAGAGAGTCTGGGAAAAGGAAAAAATCCACTTGGTTGAAGAGGATCTGGTTAGAGGTTGTCTAGGGAAACTTGGCAGGCACTGATAGGATGCACCCACAAGTGCTGTGGAAGCTTACAGAAGTGACTGTCAAGCTGCTCTCTATCACCTTTGAGACATCATGGAGAATGGAAGAGGTGCCTGAGGACTGGAGGAAAGCCAATGTGACTTCAGTCTACAAAAAGGTCAAGAAGATAGAGCTAGGAGCCAATCAGCTTCATCCCTGTTTCCAGAGTGGTGATGGAACAATTTGTGGATGTCATCTCCAAGCAAGTGAAGAAAAGGAGATTATCAGGAGTAGACAACAAGAATTCACCAAGGGGAATTACCAGTCTGGTAGCTTTCTATGATGTCATGACAGGCTGGGTAGAGGGAAGAGCAAGAGATGCATACCTTGACTTCAGCAAGGCTTGTGACACTGTCTCCCACAACATCCTTGCAGGTAAGCTTTGGAGGTATGGTGCAGATGGCTGGACACTGAGCTGTGCTGAGTACTTGCTGAAAGGTAGAGCTCAGAGGGCTGTGAGCAGCAGTACAGAGACTAGTTGGAGGCCTGCAGCCAATGTTGTTCCCTAGGGGTTGATACCGGCTCTGGTCGTATTCAGCATCTACATCAATGACCTGGATGAAAGGACCGAGTCCACACTCATCAAATCTGATGATTATATGAAGCTGGGAAGAGTGACTGACACATCAGGAAAGCTATGCTACCTTTCCATAAGACCTGGACAGGCCAGAGACTTGGACAGAGAGGAACCTGATGAGGTTCTACATGTGCCAGACTAGAGTTCTATACCTGAGGAGGAAATGCATGCATAAGTACAGGTTAGAGAATGACTTGTGAGAAATAAGCTCTGTGGAGAAGAACCTGGGTGTCCTGATGCACAGCAGGTTGGCCACGAGCCAGCACTGTGCCCTTGTAGCCAAGAAGGCCACTGGGATCCTGGGATACATTAAAAAGAGAGTGACCAGCAGGTCGAGGGAGGTGATCCTTCCCCTCTACTCTGCCCTTTTGAGGCCACATGTGGAGTACTGTGTCCAGTTCTGGACTCCTCAATTCACTAAAGACAGGGAACTACTGAAGAGAGTCCAGTGGAGGGTCACAAAGATGAATAGGGGCATGGAGCATCTCCCTTGTGAGGGAAGGCTGATAGACCTGGGGCTGTTCAGTCTGGAGAAGACTGAGGGTAGATCTTATCAATGTTTATAAATATCAAATCAGCGGGAGTCAAGTTGATGGTGCCATGCTCTTTTCAGTGGTGCCCAGTGACAGGAAAAGGAGTAACAAGCTGAAACTAAAGCATAGGAAGTATCATATGAACTTGAGGAAGAACTTCTTTACTTTGAGGGTCATAGAGCACTGGAACAAGTAGTCCATGGCAACACTCAAAACCCATCTGGATGCTTTCCTGTGCAACCTACTGTAGGGAATTTTCTTTAGCAGCGAATTGGTCTAGATGATGTCCAGAAGTTCTTTCCAAATCCTAGAATTCTGTAGCTCTGTGATATGAAAGTTTCACACATCTCAACATGTAGATTACAAATTGTATAGATAACTTTGTCCAATCTGGTTTGGGGTAATTCTGTTTTTGATTCTGTTCCTCAGAACAATGGCTTTAGAAATCATACAAATTCCATGGGGCTTTGTATGCAGGCTGTACCTGCACTTTGGTTTGCAGTGTATACAAATGAACACGTACCTTCTGGCTTATAACGAGATTTGGGTTACAAAAAGTAATTTACCATCACGTAAACATTATTATCATTTCTGGAGGGTAAATCAAGCTTTTATTGCACCTTCAAAATTCAGACTGACAAAGAAAAGCTCGAGCTCTTTTACAATTTCATGAGAGATAAAAAAAAAAGTTTAGCAATACTAAAATGACCCTTTCCTTTGCAGGAGAAATAGCAGATGTGTTCCATATGCTTAGACATTTCTTGAATCTTTGACGTTTTGGAAAGTAAAGGCTAGGTTCTGATCAAAAAGTGAGAATAATTTATTTGAGTCAGGAAGATTTTACATAAATGCAGTTTAGTTGTATTTAGTGAAAATTTATGTGAAAGATTTTAGGCTTTCATATCATAGAAGATCAGTTAGGAATCGATCTCAGAAAATCATCAGATCCCCTACCCTGCCACTGCTGGATATGAAATACTGAGACAGCAGCAAACCTATGAAGGCTCNCAAGCTGCTCTCTATCACCTTTGAGACATCATGGAGAATGGAAGAGGTGCCTGAGGACTGGAGGAAAGCCAATGTGACTTCAGTCTACAAAAAGGGCAAGAAGATAGAGCTAGGAGCCAATCAGCTTCATCCCTGTTTCCAGAGTGGTGATGGAACAATTTGTGGATGTCATCTCCAAGCAAGTGAAGAAAAGGAGATTATCAGGAGTAGACAACAAGAATTCACCAAGGGGAATTACCAGTCTGGTAGCTTTCTATGATGTCATGACAGGCTGGGTAGAGGGAAGAGCAAGAGATGCATACCTTGACTTCAGCAAGGCTTGTGACACTGTCTCCCACAACATCCTTGCAGGTAAGCTTTGGAGGTATGGTGCAGATGGCTGGACACTGAGCTGTGCTGAGTACTTGCTGAAAGGTAGAGCTCAGAGGGCTGTGAGCAGCAGTACAGAGACTAGTTGGAGGCCTGCAGCCAATGTTGTTCCCTAGGGGTTGATACCGGCTCTGGTCGTATTCAGCATCTACATCAATGACCTGGATGAAAGGACCGAGTCCACACTCATCAAATCTGATGATTATATGAAGCTGGGAAGAGTGACTGACACATCAGGAAAGCTATGCTACCTTTCCATAAGACCTGGACAGGCCAGAGACTTGGACAGAGAGGAACCTGATGAGGTTCTACATGTGCCAGACTAGAGTTCTATACCTGAGCAGGAAATGCATGCATAAGTACAGGTTAGAGAATGACTTGTGAGAAATAAGCTCTGTGGAGAAGAACCTGGGTGTCCTGATGCACAGCAGGTTGGCCACGAGCCAGCACTGTGCCCTTGTAGCCAAGAAGGCCACTGGGATCCTGGGATACATTAAAAAGAGAGTGACCAGCAGGTCGAGGGAGGTGATCCTTCCCCTCTACTCTGCCCTTTTGAGGCCACATCTGGAGTACTGTGTCCAGTTCTGGACTCCTCAATTCACTAAAGACAGGGAACTACTGAAGAGAGTCCAGTGGAGGGTCACAAAAATGAATAGGGGCATGGAGCATCTCCCTTGTGAGGGAAGGCTGATAGACCTGGGGCTGTTCAGTCTGGAGAAGACTGAGGGTAGATCTTATCAATGTTTATAAATATCAAATCAGCGGGAGTCAAGTTGATGGTGCCATGCTCTTTTCAGTGGTGCCCAGTGACAGGAAAAGGAGTAACAAGCTGAAACTAAAGCATAGGAAGTATCATATGAACTTGAGGAAGAACTTCTTTACTTTGAGGGTCATAGAGCACTGGAACAAGTAGTCCATGGCAACACTCAAAACCCATCTGGATGCTTTCCTGTGCAACCTACTGTAGGGAATTTTCTTTAGCAGCGAATTGGTCTAGATGATGTCCAGAAGTTCTTTCCAAATCCTAGAATTCTGTAGCTCTGTGATATGAAAGTTTCACACATCTCAACATGTAGATTACAAATTATACAATACATTAACAATAATGTATATCCAGTATCAACCATGTCACAGTTTTACAAATTTATTTAAAAAAAATATTAATGGAACTTTTTTAGGAGTATTCTGTTCTAACTTTTAG
>VXAB01002866.1:137882-272885 GCA_013399175.1 Odontophorus gujanensis | reverse complement strand
CTGTTCCAGCTGTTCTGGAGGTAAGTGGCGTGACGCTAGTGAGCTAAATCTTTCTCCTGGGAATGTTTCTTAGTTGAAGGAGGCTGAACAGACCTGCATGCAAACCATCACAAAATGTGCATCAGCATCAAGAATGACAACAAAATATAAAGCTTTATCAAGAAGAAAAGAGGTGCTGAAAACAAAACAGAGGATATGCCACTATGAAAACTTCGATACCGCCACATTTTGAGAAGCATGTTGAAATACGTGTATTTCTACTCTTCAGCTTGAGAAAAATATAGTAGAAGACACTAATAGATCAAGAGGACTGAGCAGATGCCCTATGAAAAGGTCTGAGACCCACGAAACACTTGGAAAAGAGACAGCACATAATCTCAGGACTTGTATGTCCTCCTGAAACAGCATCTTCTTTTGTCAGTGGTGAGGTAGAAAAGAGAGGTGGATGAACACCTGATCTGACTGAAACAGATATTTCTTCTGTTCTGTTTTTGTCCTCTCCCTGCCATGAATACAGTTATATACTGTATATAAGCAATTCATACAGTATATAACTAAGTAATTCATATTCTATTGACTTCAACTACTTCATTAAAAATTATTTAAAAAAATTAAAAAATCATTGTCTAATAATGACCATTTGGAGCAGGGATCTGAATTATCTTCCAATTCACGAGTTCATCAAATAGTGAAGAAGAAAGAAAACAAGAAATGTATTCCTTGATATTAACATTTAATACTTTATGCAAACTTGTGTTAATCAAATGCACCCAACCACTGCAGTGAAAGAACACAGTTGTTTCTGACATGATATAGAGTCTAAAGGTGGAAAATGACCAGGTAGGAACATGATTATCTACTATTCAATTTGTGTGCAACATTCAGAAAGCAGCAGGAAGTGAATAAGGATAATTCCATCATTATTGCATAGTGCTCACACTTTAATGCTTTTATAATGTACAGTAGCCTTTCTGGGCCTTTCCACAGTAATTGCTGGTTCGACTCAGAGAGTCATCAATATTCTGCAACTGCATTATACTGCATAATGCTAATGGTATTAAAGAATGATAGTGGACTTATAATTGCAAATGAAAACCAGGATGGGAAGGAAGCATTGAGTAGACTGTATGTTGTGACTCTGAGGTAGAAATACCTTGCACAATTAATAGTCCCATCTGTAGGGGTGTAGTTGTTATGTTAAAAAAGCTGTTCCACCCAGGATGTCACCAGAAGATTCAATTTGGTGTGTATGTAAATACAAGTTTCTTCTGAGCACATGAACAAGCCTGCTGAAGATCAGGATATCATTCACTTCTTCAATAAGAAGTTAAGTGGCTTTATGGATGTCTATACCAGGGTCTTAAACAGCGGTATTTCCAGAGGGTGCAAAAGAATATGTATCCTTGGGTTTCAAACACAAAATCTAAAATTTCTTGATTCAACAAGGACAATGTAACACCTCATGATATGAAAAAACAGCATTATCTGCATAATTTGAATGTTTCTTTGCTGCAGGATACCCACTGCAACCTGAACACAAAGTGACATATGCAAAAAAATATGAAACCTTCATTCACAGGTGGAACTGGTAGCTATAACTTGAAGTTGGCAGAACTAAAACAAATCATTGCCTTCACACAGCAGTAGGGAGAAAGAAACAGGGAATGTCTATGCTCCTTTCTAATTTTTGTTCCTTACAAACAGAGAACATTTATGGAAGCATAAAGATGTCTTGGGCCTTCTGCAAACAAAGAATGAGCCATGAATGTAAAATATTTCTACTGTTGTTTTTTTCTGTCTGTTTGTTTTGTTTTTATGAAAAGTTGATTTTCTGTACTCATTATTTTGTTATCTAATAAATTGAAAGGTTATTTTTATGAAAGAGGTGTCAAAGTTCCCTGAAACCTCATCTTTAAAGAAAAATGGCTTAAGCTATTGATAGCATAAGTATTTAATTAGTTATTACAAATATTAATTCTTGTATTACACACAGTTATTTAATTGGTTTGCAGATTTCCGGAGATTATATAGTCTAACTGTTGGTCAGAGCAAGCTCAGATACAGCAGGTTGCTCAGTACTACTGCCAACTGGGTTTTCAATATCCCCATGAATCTCCATCACTCCCATGGTGATGTATGTGGGAGATTACTTCATCATGTAAGTGGTCCTTAACTTGAGGTTCTCCAGTAACTCCATGACTCTATTGTACTGGGGAGCTCAGAGCTGAACACAACACTGCAGATAAGATCTCATCAGTTCTGAGTTGAAGGGAAGGATCACCTCTTTCAGCCTACTGGCAACAAACTCCGTAATGCAGATCAGGATGATGCAGGCCTTCCTTGCTGCTGTGGAGCAGTACACCTTTTGTCCCCAGGACTTTCCAATCCTTATCTGGAAACTTCCGAACTGAGTAGTTCAGCCAGATCTGAGTACATCTCATTGTCCACTTACCTAGACAGTACTTCATTTGTGTTTCAGTGAGTATGTTATGGGAAATAGCATCAAAATTTTTACTAAAGTTGAGCTAATTAGCATTCACTGGTGTCCTCATATCCACCAAACCATTAGTCTCAATGCAGAAGGCATCCAATTGGTCAAGCACTACCTCCCTTTAGAAACCCATGGCAGCTTCTCCCAGTCACCTTCTTGTCCTTCATATGTTTGGAAATGGATTCTAGGAAGATTGTTCTATCACATTTTCAGGGATTTAGGTGAGGTGCACCAGCCTGGAGTTCTCTGGATTCTTTTCTGACTTTAAGAGAATAGCAGCGTCTTCTTTCTTGTAGCCCTATGGAAGGTAAATCTTCTGACAGTTTACTTGTAATGACTGAAGTGGAGAAGACACTGAGTATCTTGGCTCTTTCCATACCATTTTCCACCAGGTCCTCTGGTAACTTATGTTACAGAGTTCTGAACCCGTGATTGAGCACCTGATGAAGGGTTGTAACCAGCCTTGGGAGCACAGGTGGAAGCAATTCCCCCCTAACATCATGTAAAGACTGGCAGCCTCCTTTGGTGAGTTCTGTGAGCCCTGATATTCCATAAGGGGTAAGTGATTTATCCTTTATTATATAATTGTGATCTCTTCCTTTTTTGGGGTGGTCTGAAACTGTTTCAAAGCAGCTATTTCTGTTGTTGCCCATCTTTACAACTTCCAACCACTCTGAATTAAAAAAAGAAAAATAAATCAGTAACATTTAGTTAACTAATAATAGCTTACAGATGCTCATGTCGAAACATAAAGTAATCCATCTTCTTGTACGTAGTCATAATGATCGGAATTTGTACAGAATGTTTTTATCTGATGTGGTAAGACCTATGTTTTTTCATTTTCTGACTACTTAAATCCACTCTATTTCTTTCTACAGTGTTCTGGGAAGCAAAAGTATAAAAAGCTGAACTTCTTTCAGACTTTGTACTTGAATAAAGTTTGTGCAGCCAAAACCTTGTGTGGAGATTTCCAGTGAATGTCAGTTGTTCCTATGCTACCTGTTTTTTCTTCCTTACAAGCTCTCTTCCTCAAGTTCCATTCTACCATTGCAGAATACAGTCATTACAAAGTTAAATGATTTACTCTGCAGAAATGCATTAGAGGTAACATCAAGGAATCACTCTGAATGTATGGAAAAAGTGTAGATTCAAACTCTGTCACAAACACTGAACTGAGGCTGCTTTTCTCTCCTGAAATACTGCTAAGGGCAGAATTCCCAAAACTGTTATGTTCAGAACCATAACCAATTAGGACTTCCTATTACTATACCACAGTAACAAAAATGATACTGTGCAGCAGAAAAACCTCAGGGATATATGTGTTATAAATAGTGTGTTTTTTCACAGAATATTCTTCTTTCCTGAGTTCTATGAATATACTTAAAACACTGTGTTAGGCAATTTTTAACATCCCTTTTGACCATTCCATGATGGAGTTCAGTGTTTTTGTGTTCATTTGTTGATTTATTTTTTTTAACAACTACTTTTTTTTCCAGGATTTTTGTTAACAAAAGGCTTCTGGGATTAAAAGGAATAACTTGATGTAAGACTTGTCACTTTTGTAGAAAAATAGGCCTTTCTGTTCCCTAAAAGCAAACACTCTCTGAGTCTGCATTTCTGCTAACAGTGTTCTGTAGTGATACTGTTAGCCAGCTACACTCTGCTCGCAAAAAGTTATTGTTAAGTGCAGCCAGGCTCACTGTGAAAGACAACATCTAAATAATTCTCTTATTAGCAGTTCTAAATAAATAAATAAACCATCAAACAAATTCCCTTATTCTTAACGACAGGAAATTACTTACATATGAACTGAGAGCTGAGTTCTCAATAGAAAATTTGAATTTTTGACGTACTTAAAAAAAAAAAAAAAAAGGTAAATTTATCTTATGGTTATAATAATGGTTTTAGTTAAACTACGTCTCTCATCCTGTTATGTGAGGATTTCCAAGAAATTCCTGTAGCATGGCAGTTCCTCCCTGGCCTGTATGCGTGGGAAAGTCTTGAAAAGATCAGTCCACAAACATCCTGTTCATCCATTGTCTGGTAGTGAGGAGCCAAAAATGTTGAATTTTGATCTATGTTGGATGTAGGACCATAAATTGAATGGACTATTCAGTAGGGGAAAAAGATTTTGCTTTTTTTTTTTTTGCCTTCGCTACAGCAGGCTGATGCTCATGTCACTCAAAGATGAGCAAAACAAACACCAGCTCCAACATGACAGCCCTGGCTGATAATGCCACCCACTGCAGTGGTCCAGATAATGACTTGGTTTGCTATCTGAAAAAATAAAAAAATAAATAAAAGTGAGAAAACTCCTATAGGTACTTGGAACATCAAGTATTTTCAGTGTTTTAGAGAGGTTGCTGAACTTCTCTGCCAGAGTCTGTAAGATGCTTTTTGTGGGTGGCCCTTTATAGATAAGTGAAATCAGTGAATTCGGCTGAATTTTGAACAAGTAAAACTACTGGGAAATTCTAACATCACTGCAAAAGCTCTAGTGAAATCTTGTATAGGTTGTACAAAAATATTCTATAAACAAGAACAAGGATCCATGTCTGTATTGAGCCTGGATAAACTTTAATTATATGTAGAAGTAGAGAATAACAATTTTGGAGTCAGTAATGACAAAAGAGAATTATGAGCTCCCGCTGTTTTCCTAAGATTTTGTTATTAAAATATGAAAGGCTGGTGCATGCACTGTGAAAGTGTATGTATGCAATGACTCAATTTGACTGGATGATGGGAATTTTAAAATGAATGGTGGAGAACTGGCATCACAGCACAGGCTTAACCAACGTGGTTTTGTGGGACCATGGGTTATCAGTCTTGCAGGATGTCTGTGATGACCAGCTAGGTGAATGCAGGCCTAAAGACATAAAGATAATCCCTGAGGGAGAGGAGGGGCCACATAACAGTGAGGACTGTACAGAAGAAAAGCAGTTTGGATGCTTTCCCTTTTCCATCAAACGTTCAAGATTTTGACGTACTTAAAAGCCAAAACGTTAAAGTTAGATGCCAATCTGTTGGAGAAATAAGTCAGAGGAAGCACTGTCTCCACTGCAGCCTAGCAGAAAATGCCAAAGAGATGAGGATATCTGGAATCTGGGGACACCAACCAACAACTTGGGTCAAACTTCCTTAGGAAACAGAACTGCAAGAGAACAAATAAATTTAGTTTCCTAGTAATCTAGCATGGCTTTTTAATAATGTGCATGTGGGAAGAGATTTCCTTAAGAGTTCTCTGAAAGTAAACATTTAATCCATTACTAAAACAGTCAGTAGACTGACTTAATGTTACTCTTCTTATCAGGTATAATTGAGCATTATGTCTGTTGTCAGCTTGTGGTAAAGGAAGGCTGAGTTGAAGATAGTTGTCAATAACATAAAGAGCAGTGAGCTGTACAGCAAGAGTACTAAAGAAACATTTTTGTAGGTATCAAACAGCGAAGTTCCTTCTGATTAAACTGGAGACTTTACCACCAGTGCTTAGTGTCTTCCTTGGCAGAGGCCTAATAGCCAGCGTTGTAGTGAGTGGGTTTCATCTCATGCAGCTTCTCGTTGCTGAAATGAGTATGTCCTGACAGTTTCCTGTTGTTAACAAAGGTAAATAAGCATTTTGAATATCTGCTGAAGATTAACTGTGCTACTCAAATCTCCTTTTATCTCTGATGTCAATCAACGTAATCCAGATAACTGTATAGCACTTACAATCACCAACATTCTTCATCAACAGGCCATTGCTTCAAAGCCTTCAAGAAAAAAAAGAAAAGGCCAACTTGCTCCTACTCAAGTTATTTTGGAACAAAATCAAAACAAATCCTTACTAGACCAAAAAGGAGACTGTAAAAATGTGCTCATTCCAGATGAAAGTAAGAACCTAAATCTTGTGAGAGGGAAAAGATATCAGATTTCTCCTTTTCTGTGTATTTGTTCTTTTGATACATCCTCTTGCTACACTCGCATATCCCACTATTTATTGCACTCATCTATAGGCATTCGTTCTTCTCTTTTTGGCACAAAAAGGCATGATGCTCATATTAGCACTAATTCTATTCTTTGAATAAAATATCTTAAAGTCCTTCTTTAGAGTTAATCCCTGAGATCCTCAGGTTCAAGAAAGATGAATTCAGCTGAAAGAAGGTGCAGAGCTATTATTATTATTAGAGTAGTATGGAATGTATTTTGTATGAAAATTAGGTGCTCAGATAGCTTAAAAAAACAGTTTGGATAGGTGATGCAAGTGTTCTTTATAAATACACCAGAGAGAGTGTAGAGTTATTTAATGTAAAGAAAATGCTCTTCCAAGCACAAAGAGACATGCACTGACAAGGAATAAATTAAAATTGGATATTGGAAAGAAGAAATCAGTTTTCTGTTTCAGTGAAGGCATGGATAAGCCTTCTAGCAAGTCTAATGGGGAAGACCAGGAAGCATACAACTTATTATGGCTCCCCAGCACGCTAAGGACAGAGTCATTTGATGTACCTGAGTTACTTGTGATGAGAGAGGGCTGAAATCTGTGGCTGAGGAATTTTGCTCAAAGTCTTATTTTCCTCATATTCCTACTGCAGACATGAATTTTTTGCTCATTTTTTGCTGGAATCAACCTGTAGCTCTAGCAACAAGTTTCAAGTAAGGAAATGGCTCAGGAACCCACAGATCTCTGTGGAGGCTAGAAATGTGACTTTGATTGTCACTTGGAGTGTAATGGCAACTTTCTGCTATTGACCCTTAAATCCTAGCAACTCTATGTCTATGTTATGGGACGTCCCAGGTCAGGACACCCAGCTGCAAAGCATGGCTGCAATTCTGGACACATCACAAAAAGAGAAATGTGAGAAGGATGAAATCTATCATAGAGAATCTGTTATCAAACATATATATGGTACAGCTGAGGGTCAGGCGGTTTGGGGGGTGCTCAATGATTTTTTGAGGTCCCTTCCAACTCCTGCAATCCTGTGATTCTGTGATTGCTGAGCAGGAGAGAACTCTGACCCTGGACTCAACAGAAGAGCCACAGAAAAGCAAAATAAGTGCTATGAAATACACACATTGGTTCTGGTTCAGACAGGTTAGGATTTGTTGTCTGACCTCAGGCAGTTCTAGGGGAGCAAGGCCAGAGATTTGCTCTCCCTTCTTTACAACCCAGCTCCCTGGAACAAAGAGGAAAGGTGCTGCCCCTTCTGCAGCTCCAGGATTTTTGAGCAACCCTGAGAATGAAATGTACAACCAAGAGTTCTCTGCTTCTTCTCCTTACTACTTATGCGCTCCAGTTATGTTTCCTACCTATTCTACTGTGAGTTGCTAGTATTCAATTGTAGCTAATGCACCCATGATATTTTTTTCCTGTAAGTTGTCCTGTAATCCGATGAACATGAAGTTCAATACTAAGAACTAAGAACTGTTCTTTTCTTTTGCTGCAAGATGTGAATGAAAGAATAACTGCAAGGCAGTCATGAGGGCATTTTTCTGGTTTTGTTTCCTTGGCATTACTATTTCCTGACTGCTAGGAAAAATGAGATTTGCATGGTCAGAACAGCCTTCGATGTACTGGTCTGTGATTTGGTATAGGTGTTTCAGCCATCCCAGGATCCCAGAGTAGTGTTCTGTAAGACTACTTCTGCTCCCAGCTGTGTTATCTTAACAAAGGACCAAGTGCAAACCACTGTTTCACAATCCCTGGTCTTATAAAACCAACCAGTTTCATTTACTGACCTCAAGAGAGTCAAGATATAAAATCTTGACTAGATCTGAATTCCGCTCCTGTGCTCTCAACTCATTTTTAATACATAACCCACAGTCATTCTCTGAGTTAGTATCCTGCTGCACATATGTGGCACTATGCATGCAGTGATAGCCATGCTGAATATGACACTGTAAATATACCAGGCACAGCAGGGTAAAATAGCTAAGTTAAATGTAAAATTCTTTCTCCCAGAAGAACCTGGATAAATTTCAGTGGAACAAAAGCTTTTGGTTAGATTGCTCTCACACAAAAGAACTGGCTGTACATTGTTCATTTTAATGATACTAAATGTGCCTTTTATGTGCAAGATCATAAGCAACATATATTTAACAGCCTGACATCTTTAGAGACAAACAAATTTTTTTCCTGCACACCAGATAGAAATTATAGATATGAGAGCTGGACACAAAGCAAAAATATCTATAAATCTCATATTTTATCAACCTATTTTAGCCATACAATTAGAAAAGTTATCAATTACAATACCACCCATGATACATATGATTCCCTTTTGGGAAGATCAAATGGCTAACCCATCATGAGAGTAAAAGATGTACATTACTGAAATTGCACTACACACCCAGGTCATGAGCAAGGTTATCTGGAAGTATTGCACTGCAGATGGAATAGATGTCAAACACCAGGGAGTGCCAGAATTTACACTTTGCGGTCTATAAATATACTAAATAGGAGATCATTGTGATCATTTTCATGAGATTGATTATTTTCATTATCTATATCCAACTGATTTTTTTTTAAGTGGAAAAATGAGCTGTGGATACATAAAGTTTAGGGTATGTCAAATAGTTTTAAATGCCAGGAAAAACTGATAGCTTTTTCTTCTCCACTGATTCTGATCTGTATCTCAGAGCAACAATCATAAAACCATGACACACTAGGTTGGATTCATCCCATCTACTTTTATAAGCCTACAACTGAGCGTGTCATCCTCAAGATTTTTATAAAGAGCAGAGAAAAACTGGAAATTTGAGGTACAATTCACGTGATTTACTCTAGACATTTACCCTAAGAAAAGATAAGTGATACCTTAGTGCCCACTCCTCCTCCATCACTTTAAAAGCAATGGCTAAGCAGAGAAAATCAGGTGTAGGAATCTGTGTTCCCTCAGATTCTTTATCCACCAAATAGTCCAGCCTTCAAATCCATAAACCTCCAATTTAGAGATAAGGATGTCATAGTGCCATGTCAAAGGCCTTGCACAAGTCCAGATAGATGGTATCAGTTGTCCCTCCTTTGTCTACTGGTACTGTCACTCTGCCATAGAAAGCCACCGGATTGGTTAGGTTTGGTCTTGGTTAAGCCATTCTGGTTGTCTCGGATCACCTTCTTGTCTTGCATGTGCCTTAGTATAGCTTCCTGAAAGATTTACTTCATGGTCTTTCCAGGCAGAGACAGGTAGGGTTCAATGGCTTGCAGTTCCATGAAACTTCCTTTCTCTGTTTCTTAAAAATGGAAGTTATGTTTCCTTTTTTCCAGTTACCAGGGACTTTTCTTGACAGCCATGACTTTTCAAATATGATAGAGAATGTCTTGGCAACCACATCAGCCAGTTCCTTCAGAAACCTGGGACGTATACTGTCTGACTCCCTAGACTTGTACGCGTTCAACCCCATGACATGGTCTTTGACTTGTTTTGCTCTTACAGTTGCAGGAATTTTGTTCCCACAATCCCCATGCAGAGGTTCAGAGACATGAGAAACATCAGAAACATGAGAAACCTGACAGCCAGTGAAGGCTGAAGTAATGAATCTGCTGAGTACCTCAGCCTTCTCCATGTCTTTTGAAGCCAGTTCTCCCTTCTTATTTATCGTAATGGGTACATTCTCTTTTGCCTTTCTCTTCAGATTGATGTACCTGTAGAACCTCTTGCTGTTTTTCACATCCCTTTCAGTTCCATCTGCACCTTTGGTTTCCTGATCCCATCTGTATATGTCTGGATGACGCTTCTGTATTCTTACCAGGCCATGTGTCCATACCTCCACTGCCTTTACATTTTCTTCTTTTCCATCAGTTTGACCAGCAGGTCATTTCTCTGCCTATTTCCTGCCTCTTCTGGTTGATTTCCCATGCCACTTGATGCAGTTTGGAGTACAGAATCCCTTTTGCCCCTACCTCATTCAAATTTTCCCCAGATCTTAGTGAGTAAAAAAAACTTGCTCAAGAAATGATATCTATCACTTCTAGACCTGTTTCATGTGGAAGAACTAGTGTTGAATTCAGACTTGATTTTTCCTGGGAGAAAAATGTAAATAATACTTCGGGAACTCTCCTAACTTCCTGTTTAAATTGGTCATATAGCCAGGAGTGTAACATCTAGATCCATAAGGAGAAAAAAATTAAAAGGAGAGCTTGGATCCAGTTGTGGTCAAGCACACAGCTAAGACTGGGTAAGACTACTGACTGGAAAAAAGCTGATTATACTAACACAGTGATTTGCATCAAATTCAGGGCTATCTCCAAAATGAGGTGAGTTTTTGTTTTCTTAATTCTTTACCTTAGTCTGCTTTTCTCAAAATTAATCCATATCTATTAACACAGGTAAAATTAAGCAAGAAATTGTATTTCCTAAAAGATAATGCCATGAAGAAAATACTGCTGCAGGGAATGATATTGCCAGTAGTTCAGCTAACCAAGGGTTTGGCACTATAGAAACATTGCATAATCAGTGCTTTCAAGAGCTAAATTGCAATTATAATGCAAAACATGGTAGTTCCCATGCCCTTTAACTGTGCTGCAGGTAGAAAAATACAGCTGCTGTATTTTCGCTCTGACCCTGTGTAGTTACTGTGCTCCTATTTTTCCTAAGGGTGTTTCAATCATCGATTTTAATTATCTTCATAACTAAAAATGAGTTAATGACAGTGAGCAATGAGCAATGAGCAGATGCTGATGCACATGAGTAGGGTAAGCATTTTATGATCCCGATCAAATACTCACTCTAAAGCCTACAGGTTTCTTGAGCCAAAGATGTTATGTTGCTTAAAATAGAGAATAAAATCCCCTGATCCCAGTCCTGCTTTAGGCTCCAGATTCATAAATATAAGAAATCCCAAACTTACAATAGCAGGTGCCAGCTAGCACCACACACTTTTCATTTGCCAGTGAACAAAACCAGTCTTTCATGGTGTGAGGTATCCTCTTGTGTTCGTGAAGAGACTGCTATCAGTACTAACTTAATGTCTTCTACCAACATAAGTACCTCCATCTGGGCAATTGTGGGCAGCCAGTGAAGGGAGAAATAAGAGATGCCTGCTAACTGGAGTTGCCATTTAAAGCTAAGAGGTATTGAGCTGCTCATGGGCACATACTTTCTGCCTCATTCTTTTCTCAATTCTTATTACTTTTGCTCTCTACATTTTGTGGGATATTTCTTCATTTCCAAATACCCACTCATTTAATCAATCCTAGTCTCAATTACTCACCTTTTTTAAAGCTCTGTTTCCTTGACCAAACAGCCTGAATTTTCTTCTGTAAATACCAAGGCTGATTTCCATGCTAGCCAGGTGGTCTCACTCCCAGACCAATGGTCTTCTCCTCCTTGTGATGGCAAGCCTATAGTTTCAGTGTCCAGGTACCTCCTCCTCAGTTGTAAACCTTATCAGGTGTTATCTGACCCTCTGCATGTAAAACAGATATCTATCATCCTCCTCCACATTTCTCTAATCCACTCTGGGAAACTAGAAGCAGAGGAGAGAATCTGCTCCCTCCTCCCATTACAGGCATGGAAAAGACTGTAAACTGGATGTTGATTTTCTTCAGCTCTACGTATTTCAAGCTGTGGTTTCAAAGTATGAGGTTACTGGAACAGCTGCGTGAATTTTGTTTTAGAGACTTAATTGAAATGGTCTGCAACATTCAGGCTGGTTTGGGTAGCCAGCTTAGAGGGCGTCATAATTGTGGTTAACAAAAATCCAGTTAAGACAAAACCACAGAATAATAATGTCAAGTGTTGAGCTGCATTAGTAATATGAGTCCCCCAGCTCCACTCATGGTTACCCACCCATGGCACCTTTCACATTTCTCTTTTTTCCATACCCAGGTACTGCAGTGCTATGTCTGAATTTGCATTCTTTGTGCACCAGGTTGCCTGAGGTCCTCACTGCTGAGATGGATATGTGCTCTTTATTTTTTTCAAAATGCTTTTGGTTGATCCTGTTAAATCTGTGTATGTCAGATGTGTGAAAACACCATTCAAACAAAACTTTCCTGTGTGATAAAATTCAAGAGGTTTATAGTATTTATGTCACCAAGATTATCTTTAATGTAATTTATGATTTTTCTGTTTATCAAGTATCATTTCTGTAAATGAACACAAACAGAGCATGAGCTCTTCTTTAAACAATAGGTAGGGACTTGAA
This sequence comes from Odontophorus gujanensis, assembly GCA_013399175.1. Taxonomy (NCBI): domain Eukaryota; kingdom Metazoa; phylum Chordata; class Aves; order Galliformes; family Odontophoridae; genus Odontophorus; species Odontophorus gujanensis. Next base: position 260,269 of record VXAB01002866.1, on the reverse strand, counting down.
ACAGTTTGCAGAAGAGCTTTTTTATTGGACTCTACCCACATAGTCTAACTATGATTTGCTTTGGTTTACAAATTTTCACAAGAAAGCCTTAGGTTTTTCTCTCTTGGGGGTAGTTTTGAAATTACCCTTCTAAAAATTCATTTTTAAGCAAAAACTCCTCCACTGACTTTCTGAAGCTCCTCTGCATGCTGCTCTCCCCTCTTCTCTGCTGAGAGGGAGCCTACTTCACAATTAAGAAGATATACAAACACAAAACTCTTCAAAAGTGACAACTTTGTAGCCTAGTTCAGGCCCACTGATCAAACAAAAGTACCAGTATTTCAGCTGCTGATGTGAGGAACTCTAGAGTTAAATCTGCCTATTTACCATCCAGGTAAGAGCTGCTTGCATGAAGAAACAGAAGCAGAAGTCAGAGAAACTATGAAAGAAAATGTGCTTTTAAAGACTTAGCTACCAGCAAAGTATAAGGATTTCAGATGTAGTGGGATTATTAGTTACATGCAAGTGGTACTAATTACATACAAGTAGACATAATGGTAAAGGCTGTAATGTATGAACCCAGCAACGTCCATCCCTGACATCTTTCTCCCTGTTGCCAACCTGTCCTTTCCCTTAAGGACCCCATTACTGTTGTAGCAGCAACTGGGAGGTAAGGAAAGCTACAGTCATGATCTTTGGAGCTGGTGACTAGGGCAGCAGCAGGAGGGTGCAGGTTGATTTGCTTTCAGCTGATGCCCTGCACCAAACTCCTCACATTGTTCCATGCTGATGTTTGGTTGTGTCTATGTTATAGTTTATTGGCTGGTGCTGATTAGACCACTTCGCTAGGAGCTGCCTCTTTTCTCAATATCTGGCTGTCTACATTTTTAAGTAACACATACTACAAATGTATGATGCCTGTTAGACACTAACTTTCATAATAAATCTAATACAAGGGCTTTTGTTGATGCAAACAGTATGTAAATTTGACAGAAATCATCCCCTGGAAAACTAGCTGGGAGCCTATATAGAGTTTTTGACACACAGAGAGCAAGAACTCGAGGCATGTATGTGCAGAGACAAGAGTTGCCTCTTCCATCAGCTGGACATGGTTGGAGATGCAGAAGTGTAATGGCCTTTTACAGACAGTATAGAAATCCTCACAGCAGCTCTGACTATTTTTCGTGTTTTTTAAAAATAACTCCTAATTGCTGGAAGAGTGGCAGCAATTTGCAGTTCAGCGTGGAGCTCTTGTGCTGTTGTGCTTTGCAGTAGAGGTTAATGAGAACACGGGTAGGAAGTTATCACTGTGACGAATCCCTGATTTTAGGACAAACAAACCAACAAAGAGATGAGAGGCTTATGAGAAAATCAGGGAAGCACAGAAATCTGTTCGGCTGCTTGTAGGCTGCTATCACTGATGTAGCTGAGCAACTAAAGCTGCTTAAATGAAATTGTTAAGTTCCAGCACAGATTTTAAAGGGTGAGACACTCTCCCAGATGCCACATACTGTTGCTGGTATCACACAGCATCTCCACTAGCAGCTACTTGATCATGTTTCTGTATGAGCCACAGCATCTCACGAAGAAGGGAGCTGGGGATGTCCACCTACAGTGAACGTTGTTTGAAGCCAGGGTCATTCCAATCTACATCCAACTGAAAGCCCCATTTTGTTTTCAGCGCTGTGTTTTGCTCCCCTGCTCTCTTCTGACCTTTATCTTGTTTAAGATTCTTTATCAGAAGTGGACAATAGCACAAAGATAAAAATAGAGAAGCCTTAAGTACTGAGAAAGTAATCAATACAAAAAGATTGCAAATATTCACTCCAGGACAGGTTTCAATTCTGAACTCTAGATACATCTAGACATCACAGTAGTGAACTGTAGCCTTCAATCAGGCAACAGAAGGCTTTGGATTTATTACACGCTGCAATTGTATTAAAGCATGCCTACAGTATGTAATGTAGGACAACACAGAGAATGCTGAGCGATTATTATCAATAAGGATACATAGTTCATTATTAGCCCAGTACTGTGCAGAAGATAATCTTTCTTTCTTGGGAAGACTGACCAGCCCAGGTAAACACCATGCCCTAAACCTATCTTCCTCAAAATCAGAAAAACACAAAATAAATTGTATCCTACTTTCCAGCACTTTTACCAGGACTATCATAGAACAATCTGGCATAGCAGTCACAGCTGGGGACTATTTGAGAGAGGAAGACTCTGCCCTCTTCCAAAGCACTGTTTAAGTGTCAAGCACTAAATGTTGCAGCTACACAGCAGTCATACTCAATTATACTCCAGAAGTTCAAGCAATATAACATTCAAAAGTCATTTTGAACAGCACATCAGCCTTGCAGCCAGCAAAGCCAGCAAAGAGTTAAAGTTCAGCTTAAATGAAACCAGTAAGAGGGTTTTAGTGGATGCTAGTGGCAGCAGGATTCACCTTGTGATACATAACAACTCTCAGATTGGAAAAGAAATTTCAAGTCCTTACAAATGTTAGTACACTAATTCCAAGTTGAAACAGAACACACTGTTTTTCCAGCATAAAATCTGATTTGGAACAGGATTAAGCACACCTTGCCCCATGGTTTTCATCTCCAAATCACAAAGAGTGTGTACCTGAAACCACATTAGATATGTACTGACACCACTCACTTCTCAGAAGACTCTCAGGTCAGTGCCATTGTCCAGCTAGCATGTATGGAGGCATGCTCTGCTTTGTGGTTAAAGCTTAACCCTGAGCCAATTGACTGCATCTGGTCCGCTGCAACATCCCCTTCCACCTATCTATAACAGAAAGAAAGACCCATGTTCTCACCTGGAAATTCCCTGTAACAGCAATTGCAGAGCAGGAGGTTGTTGAAGGCAGAATTCAATAGGCAAAGTCAGGTTCTTTGAAGGCAATATGGATACATAGTGCTCTGGCATAGCCTCAGCTTTGAATCACTCCATGGGAGTAGCTGGCACCCCATGTACAAATGGGATCTGGAAAAACCAAGCTTTGGATGTCTTCCCGACTACTGGACTGCAGTAGATTCAGCTCAGCCACGGTCCCCATGCAGCCCCCAAATAAATGGGAGCTTGGACTGTGATGAGTGAGTGGTCAACAGGGCTTGGCACCTGTTGAAGTGTCCCTGGTGCCACAGCAGCGTGCCATGGATGAGGCTGAACTTGCTGTTTAGTTTGGATCTGCAGATAACTAAGAGGGCTCACTGACTGTAGAACAAAAGTTGGTCCACGTGTGATGTCTGATGTCTGCTTTCAAGTATTTCTGGGTTAGTAACGTTTGCTGGGAATTTCAGTCTGCTTTGATACATGAGGCAATTCAATCTTCTGCTAGAGAAGTAATTGGACTTCTATGAAATTTATAGATGGTAAGCAAAATCATAATGATATATATGCTGCTTTGGAACTATTTCAGAAGTGGATGCCTCTGAGAAATTATTATTATTCATTTCAGATCACCTAGAACTTCTAGGAACCTAGCAAATGTCCAGCTCTCATTGACAAACAAATACAGAAACCATTACAGCAATGTTCTTCAAGGGAAAATTGAGAAGTGCTGTCATGTTTCTGTTTCAAATAGATTTTTTTTTATCAAGGATTTAATTGTATTAAAAGGTATCCTGATTTAAAGATCAGAAGCAGAGAGATTCAATCCCTTTCAGATCTGCATCAGTAAAGAACTTTCATTCAGAGTTTCCAAATGTGAAGTGATACATATATACCATTATCATGATTTTCTGATGATACTTCACTTTAGGAACCCAGGAATACTTCAGATCTTGCGAGTTCATCCAGACCTTTAGTAGGTCAATTTTTGAATGGTGTAAATCAGAACAGCACCTGTTATTCTTGTTTTTTTCCTTTAATGTTATTTTTCTTTGAAGATTTTAACATAGGTATCCCGAAAGGACAAATCAGATCTCATATAGGAAGACTCACTCTCTACAAGTACTTCTGTTTGTCTGCATTGTCAAAAGTTGACCAAAAACCCAAGTAAACCTCCCGTTTAAATTAGGAAAATATCCATAACTCCTCTAATATTAATGAAAAGACGATGATCGGTCTGAAGCCTCTGTGAGTCCTGGGATAAACAGATTCCTATCTCTGGAAGTAGTCAGCATCATAATATAGAAAGTACATAATGTGAAGAAATGTTCCAGACTCATTGATCAGTGGGAATATTCTGGCTATTAGTATATGTAAGTACTAAATTCTAGATTTAAACACATACATTCAAATTATTGCTAACTTCCCTTCCCTCCTTATACCTCTGAGTCCCTCACCGTCTGCCAGCGATTTGAAGCCTTCAGTTCAGAGACTGACAAAAAATGAATGCATCTTCTGAACTGTGTGGGAGAAAAGTCGGTTGCAAATAGAAATGAGTTTCAAAAGTGTTTGTGTCAGAGCACAACACTCTGGTGGATATCTGCTAGCAAAATCCCAACCTTTTGATAGGATTTAAGTTTTCCTTTGGTTCAGCAGATTTCTTTTTCTTTACTATCAGAAGTACTATAAAGCATGCAAAGCTCTAGACAAAGCACACTAATGGTTTCAGCTGAAAAAGTCCCATCATTCACGAGTATGACATGTAGGTTTAAGGGAAAATCCTTTTTCTATAATAATTATTAGCTTTGAACCTGCTTTCATGTATTCTAGTAGATGAAATTGATATATGGAAAGGTGTAGAACATGAAATCTATCGACTTTAAAGTGGTGCCGGAATGTTAATATTGAAGAACAAAAAAAGAAAATAAGAAGGAAAAAAAACCACAGCAAAACAAAAAAGGCTTATTCAATTGACACTGAAGGCAAACAAAAAAAACAAAAAACACCAGGCGATCTCTGTTGTCTCTTTGAACATCACACTGTCAACGGTTTACTGGGCAGGTTCAGCCCTGTTCTGCGACAACTGGTGCAGGGGACCCACAGATCCACACCCCAGGAAAGGGGAAGGGGGAAAGGGAAAAAGGAAAAGGGAGATGGGCCAGAAGTCAAAAACAAAACAGCGGCAACGGTCTGAGGAGGAAAGCTAATTTACTAAATAAGATATCAGAAAGCAAAATAACACAATATAATATGATTGGAATTAAAGCTAATAAATCAAATAAAATGAGCAAGAGAGAGAATGTGTCCGATAAACCGAAGGCCTTACGCTAACGCTGAAGGTGAGATGGCAGAGAGCACCCACTGCTGAGTCGATCCCAAAGGGAAGAGAGACGGTCCCGTGACTGCAGACAGTTTTTATCTTTCCCTCTGAGCAGAAACACGTAAAAACGCAAAGCATCGCACAGTCCTCTGGGGAATGTAGTTCTTCTCTTCTGAGACAGGTATACCCAGAACTATCAATGATCCATGGAGTTGCAGCATTAACTCTTTAATTCTTAATGCACTACATGATGTTATGACGTGGAATACCAATACCAAAAATCATAAAACCATGACACACACCCGTAATATTCTGCTGGAAACACATTTCAATATCCTCAAATATTAGAATTTAATACCACACCCAAGAATTAATTCTGAGCTAATGTGAGAATTTAATCTTAAAAGAAAGTTGTCTTGTGATTACAAGTAGACAAGCAAGCTTTAAAAGACAGAAATTGAATAAATTTTCTCCTTACAATTTCTATACTGCTGATGCAATGCATGAGATTTTACCATGAAGTGGGATTAAAGGGAATAACAAAATAGAATCATAGAATCATTAAGGTTGGAAAAGACATCTAAGATCATTTAATCCCACTGTCCACCAGTGTTGCCCACTAAACCCTAAATATTACATTTGCCCTTTCCTGAAATATTTTCATATCATGGAAGAGGTTTTTACCTTAATAGCCACCTCCAGGTGTGGCTCAGCAGAGCAGTACAAGTAGTAGTGAGCTGTAGTGCAATCAATGGCATAACCATTAGAGTGGCAGATGATAAGACTAGTCAGTACATGAGATCCTGCATCTGCCTTTCTGTGAAGCCTGCAGGAATGTTCCAGGCTCTGAGAAAAGGTGGCTTTCAGTCATCTGATCCCCCAAATCAGCTCTTCGTTTTGGTAAAAAGAAGTGTGAGTTGCAGATATTTCTGCGGATGTCTCCAATAATGTAACTGCTGAAATTTTATCACACATTAGCAGAAAATTACCTGTAGTACTGATGCAAATAATAGGTAATTTTGCTCTTGTAGCATGTAATTATAGCAAATGCCCTTCTTCCTATCCTTCTTGATGTTCATATAGTGGTGATTTACAGCTTCTATTTAAAGACATGGAGCAGAACCAGTAAAGACATGAGCATAACCTGAGGGACTCTGTATTCCTTTCCTCTCTAATTGGGTTTTGTTTTGTTTTATTTACTCCAGTCCAAAATTAGATTGTTAAGTGTTCAAAGCAGAGACCCTGAAGTCAATTATCCTCTCATTTGCTTCAGTCAAAGTCACTGGAGTTACACTAACTATAAAACTTACGATAGACGTCAGAGAATCAAATCCGTATTATTTCCCCTAAGTTTAATGTATAGTAGTGTGTTATGTGGTCACTTGAGATAAGTTCACCAAACACTATACAAGTAGCTCTAGCTTCCCCACTGTCTTTTCTTTCATTTCAACATTACTACAAGAATGTTCCCCAGTGATACTTTTGAACCAGAAGAGAGAAATGCTTCCTTGACTCTGATAAGGATAGTTTCACCTTCTAAAGCTTGTTGCAGTCTGACATATTTCGTTATTTTCTTCAGTTATCAATTTGGCAAATGTATTTCTCACTCTAAATTTGCTGTTTTCCCTGTCTTAATAACTACAAAAACAAATTATGTTCTCAAGTTCAACATTCAGATTTTACAAGACCCCATGCTTAAAATCCTCTTATCAGGGGGATCATGGTTTAGTGGGCAATTTGGTGGTAGGTAGATGGTTGCTCTAGATGATCTTAGAGGTCTTTTCCAACCTTCATAATTTTATGATCAGAATGCCACAAATGCTGAGAGTACACAGCTGTAAATCCCAAGCAGAAATACCTTCCCAGAAGTGCACCATAAGGCATCTAAAAAACTGTGTCAAGAAGAGCTTGGCCTGTGGTCCTCCTTCACGTGTTTTCCATTTTCAATTGCTTGTATTCAAAAATCTGCCTCATCATATACTCACACACCTATGCTAACTCTTCAGATTTATTTAACAAATATTCTTCCTCTCCAACTGTCCTGGATCTTAGATCTGGGTCTAAGAAAGGATCTTAAAGAACTTACATATGCTGCATGGCAATTTATAGAAGCAGGACATGCTGGTTCCCTGGTTTCTAGCTGGAGCAGCTGACTAAGCAACCATAAGCAAGTTGAATTTTCCACATGTGAGCTGCAACCTACATCTGGCATCTGAACAATCTGTCATCTTGTTGCTGTTCCAGATGAAGTCAAGATAGTGACTGGGACTTGAAAAGTTTTCAGGATCTCCAAGGATGTTACTAGGAATCCAGAGGAGAATTTTACCCTGCTGAGAACAAAAACCACAGGATATAAAGGTTAAAAAAAACCCCACATATCAAAAAGGACAGTAGAAACTTTTGCATGACCTGTATTCAGGTCAGTTATACGCATGTATCACATACAACAGAATGGTGAAAGAAGTGAGTATCAAAGATCCTTCTAAAACCTGAGGAAAAAATAACTTTTGCACTATGTCAAATGGCATACAAAGGAAGAGAGCCTTTGTTTAGCTCACTTTACTTTTTTCCTGGTAAAGTTTCCTTCAACTGCATGTACATGTGTAAAAATAAGTAGATATTTATATAGAAGCTAACTGATGCCTAAATATCAGTTGATTATTCTGACATTCTCTTTATAAATGGTACAGGTTACATACATATTCCTAGATGAGCAGTATATATTATAAAAAATGAGAGCATTATAAACTATGAAAACTGTGACCTATTGTACTCCTGTCACATAATGAAACAGTTATTAAAATACTACTTTGTAATTTATTAGCAATTTTATACATTAAATCTTAACCCAGCAAGTGATGCAATGCTTTATATTGAGTACATCTGTTCAGCATGGTGCTGCAGTATTGGAAATAGAAATCATTTTTGCCTAAGTTGTCTTAAAATGAGAACTATTTCTGTTAAGCAGTAATAACCAGGTACAACTACTGTCAGTTTCAAACATAGTGAATCAAAAATAGTTAAAATGAAATTTTTCTTCTACCTGACAGTCTGCCTGCTGTCTTCATGAATTTTATTGTTGAAGCAAAACTTGAGGGGGACAAGAGATTTGATAGATTTTCTTTTTGCTACCTAATAATCCTACAATGTGTTTTGAAAGATGTATGAAGACAGTGGGAACAATTAAATACCAAAATGCTCTTACTAATATGAAGGAAATCTAAATAATATTTTGAGTCTCCTTCAGTGACAGCAAACGATAGTGATAAAGTTGGAATACTTTCAAAGAGGACTGCTTTGGTTTGTTTGCTTTTATTAGACTGTGAATGTCCCTTTAACATTTTAATCTAAAAATGACTTATGCACATTCTCTCAAAGCTAAGAAGAATGAGACAAATTTTAAGGAAACTGTTAATGTCAGAAATGCTTATACTGGCTTTGTCATGAAAAAGTAGTATGGCTCACAGCTTGTTTTGTGCTTTCATTTTTTTTTTTTTTCAGTGTTATTGTGAGTTGATGGGTAAGAACTAGGATTTGCAACACTGCATTAATAAAGATTTTACTTGTTATTTTATGTCCTTTGAAAAAACAGAGAAAATACTACTCTCTTCCAAACACATGAATCATGTCTGCACTATATTTTCTGATTGCTGATCCAGGGAACACTGTTATGCAAAAGTTCCTCTATTGAGATCTTAACAGAAGGACATAAGACTGCTGATTACCGAGTACTGTTTGATAGATTGATTATTCCACTTAGATAGTTGATACCACTAAACTTATTTCATATAAAATTTTAGTCTGTGTTTAATGGTTTACATAGCAAAATATCAGCTTTCTTTTCATCTAAGAGTTTTTGAAAATGTGTGGATTTTTTACGTATGAATTGCCAGGTGCTGACTCAAGGTTTACCTCTATGATTTACCTCTGGAAGACTTCATTCAAGTACTGAATACATGCACAGGTCCTAAGGGTTTGAGATGGGTTGACCCACCAAATTGGAAATATAAGTATTTGATGAGTGAACTGTTTAATGGATGTGGAACAGGTTGGGAGATTGTATCCAAAGTGGTGGTCAGTGATCCAACTTCTGGATGGAGATCAGTGGCAAGCAGTGTCCCTCAGGGATCAGTTCTGGGACAAGTGCTCTTTAATATCTTTGTCAATGACATTAATAGTGGGATTCAGTGTACCCTAATAAGTTTGCTGATGACTGTAAAAGGTATGGTTGACCCACCAGAAGGACAGGATGTCATGCAGAAGGATCTAGATGGTCTTGAGCAGTGGACCTGGGAGAACCTCATGAGGTTCAAAAAACCCAAGAGCAAGGTGTTGTAGCTAGGTTGAGGCAACATCCACAACCAATACAAGCTGGGAAATGAAAGGATCAACCGCAGCCCTGCCGAAAAAAACCTAGAGGTCCTGGTGGACAGGAAGCTGGCCATAAGCCAGCAGTGTACCCTTACAGCCCAAAAAGACAACTATATCCTGGGCTGCATCAAAAGAAGTATGGCTAGCAGGTTGAAGGGGGTGATCCTGTTTCTTTTCTCTGTGATGCTGAGGCTTCCCCTGGAGTACTGTGTCCAGATATGGATACCTCAGTACAGGAGAGATGTGGACCTGTTGGAATGCATCCAGAGGATGGTCACAAGAATGATACAAGGGGTGGAACACCTCCCCACAAGGACAGGGTGAAAGAGCTGAGGCTGTTTAGGCTGGAGAAGAGAAAGCTCCAGGGAGACCTGAGAACAGCCTTTCGGTATTTGAAAGGGAGCTGTAAGAAAGAAGGGGACAGACTCTTCAGTAGGGTCTGCCATGATAGGACAAGAGGAAATGGTTTCAAACTAAAAGAGGAGAGATTTATAAGGGATATAACAAAGAAGTTTTTTAAGATAATGGGGGGTGAAGGCACTGTGGAACAGGTTGCCCATAGAAATGGTGGATGCCCATCTCTGGAGATATTCAAGTTCAGACTGAATGGGGCTCTGAGCAACCTCACCTAGCTGTGGATGACCCTTTTCATTGCAGATGAGTTGATCTACATGACCTTTAAGTGTCACAACTCAAAAAATTCTATGATTCTATGATCCCAGCCAACACTTCAACTCACTCCTGTGTCTTGCAAAGAAAATAGATGTAAAGCTAGAAGTCTCATAGACTGTTATTAAAGCCTAACAGGAAAATAAAAGCAGCAGGCAGAAGGAAAGCAAAATGCAGAAATTTTTCAATGCTTTCCATTCTGGCATAGGTGCAGGCGTGTCTCAGAAGGCAGACCTTGGCACCCATAGTGGTCACTTGGAAAGACAATTCCATAACAATGGCTGTTTCCCATCCTTCTTCTTCCCCTGAGATTTTATTGCTGAGCATGTCATATGGCATGGAGCACCCATTTAGTCAGCTTGGGTCAGCTGTCCTGGTGCTATTTCCTCCCAGTTTCTTGCCCACCTCTGGCCTAATAATGAGGCGTGCAGAGTAGGAAAGAAGGAGAGCCCTGACACTGTACAAACATGCTCAGCAACAGCCAAATTAACTGCATCTCAGGCAGACACAGTACAGGGTTTCAGCTTACAGGGTCACCAGTCAATCTCTTTCTTTGCTACCTCACCCCCTGTGTCTGAACTTGGACAAGTCACTTCTCAATGCCTCAGTTTACCCAGGAGAAAAAATTCTACTGCTTCAGCATATCAAACATCATTATTCATAAAGTGCTTTCAGAGCCATGGATAGAAGAATGACAGAAGTGTCAAATACATAGTGTTATTCTTAATCTTAGAATTTTAATGCTGCCTTCTCTAGATGTATTCAGGAATTTGGCTTAGATGTATGCACATTGAATTTTATGGCTTTTATCAAACTTAGTCCTGCTTCGCTAACTCCTTTAATTTAAATTTTTTTTGTATATCAGGTCCCTGTTTGGTGAATCCATGCCCCCAGCAGTTTGGAGATTGTTTTTAAAAGCAGTTTAATATTTTCTTGCCACTAGTATTTAGGAATGATGTTGTTTGATTACTTCATGTTAGCAGGTTAAAATAAAACCCTAGTTAAGGCTACACTTTTTTAGGCATTAGTTTGTATGAAGAACAATAGCTACAAAATTAAGCTTTGGAATAGCAATGACCTACTAAAGAGTCACCAAAAAAAAAAAAAAAGCCCTAAAGAAAATAGATCTGCTGTAGGGATAAATATTGCTTGTTTAAAGTTACTAACAGAAGTTCCAAAGATAAAAGGAGGACAAGATATTATGGCAACTCATTAAATACTGCCTACTATATGTACAGAAAGGATGACAATGGCCTCAGGTACTGTAAATTAGGCCAATGCAAAATTAAGAAAATGAACCAAGTTCAAAAGGATGAGGGAGAGTAAGAAAAATCATGCTGGATTCTAGTGGGATGTGCTAATGAAAGACAACCAAACTGCATATAAATCCTAATTTGTTTCATCTTATTCATGTGATTAAAAACATGAAGGGGGGAATATTTCTAGGAGTAAAGCAAGGCTGGAACCAAAATTGAAGTGGAAACAGCTTGGACATTTGATCTGAGAAAACTGTCCCTACAAAGTGTGTGTCTAGCCTCAGCAAGGAGTCTCTTGTGCATTTCATGTAGCAGAAGATTCCACCCTTTAGGAGAGTGTTGCACTATCAAAATCACAGAGCTTATGAGAACAACTGAAATCCTGCTCCTTTCAGATCAGAATTTCATAGTCTACCTTATGCATGCACACAGCCCTCTGTGAGTGAGCACCAGCATGACTGCCAGTCAGCCTTGACCAGTTGTGGTGAGGCTGACACTATCTTTCCACCCTTCTATGGCTTTTGCATTGGTGCCCACCTTGCAACTCCATCTCAGCAGCAAGGTTACTGCGCAACGAAACGTGGCCACTGCTGACCCTGCAAGTTTAGGGGTATACAAGAAGCATAGAGATGGACACTTTTGCATGAGGTTGTACTTATGTATTTCTGGAATGCTCCCATGAACATCACTTGTTATCTGAGATTTACATAGTATTTTTAAGTTATTTACTGTTTAAAGACCAAGTGTAGTCTTCAAATGATAGCCAGTTGACATCAAATTTAGATTTGACTTTTCACTTTTTTCTCTTTTGTGTGACACAGCAGTGACTCTGGCTGAATGTGAAGGACAGTTACATAAAACATGGTTTTGATCATTTTTAGTCTTGATTCCTTTTATATGGTGTGAGCTTCAGTACATTACTATTACCCAGTAATTTCATGGTTCATGGCTGAACATAAAACTATAATTCAATTATGGTTTGGTTTTTTTTTGATGTTATAAACAGCAAGAATAATGCTGATTTACATTCTCAATAGTCACTGAGGACCATGCATTGTTATTTGTAATATAGGCAAGGGATTTTTGCAGACACCTAGTCATTAAGTTATTTCAAGTCTATCATGCAGGAAAAGATGAATTAATCCATAGAACATAGAAAGTAAGGGATTACAGTGCTAGAGACCTCAAAAGAAAGAGATTACTGACAAATAAATGAGCACAGTGTGTTCACTTGCTGGGGGGTAATCATTTGTAAGCAACTAAGAAACTGTGCAGTGTGCAGCATGTACAATCAATTTTTTAAACCAAAAAGTCTTATGCGGCTAATCAAATCATCAAATACTAGCAAATCATGGCATTCTAAAATATTTCTTACTGAATACAGTTTCCACACAATAATACAAGATAATTTATTGACAAAGTAATGATGATCTCTTATATTTTAAGCTTGTTCTGGCAGATATCTACTTCATGTTATGTTTGGATGAATATGAAAGCAAAATCATAATTACAGTACAAAAACCTATTGAAAGATATGAAATCAATAACTGTCCTGAAATTGGTACCAGAAGATAAATATTTTGCAGAGTAATTAAACTTACAATTCACTGTGGAGCTACATGCTGTCATAGCACTTGATCCTATGGGAAGCTGAACATTTTCCCTCTGCTCCAGCAGACCATTCATGTGTGGATAACAGATGAAGTCCCCCTGACAGTACTGGCACTATTCATATGCTTACAGTTAAACAGGTCCTTAAACAATTCAGGCTTTAAGCCAGGATACACTGCACATTACAACAACGAGCCTTTAATTAAGATTGATTTATAGTCCAGAAATGATTTCTGCAGTGCTCAAGGTCAAAGCAAGTTTTTGCTTATTCACAGCCTGTGGCTCATACTGCTTGAGGCACCTGGGTTGCATATTTAAATTGTCATTATCCCACAGTCTCTACACAAGCAAAATGTCTTTTGGTCTACCTACTGAAGCTAATATATTAATTCTACAGATCAGATTCTGGGCTCTTTATACATGCTTAATCCTTGTCCTTTACCTGTTTACCATCACCTGTACTGGAAGGTTTTAGATGATGACGTGTGCCTCCAACAAAGAAGTGATTTCTTTGCCATCGACAGAAGTAGTCATAGTTATACACCATAACTGGGGAGGAGGAGGAATCCAAGGTGCTCAATCATGGGGCCTGTATCTCTTATCTTAACTCCAGCTTGGAGACTCCCACTCTTCTGGATGCTTTACAGTCTGTGAAAGCATGAATAAGTCACAGAAGTTGTGAAAGGGTCAGTAAATCTAACATCCTATGATCATGGCATATGTTTCCCACTGGAAAACAGAGATTCAGAGTTCTGGGAGTCTGCTCCCAGGGTAGCACTTCTGCCCTTCTCCGTCCAGAGAAGTATGGATCTTTCACACCCTTTATCTAACAAGGGAAGTTAAGATACACAAACTTCTTCAAGTGGCTGAAAATCAACAGAGACATTAAGATATTCCCTCTGCTATGGAGTGACCTTACCACTACCTCTAAGGGAAGTTAATTTTTTTAATGCCTATCCACTGGGTTCACAAAAAATAAAGCTCATTCCATTAAATTAGAATTTCTTTATAATAGGAAAGGCTGGTCAATAAAGATAACAGCTTTGATTTAACTTCAGCAGAGAAGAAAATATTTGACTTGATGTCATACATTTTGATTAATAAACTAGAATTTCAGAAAAATTTCACATGAGAAATGGATTACAAATTACTGAGGTGACTGATCACAAAGGATAACTGTAAATGAATAATGTTTGAGTTTTTGTGATTCTTATGAGCACCTCCAGGTATCGAGGTTTCATCCCGTGGTGTGTAACACTATTCTCGATGACTTGGAAGAAAACATAGCATCCTTGCAGATAAGATTTACAGATCAGAGAGTGAGGAATGGGAAAAAGAGAAGAGGCTCTGACACTGATAAAGAGAACAAGTTAAGCAGTGCTCAGATGTGCAAAATTTGGAGCAAGAGGCATAAATATAAAGTCATATCCAAAATTATATAATGCAGAATATATGTACAGGTGGAGGGAGTCTAGACTAGTTGCATTCTGAAAAGAGTTAGAGGATCACGGAGGACAATCTGAACACAAAAAATATTCCAGAATGCATAAACAAAGGAAGTTTCCAATAAGAGGATAGAGAATTGTGTTCTTAGGTGACAGGAGCAAGCCACCATGTGTCATGAAATCCTGCTCAAGGTGTTTGGAAGATTTGAAAAATGGGAGTTCAGGGAGGAACCATGACAAAGACTGAATAGTTGTAAGCTCTGCCATAACTCACTCTATTTTCCTTATCAAAAAGATAGTTCAAGGATAGATAAATCAGTTTGTAATAAAGAATAAAACACTAACAATGAAGGGCTCTTATTCTCACAAACAAGGTACACGTTTAACTCTTAAAGGCTGCTCTGAATTCCAGCTCACTGGAAGTGTTTAAACGTACAATGACAGTTCCACTAAAAGAGACATTTTTGTGTTTTTCCTCAAAAACAAAATAGTACAAAAAATTTGCCTGAGCTACATGAAAGGACATAATATATCATCTTAACTACTTCTTATGGTCTTCTAGTCTTTGAGAGTAAATACTACAAGTTGTTTCCCTCTATAATCTCTTATTTCATACTTGACATTTTAAAATCGTTCTTCTTCCCTTTTTCACAAGGACAAATAACTTTAGTAAGTCAAATTAAACATCATCCACAGGCTTGCCATTTTTTGCCGGTCTTCTCTGGACTCCACTTCATACTCTCAGAAGTCACTTTAGAGCTGAGACTCTCTCTTCACTGTGGGTTTGCTAAGTGAATGGTGGTCTGATGTGGGGTACCATCACAGATCTGCTCCGTATGTCTCTTCCCAGTGTGGTAAGACAGCCCTGGCTGGTGGCAAGTTCCCAGCTCCCCTTCCCCTGCAGAGCAGTAGGCCCTGGCATCTCCTCAGCTGGTAGTGTCCTTGCGGTTATTTCCAAAATGTTTTTGATTTCCTACTTGCACGTTCAAATGCAAGATAAACTTTATTTTTGCAATGTTTTTTTCCAAAAAGAAAACCTAACTTTTATTCTGAAAAAAAAAAAAGGGCGATTTTCTATTGCCTGAATTCAAATTGTACTCAAACATATATATATATATTTAAAATAAAGCCTACCATTATATAAAGAATATATTTATTAAATGTGGGTGTTAAATCAGAATTATAGAATGGGTACAAACTGTGCTAGACATTTACACCAACGAATTCCAGTTTTCCAGCAAGTGGGGAAAGAATTCATTCAAAAATTTTTTTTGTTTGTAAAATTTGCATATAACAGCACTCTTTAATTCAAGGATTGTTATTTGTTATATAGGACAAAACACTCAGAAAAGTGGAAATATCAACTTGAACAAATTTTTAATGGCTTCTTTCCCTTTCTAAAAAATCTTTTGTATTTTCATACTAAGGATATTTTCAAGGGTTGCCATTTGACAATACCACAATGTGTAGGAGGGGTAAACGAAAGCTGCAACTTTGCCTTCAGGCTTAAGTGTACAGCAGACTTGCATAATAAACCAGAGCTAAGAAGATGTTACATAGCATTGTCTGTCATATTCTAATGATGTTTTTTGTTCTTAGATTTGCTTCTGATTTTCAGTGTGCCTCTATTCCTTCTAACACCAGAGAGATCTTTGTGCAGTTCACCATGTGCTTCTCTTTGGCCTGCAATTCAATAAACATGTGACATGAGGAATGATTACGTTATTCAAGCAAATATAAAAGTTAGGCTGGACTCCTCTTCCCTGCAGACAACCTACAGAAAACCACGCACACTATTATCATGAGCATCATTTAAACCTCAGTTTAGTTCTTGAGGTCTGACTGGCACAGGCACTGACTTATAGCAATTTACACAGATGACTCTCTGATCCCCTGCTGACAGGATAATGGAATCCACAAAATCCTGAGCAGACTGGTGCTGAATTGCACCTGAAAATGTAATATGTGGATAGATTTTACTGCCTCTGTCCAGTCCTTCAGCAACTGCTTGTACATACAATATTATGCATATAAGCAAACCAGGGATTTAGTTTGTTGTAAAACTAAATGCCTTAATTTGCTACAGGATTGCTGATGCACTCCGTTACTTATTTATGCTCTCAAACATTATCAGTAACCATTCTTAAAAGTTTCACTTTACACTTGCACAAAACATGATTCTGTTCCAGCTCCCACTGAAGTCATTACATCAGCATTACCATGGCTGTTGCAAGTGAGTACTGAGATTTTACCCAGCTGGATTCATATACACTGAGTGTCAGCAAATCCAGCTGTGTTTGCAGTGCAGGCCTTAACTGTGCCTTTATAGTAGTCCTGTTACATCCATCCTCCAGCTTGCTTACTGTCTTCATGCTGTCCATGTGAAGTACATTGTTATCTACCAGCAGTGAAGGACTTTAGTATTCCCTTGGTATTTGATGTTTTTTTTCCCTAGCCATGAAATGCACTGGAAGCAAAGGGTGAAAAGCACGGGGAGAGAAGAAGGATAAGTAGAGCACCCATGTGAAAACTTTGTCCACTCCTGCTTGAAACTAAGCACTTCACATACAGCAACAGTCTTCAGCCAGCAGCCCAGTATGCCTTCAGGAGTGCTTTGTTACTTTGAAGCATGTGACATAATATAGTTATAGTTTGGAGGGATTATGGCTGGATGCATCCACCCTGCACTCTGAAAAACTTCTAAGAACAGTTCAGCAGCACCCGGTGTTGAGACCATAACAAGCTGAACACATTTGCTGCAATGGATGGTAAAATCACCATGTGGACTGGGCCACTGCCATGAGCTATGGAGGTCTTTATTTCTCTTTCAACTCCATGTCTCCTCCAGGCAATAGATGTTGCTGTCAGGGGATGATTAAGGGGAAGGGAAATGTTGGATTGCATAGTCAAAAAATGGATAATAAGACACTATGAAAAGAACACAAAATGAGAATCTTGAATATCTACTTTGAAAGAGTAAGACTATCCATTATCAGCGCCACTATGAAGATAAACCTACCCTGTACCAACTATATTCAATGTAGGATGCAGTATGATGGACATCACACAAGGATCAAAACTAGAGTAGGATCACCAAAAGTTGAAAAGAGATGACTGAGGCAGGAGACAACATTTAAGGTGTTAAAATAACCTAATATGAAATTATAAATATAAAATAATAATATTAAATATATACTATAAAAAAAGATACGAAAGTGATAACTAAGGAATGATCATTCTCTTTTTCTAATAATCAGAGATCCACTCAACACCAACTGAAACCGTCAGGTTGAGTACAAGACCAGTAAATTAAGATCTCTAGTCATTATTCACCAACTTCATATTTTCTGTAATGGTCAGTCTGCTTTTGTTGACACTTCAGAACTGCATGAGAGACAATGCATAAGACAGTCAGTCTTAACAGTTACATATTGTCACAGGTACAGGCAACTGAAAATGGCATTCAGAAGGAACATGTAAGGCATCTTTATTGTACTTTGTAAGACATGCCATGAAAACCAGAGGAGGTATTTGTCACTGTCATTCAATAGAATGTATTGAGCATGTATCTTCATCTTCAGAGAATCAGTATTTTCTTATCTGCATGTACTGCTCGTCATATCAACTAAGCAGTGATTCTCCAAACAATTACCTCATTAAGTAATTCTGAAGATTCATCAAGAGAAGCTGAAAAATTCACCCCCTGACAAGGAAAAATGTGTTGCACTGGCAGCTTCTATCATAAATGGAATTAAGAAAGAAGTTCTTTGTCCTGCTCTCAGCACCCCCCACAAACCATGGACATATTGCTGAATGTCTGGTTGACACGGAGGAAACTGGAACTTTGTCACAGAGGGCTCAAACTTCACTAACTGGCAAAAGTAATTGGAAGAGGATAGAAGTCCAAAAAAAAAAAAACCAAAAAAAACCCTGATACTTTTGACAAAATTCTGGAGAATCATTAGACAACAAAGGCCAGAGACAAAGAACCAATTTGAAATGGGACAGTACAAGGTCTTTTTATATACAGAACACTGGAGTACTGAGAAAAAAAAAAAAGTCTTTATTATTATTAACACAGTATTTATCTATGTCAGCAAAAAGATAGTTATACAAAGATCATCAGAAAATGGCAACATAAAACTGATACTTACATTTTTATTACTCTTCAGTAGTGATAACAGAAAATCAGGGAGTACATAATAAGAAAATGATATTAAAGTATACAATAAAATAATCTCTTCTACACTTCGGGGACTGTAAATTGCTCTTGGAATAAAACTGCTGAGCTTCTGGATGTCAGTGAAAAATCAACAATAGTTCAAGCTAAGTGAAATATTTCAACTGCTTTAAACTAGTAGAACTCTGTATTTCTTGTTGTCAGAAGTCCTTAATGGAATAGCAACCTTATCAGCCTTACTGACTATCAGGCACCTATTTTACCTTGTTCCAGTACTGGATTAAAATGATATGACTAAAAGGAACAGAGCACTAAGAAGATGAGGAATGGGAGAGAAAATTCTGGCTTACAGAAGTGCCATGTTTTTCTGATGAAACAAGTTATGGAAGAACTATCATTATTTAAGGGACACAGTAATAAAAGATACAATTAAAACTTCTCTGTTCTACTCTTTCCTTCTTTCCCCAAAGGCATATGAAGTCATGATATGTGATTTTGTTCACTGGTAATTACAAAAAGATTATTATTGAAAAAAAAGTTAGAACTATCCCAGTTGGTTGGGGTGGAAGTGTTCTGGCATAGCAGAGCAATATATAGCTCACTCACTGTGGGAAATAATCCCCTTTCTATTAGCTAACTACAGATATATTTCTCCAAGAGTCATGGATAGTAAATGACAAAGTCAAGAGAGATTGTTCTGAGTATTCTAAAGATTAAAGAAAAAGGCATAGGCCCTACTCAGAATCAAGGAACAGAATGTCATTTTACGTATAGTGCACAGACATTGTTATGGACAAATGGGGAGTGAAGTAATCCCAAAAATACTTACACGAAGCAATATGCTTCTAATATCCTCCCAACTACTCTCACAGGTAACTCTGAGATAAAAGGCTTGTGTTGTGAGCAAGAGTGATAGTTACTTCCAAAACTTCAGTTTACCCTTCATTTCTCATGGAGAAGCATCAAGCTTTTCCTAGCATGAAGTATTAGGTACTGTACTTTAATACATTACAGTGTTTTTCCCAGTGACTTTTAACTTGACCTTTGGTAATCAAAGTTTTTCAACAGTTTTTTCACAAGCGCAGAGAAAATCAAGACTATTATCCGACGAAGAAAGTTTGAGATTTCAGAAAATACTTCAGAGATTTTACTTCAAAATCTAGTTCAGAAATATGATAATAGTTTTGACTTTTTGTTTTTGTATGTTACATTAAGTGCACGACACTGACAGAAATGAGAACTTTAACTCTTTATGTAGGATTTGATGCTGGTGAGTGCTGCTCCAATATGTGACTATGGGTCCCTGGAATTTTCATTGTATCTTAAGTTCCGTTTCTCCAAAAATATGTATCCATCTGTCAGCTGTCTATTTGTTGCCACAAATAATTTTGCAGTATTGAAGCTTTCTGGACAGTTCCATTATCTTTTTAGTCTCAGTGCAACATCTTACCCTAATTCTTCACTTCGTCCTCCATTACTTGGTGCTCTGTTATGGAGATTAAGGCAACTAGCACATCTGTGACAGATTTGCTCTGATATTCCTGGTGGGAATTGGTAAAAACAGCAGAGCATACAGTCCAAAGTCCAAAAAAGCGAAAGTATCTTAACAATTCTTCAGAGGACTTTGAAACAAGTTCCAAATATATGCTGCATCTCTCTTTAATTAAAAATATGTCTGTCATTCTGAGACTACAAGGCTAGTACCTAATACAACGAAAGCTGATGTGACTTCTTTGATACGAAAGATCTTTCTAGTAAAGATATATCTCTAAATCACACTTAACATAATGTATGATGCCACTTGGATGAATTTAAGTATATTAATTTCTTGTGATCAGAATTTGACTGGTCTCTTTTTCTCCCATTTATCTCCCATTTACATATTCATATTTACTATTTTCTATATATAAGGGATCCTACACATAAGTTTGAGAGTTTTCTTTTCTAGAAGAGAAGTTCTCCTACAGTGATTTTATTTCAAGTAAAAGGAGAAGGTCTTTAAATGTTGAAGTAAAACCAACATGGGGAGGGCAGAAGCAGTGAAAGGATTGAAAAGGGAATGCTGTTTCACTCTTGAGACAGGAATGCTGTTTCACTCTTGAAAAGACAATCTTAGACAATAGAAAAGAAAAAAGAATTGATGGTTCCACCCTCAAAGTCATGCCCCTCAACATTTCTAATTTTTACAGATTTTTCAATGAGAAAATAATGTAATCCAAAGCATTCTGTGATTTTCTTGAAAAAATTTAAGTGCAAGACCATTAATTCAAACTATTCCTGGCCTACTGTAAAACAATTTTAACACACTTTTGCATATTATACTTCAAAAATGTTATTGGTGCTCCATAGCAACAGAATTGTCTCACATAATCTGAACTCAATGCAAAATCAAAACAAATTTCAGCTAAAATCTAGAAGAGTGTGTCAGTCAATGGAGATCACAGTCAGTTTAATATAAGAGAAGCTAGCAGGAATATTGTTGAGTGGTGTAAAAAAAGAGCCAATTTCAAGTTTTCTAATGAAGTTGTACAAATATGGACTTTGAAAAGGTTTTATTTGTTCTGATATTTATGTCTAACTAAAATATTTAACTCTCTAATTGAGCTCTATTACACTACTGGATTGTAATATTCCCTTTGCAATTTTTATTATGCCATTTTTAATTGTGAGACCATCTTCACTGTTTCATGTCCATTGACCTTCTGTTTTATTGACTGAAAGGCTTCCTTGAAGCCCAATTTTCTTTGCTAAGTCAGGACAGTCCTCTGCTTGGGACTCCATCCTCTTATAACACTGCCAGTACCGTAGCCAGAGGTGACTTCAGGACCAGACTGGAGGAATGGCCAGGAACTCCATTGAGAGTCCTTAAACAGCAGCATAAGGTACCCAGATCTCAGTCAGGGTGAGAAAAGAGGCCTTCACCTCAGCTTCTAAAACAGACCAAGCCATCTTCTAAGAAAACCACTAGGTTTTTTTTGTTTCTTTTTTTTTAAATGCTATTTCACTCCTGGTTTCTTCTCCATTAATGCCATGTTAGCTTGATCCTAGATCAGATTACTGTACAAATTTGATAGTTAGAGTTGAGGACAGAACTATATTTTCTTTTGAACAGCCAGAACACATTATACAATGTTTAACTGGTGTTATGTCACCTAAATAAAAAAGATACCTGATGCTAAAATTCTGATGGGACAAAGTTACCATTTCAAAAATGTTATGAGAGTTTGCAGTGTCAGACTGAGCTTGTACTAATCCACTGCTGCACACCATGTGAAATCACCATTTTGGATCTAGTGACTGAAATTCTAAAATCAAATTTACACTTTTAAAAACTCACAACTTCAGCAACACCTGAAACATAATCCAGACACTGGGAAAGGAAAGAACAGCACTGAGGATATCCCTGGAAACAGCTCACTGTGGGAAAGAGGAGGACCATTTTGTACATACATGCCTTGGGGATCTTTTATTTTCTATTGTTCAGTATTCACTGATGTTGGAAGAAGTCCATGAAAGTCCCTGTACAAAAACCACACACCTCTGAGATGGCCAATTTGTAGACAGGCCCTCATGAGGTCCAAGCATGAAGTCAAGCATACAAGCATCTCTTGACAGGACTGTGGCCAGGATAATGTACAGGTAAGCAATGAGGATATTTTGAAGAGAGAGGGGAACAGGCTATTGGAAAGACAGAAATTATCAAGATACAGTATGAGAATTCAGTGCAAATGCATAGTTGCTTTTGTAAGTGTTACTAAATTATCACTGTCTAAAGCATGCATATATTTTACAAAATGGACCCAGCTCTTCTTAGATGGTGTCAGGGATATTTCTGCCTCTTTTGGCTGGGCATACAAACTTTTGGGTGATGTTAAATGAGGTGCTGGGACAAACACATTCCTTCTTAGCCCTACCTGTGGCACAGGTGTTAGAACCTGATGATCCTTGGGATTCCTTCCAACCCAAGCCATTCTATGATTCTGGTTCCAATGGAACATTAATTTCTGATCATGTTGATTTTCAAAAGATTAGAAAATTTACATTGAAAGCATTCTGGTTTCGAGCTCCTATGAATCTGTGTATTTATTAGCAATATTTAAAATGAATTGGCTTTAAAGTTAAATCAGAAAAACATTTTATTTCTAAGAAATAAATGTGGTATTTCTAGAAAATATAAATGTGGCAAAAATCTGTGATTTGCTCAGATATTTTCTGTCACATCCACATTTTGACCTTTTTTGTCTATTCATTTAGAATTCCCAAGTCTTTTTATTATTTGTGTAACCCTCCATGAGAGCTGATATCTACAGGTTTTGAATTTATTATTTCAGGCTGCACAAAAGGACCATGAGATAACCTCCTCCCCTCCCATTCTGTTATGGCCGATTGCAACTTTAAACAAGCTAATAATGGAAAAAATCAGAGCTTGGCAGAGCAAGCTGCTAGCTTTTTTTAAAGTATATATCCTAGTACTGCAAAAACCAAAAGAGGAAAAGAGAATAGCTGGAGAGGAAGGGGAGAGGAAGAAAGCACAGGAAGTGGCACACAGAAAATCCTTTTAATACAGTGTTACACTTCAGAAAATCAACCAAAATCTAAAATGAAAAAAGGAAAATTCAAAGCAATCCTGAAATGTGAAACTATTTCAAGCCAAACGAGTGCTTTGGAAAGCTTTCCAACATGCCTTATGCTGAGAGTGATGGAGGCAGGACTAGCTGTGAGCTTGCCTGCAGCTACATTTGTCCTGTATCACAAGCTTCAAGGTCAGCTGTATAGTGACACAGAGTGCATGTGTCTCCTTCAAACAATGCATCCTCCTTTATATCTTACTGTACGCATTTTTATTTATCTCTTGCAAATGAGAGAGGTGGTTAAGCCAGAAGAAAATTGTTCAACAGCAGTGAAGGTCAGGAGCTGAACAGATTTGTTTAACAAACTGTCTCAGTACCACCTTTCTAATCCTCTGAGAGAGTAACAGAGCGTAAGTGCTGTTAAAATTCAGTCTACCTCATTATTAATTTGCCTCTTTTTCTTCCCTATCAACTCATAGACTGTAATACCTTTCACCTATAAGCAACAGCCCCAGGCAAAGCCAGGCTCTGTCCTCAAGCAAGAAGTCCATGTCTTACAAGGACTCTCCGACACAAGTAGGCCATGGGACCACCAGTTCAGAGAAACACCCATGCATTCCCTATTACCCCCTCTCCCATGCCCTAAACTATGCTGTGGGGAAATGCAGGATGTACGCATAGTAACCTGACAACTGCCACCTATGTTTACATGGGTGTGCGTACACAGATGGGACTTACCATCACCTCCTCAGTTCCGGAGATGAGTAGCATGGTTTTAGTATAGGCAGATGCAGTCTGTCTGCACATTTCCTGCAAATGCAACAGTGTGTAATGCACCAGGAAACCAGCGGAAACCTTGCCTGAGCAGAGCCTGTGAGTGACTGTTGAGATACCAGCACCAGATCATAACAATAAGGTTGCTGGTTAAATGTCCTAGTTTCAACTGGGACAGAGTTGATTTTCTTCATAGCGTCTAGCATGTTACTATTTTTTGGCTTCAGGAGAAAAACGTTTATAACATATTGATGTTTTAGTTCTTGCTGAACACTACTATACAGAGCCAAGGATGTTTCAGTTCACAGAATCATAAAATGGCTTGGGTTGGAAGGAATCCAAGATTCAACCCCTCTGCCAGAGGCAGGGCTACCAACCTCCAGGTCTGGTACTAGACCAGGTTGCGCAGGGCCTCATCCAACCTGATCTTGAATACCTCCAGGGTCAGGATGCCCATAAGCTCTCTGGGCAGACTGTTCCAGCACCTCACCACTCTCTGTGAAGAATTCCCCTCTGACATCCAAAGAACTTTCCCCTGACATCCAGCTTCCCTCTAACATCCAAATTTCTCTGCTTCTCATTCTGTCCTGATGGTGAGGGGGCTGGGGGCTACAAGGAGCTGAGAGGAGACAGAAGCAGGACAGCCAACCTAGACTTGCCAAAGGTATATTTCATACTAGATTATTTTATGTGAAAAAAAAAATACAATGGCGGGGGAGGGAAGTTGGCAGGGGGGACAGTCACTGCTTGGGGTCTGGCTGAGTGTTAGTGGGTGGTGAGAAATTGTTCTCTACACTGCTTGTTTTGTAAATGCATTTATCTCTTATGTATATATAAAAAATCTATCATGCATATAGATTTAAGTTAGATATAAGGAAAAAATCTTGGACAGTGACAGTGGAGAGACACTGGAACAGGTTACCTAGCGTTTTGGTTGATGCCCCATTCCTGGAGACTTTCAAGGCCAGGATGGATAATGCCCTGGGACACCTGAACTAGCTGTGGTGTCCCTGTTCATTGCAGGGGAGTAGGACAAGACGGCCTTCAGAGTTCCCTTCCAACTTTAAGGATTCTATGATTTTCATTACTGTTATTTCCCAATTCCTTTCCTATCTTAGTAAATATATGTTATTTCAGCCCTTGAGTTCTACTTGTTTTTTAAGTTCTCTCTATCACACTGGGAGGGGAAAGTGAGTGCAAAGCTGTGTGGTGTTTAACTGCTTGCCAAGCTGAAGCACAACAAATGCATTCCCCAGTCAGAATAGAGCTATGCAATTAATAATCCATCAAGAGAAGCGTTCATACAGTGCACACATTCGTACAATCAGATAGATCAGTCAAATGTCCAAATAAAAGTATGGAATAAAACTAACTAGAAAGTTGCAGAGAAGTCGTTATAAATAGCTAACAATAAAATAGCACGCCGATTGGATTCATTGTGCGACTTCTAGTATACGTCAACTAAGGCTATCTGAAGCTTGACAGTACAATATTTCATCCTGATGAGGCTGGCAAGGCAGGAGATAGTGGGAAATGAGGCCTGGCAGAAAATAAGATGGCAGAAGGCCCTGAGGGTTCATGGGCTTCCTTGGAGAGGGGTTTCGTACACCGGCACTAAGTGCTCCTGAGAAGGGCAGAGCAGTCTTTGTGGGTAGGACTTCTAATCCATTGATATCTGGCACTTTCTTGTCAGTTTCCTGAGAAGAACGGCCTTTCCTTGCTGCAGCACACTGCCTGATGACCACAGGCTTCTGCCTGAAGGCCTGAGAACACTTCCCTGAGTTGCTTTTCTTAACTTCTCCATTTTTCAGACATTTTGGATAGGTTTGCCATTTCTGAAAAATCTCTTGCACAACAGAACAAGACAAAACCAAACCAAACCAAACTAAACTAAACAGAACCAAACAAATCTTTTTCCTTGCTACGAACAGGGCCAGAGATCTTGGGGGGTGAAAAGGAAAGTTCCTATACTCAATATGTCCATCAGGGTGCCAAACCATATTAGAGCTGTGAGTATATGAGTTTCTCATGCATCCTTCCCTTCTTTCTTTTCCATCCTGTGAGAAGTGCAGTGTTTTCTTGCAGCTGGGATAGAGCTAAACACATCAGGGTGGGAATGAGGTGTATCTCCCACAGTACTGATCTTACTGAACTTAAATTATACATGGGAGTCATAGTCGAAAACCTCCTCCTTATCTCATGCACCTACTTTTTCCCTGTGAGTGCTGGTGGCTCACTCATTTAAACAAAACAAAACAAACCAACCAACCAAACAAACAAAAACCAACCCATGAAATAACCCATCCTTGAAAAAGTGTTTCCGTTGATCCCACCTCCTTATACAGTGACTTAATTCTAGATCACCCATTTCAAATATGTCAGATTAATGTCTCATGTGAATTGTATCCTCTGGCTACTGGGAGAAAGGAATCTTCTCCTCCCTCCTGCTGGCACTGGTGCGCTAGCTATCTTATCACACTCCTATTCAGGGAACTGATGCAGCTGAAATGTAATCAAGAGTGGACATATGCATCCATTTCATTTAGGTCATGCAGAATACACCCCTGTGTTTGTGCGGGTGTGGATCTTACCTGTTTTCATGGTAGGAGGAATACTGGGCAATAAAGCAGGAGAATTTGAGGAAGGATTTTATGATCAAAGAGATGCACGCATATCTCCACATGACTGTCCACAAAATCTTCTAAGTAATATCACTAGGATTTTCAGAGAACCCAGAACAGAATAACAGGATACTACATTAATTTTTTGTTTGTTTCTTTCTTTCTTTCTTTTTGTTTCTGTTTTTTGTTGTTGTTGTTGTTGTTGTTTTTCAGAAGTGGGGAATCAACCTATAAAACACTATATTTCAGAAACAAAAAGTCACCCTTTCATATTATATAGCCGTCAATAAGAATCTTTCTGGAAGTTCATCAAAGCAGCAGAAAATCTTCTCAAAGTTAACAAAAAATATGGTTACCTTTTTTCAGAAAAAGCTATTTCGACTTTTTTTCCCCAGGCATATTGTAAAGGCTATATATCAAAGGTCATGTTACAGGCTAGAAAGAAATCAGTAGCTGAAATCACTATATTTTTCTTCAAGAAGTCTGAGATGAACTCTTGCTTCCACCCACTTGCTTACAGTAATGGATTCACTTTTGGGGTTGGGTATTACTGTAATTTTTTCAATGTTTCTATAAAATTACTCTTTTTTGCTTTAGTTCTCTGGTTTCTGATGAGACATCATGCTTGATGGAGACTTCAAACATTTTGAAGTAGCTGCTGAATTCCAACTTATTGTCTTTATTAACCAAACTTCTGATTACTACTTAGGCAGTAATCATGTAGGACTGAAGAAAGAGTAAGAGGCATGAATCTTTCAAAAACTAGACTCAGGATGAAAAGTCTTTCCTGGGGACTGTTTGAAACTATTTTTATACCTTGCTACCAAAGATACAGTGACCTTTTGACACGAAAAGAGTCTCATTAAAACTTAGATGTCAGTAGACTCCCTTGATCTGGATTGATTTCTATTATATGGTACTGTGCTTAAAGGAGAAAAAGAAGCAGAATTGGAGTAAAGTAGCCAAGGGTTATTTCTTTAAGTACAATAATATCTAAATTCAGTCAAGAGACCACACAGAACAGTTTTTTGTTCTGATTAAATTATATACTCGATTAAAGGTTTCAAACCAACTCCCACGTAAATCAGTGGGAGCTTTCTCCATCAACTTTAATGGCTGTTGATTAGGTCTGCAGAGAGGATGCCGCTTCATAACTGAAAGTCTTCCCAGATCACTCTGTTTTTTTGGAAGGGATCCCAAGACAAGATGTGACCTCAGAGATTTCTAAGGTAGGAAATATTTGCAAAGAGGAAAAAATTCTCATTTCTGAGAGTTTTTGCATAACAACTGTTTATTTATGTACTGAACTATGAAAGGCAGGTGTGTGCTTATGAATCCACTGAATAAGCAGATAACTGGCCCTTTTTTGTGACTGAGAGTGTATTTTAATAAATAAATAATGCTGATTAACAAATAAGAGCAAAGTTCTGAAGGATTAGAAAGGATTTTTATTTTTTTTCCTTCACGTGCTGGTGAATTGAAGAAAACTAGAAAACTATCACAGTAAATTTCCTAAAAAAAATACTGGCTTCTCTTGTAAGAATGCTCAAAAATTATTTGATACTAAGGAAAATTTTAAGAGATTGGATCTTACATTCTCAGTGTCTTTCTCTTAAATAACTTAGTTGAGTTGAGTTTTTATAGCTACTTTTCTAATTCATTGTCTTCTGGTAACTTAAGCATTTGGGTTTAAGTATCACATCTTACAGTCTATATGTTCTTTCCCTGTCTGATCTGATTTAATTCTGACTGTATCTCATTTTTGAGTTATTATCATATGGCACAATGTTCATATATCCCACCATTGCACATGCTGATGCTTTTGAATGAGGAATTAATTTGTACACTGAATACATTACAGAAATCCAAGGAAGTATTGCATAATACCAGCTTCAAAAGAATTAGTGGGCTATAGTGAAAAGAAACATAGACGAAAAGGACCTGGGGGTGTTGGTTGATGCTCGGCTTAACATGAGCTGGCAGTGTGCCCAGGTGGTCAAGAAGGCCAACGGCATCCTGGCCTGTATTAGAAATAGTGTAGCCAGCAGGAGCAGGGAGGTGATCATCCCCCTGTACTCAGCTCTGGTGCGGCCGCACCTCGAGTACTGTGTTCAGTTTTGGGCCCCTCACTGCAAGAAAGACATTGAGGCCCTGGAGTGTGTTCAGAGAAGGGCAACAAAACTGGTGAGGGGTCTGGAGCACAAGTCTTATGAGGAGCGGCTGAGGGAGCTGGGATTGTTTAGTCTGGAGAAAAGGAGGCTCAGAGGAGACCTTATCTCACTCTACCACTTCCTGAAGGGGGGTTGTGGTGAAGAGGGGATCGGCCTCTTCTCCCAGATAACTAACGACAGGACGAGAGGGAATGGCCACAAGTTGCACCGGGGAAGATTTAGATTAGATTTGAAGAAACATTTTTCCTCTGAAAGAGTGGTCAGGCACTGGAATGGCCTGCCTAGGGAGGTGGTTGAGGCACCATCCCTAGCGCTGTTCAAGAAGCGTTTAGATGAGGTGCTAAGGGATTTGATTTAGTAGCTTAGTGGGTAGGGATGGTGGTAGGAGAATGGTTGGACTAGATGATCTTGTAGGTCCTTTCCAAACTAATGTATCTATGAATCTATGAATTTTTAACATCTTGTAGTTTTGTACCCTTGACTAAGCCCTGTTTGCTTTTAAACATTTTTTCAGAAAATATCAATCTTTCACTTGACCAAAAAAAAAAGTCAGAAATTACTACTAATAACATTTAGTTAACATACATTTCACATTCCTCCATTCTTTAGTCCTACAGTTTGTCTAACTAGTCTTACTCTGTTTGTCTACCCAATATTCTATCAGAATGCACTGTGAAGTTGAAAGCATCATGACTGTAATTGCATTTATTATCATAGTACCTATGAACATATCAGCTCATAATTTTTCATGTGCACAATTCTGTATAGAGAGAGAACAAAAATACAATTTGCCTCTCTTTTTGAACCCAGTCTCTAAAGTGTTAGGCCTCAGGACCCTTGCCTATCTTGAATGAAGGTCTTCATTCTTCCATTCTTACACTTCAATTAGGAAAAAATAAAAAAATAAAAAAAATTCAGTGAACAAATATTTTCATGGAATTGAAAAATTTCAATGAATATCATTGAAACAATATTTTTCAAAACTTAATATTTTGCATATAAAACAAAATTAGCCTACCCAAGCATAAGTGAAAATTAAAAGGGAAAACAATAAACTATCACATTTAGACCTACCTATTTTGCTTAATGGTAGGCTAAGCTGAATATTTTTGAGTTAAAAGAGGAAAAAAATGCATCTGACTTGCTCNTTTCTTTCTTTCTTTCTTTTTGTTTCTGTTTTTTGTTGTTGTTGTTGTTGTTGTTTTTCAGAAGTGGGGAATCAACCTATAAAACACTATATTTCAGAAACAAAAAGTCACCCTTTCATATTATATAGCCGTCAATAAGAATCTTTCTGGAAGTTCATCAAAGCAGCAGAAAATCTTCTCAAAGTTAACAAAAAATATGGTTACCTTTTTTCAGAAAAAGCTATTTCGACTTTTTTTCCCCAGGCATATTGTAAAGGCTATATATCAAAGGTCATGTTACAGGCTAGAAAGAAATCAGTAGCTGAAATCACTATATTTTTCTTCAAGAAGTCTGAGATGAACTCTTGCTTCCACCCACTTGCTTACAGTAATGGATTCACTTTTGGGGTTGGGTATTACTGTAATTTTTTCAATGTTTCTATAAAATTACTCTTTTTTGCTTTAGTTCTCTGGTTTCTGATGAGACATCATGCTTGATGGAGACTTCAAACATTTTGAAGTACCTGCTGAATTCCAACTTATTGTCTTTATTAACCAAACTTCTGATTACTACTTAGGCAGTAATCATGTAGGACTGAAGAAAGAGTAAGAGGCATGAATCTTTCAAAAACTAGACTCAGGATGAAAAGTCTTTCCTGGGGACTGTTTGAAACTATTTTTATACCTTGCTACCAAAGATACAGTGACCTTTTGACACGAAAAGAGTCTCATTAAAACTTAGATGTCAGTAGACTCCCTTGATCTGGATTGATTTCTATTATATGGTACTGTGCTTAAAGGAGAAAAAGAAGCAGAATTGGAGTAAAGTAGCCAAGGGTTATTTCTTTAAGTACAATAATATCTAAATTCAGTCAAGAGACCACACAGAACAGTTTTTTGTTCTGATTAAATTATATACTCGATTAAAGGTTTCAAACCAACTCCCACGTAAATCAGTGGGAGCTTTCTCCATCAACTTTAATGGCTGTTGATTAGGTCTGCAGAGAGGATGCCGCTTCATAACTGAAAGTCTTCCCAGATCACTCTGTTTTTTTGGAAGGGATCCCAAGACAAGATGTGACCTCAGAGATTTCTAAGGTAGGAAATATTTGCAAAGAGGAAAAAATTCTCATTTCTGAGAGTTTTTGCATAACAACTGTTTATTTATGTACTGAACTATGAAAGGCAGGTGTGTGCTTATGAATCCACTGAATAAGCAGATAACTGGCCCTTTTTTGTGACTGAGAGTGTATTTTAATAAATAAATAATGCTGATTAACAAATAAGAGCAAAGTTCTGAAGGATTAGAAAGGATTTTTATTTTTTTTCCTTCACGTGCTGGTGAATTGAAGAAAACTAGAAAACTATCACAGTAAATTTCCTAAAAAAAATACTGGCTTCTCTTGTAAGAATGCTCAAAAATTATTTGATACTAAGGAAAATTTTAAGAGATTGGATCTTACATTCTCAGTGTCTTTCTCTTAAATAACTTAGTTGAGTTGAGTTTTTATAGCTACTTTTCTAATTCATTGTCTTCTGGTAACTTAAGCATTTGGGTTTAAGTATCACATCTTACAGTCTATATGTTCTTTCCCTGTCTGATCTGATTTAATTCTGACTGTATCTCATTTTTGAGTTATTATCATATGGCACAATGTTCATATATCCCACCATTGCACATGCTGATGCTTTTGAATGAGGAATTAATTTGTACACTGAATACATTACAGAAATCCAAGGAAGTATTGCATAATACCAGCTTCAAAAGAATTAGTGGGCTATAGTGAAAAGAAACATAGACGAAAAGGACCTGGGGGTGTTGGTTGATGCTCGGCTTAACATGAGCTGGCAGTGTGCCCAGGTGGTCAAGAAGGCCAACGGCATCCTGGCCTGTATTAGAAATAGTGTAGCCAGCAGGAGCAGGGAGGTGATCATCCCCCTGTACTCAGCTCTGGTGCGGCCGCACCTCGAGTACTGTGTTCAGTTTTGGGCCCCTCACTGCAAGAAAGACATTGAGGCCCTGGAGTGTGTTCAGAGAAGGGCAACANGAAATTACTACTAATAACATTTAGTTAACATACATTTCACATTCCTCCATTCTTTAGTCCTACAGTTTGTCTAACTAGTCTTACTCTGTTTGTCTACCCAATATTCTATCAGAATGCACTGTGAAGTTGAAAGCATCATGACTGTAATTGCATTTATTATCATAGTACCTATGAACATATCAGCTCATAATTTTTCATGTGCACAATTCTGTATAGAGAGAGAACAAAAATACAATTTGCCTCTCTTTTTGAACCCAGTCTCTAAAGTGTTAGGCCTCAGGACCCTTGCCTATCTTGAATGAAGGTCTTCATTCTTCCATTCTTACACTTCAATTAGGAAAAAATAAAAAAATAAAAAAAATTCAGTGAACAAATATTTTCATGGAATTGAAAAATTTCAATGAATATCATTGAAACAATATTTTTCAAAACTTAATATTTTGCATATAAAACAAAATTAGCCTACCCAAGCATAAGTGAAAATTAAAAGGGAAAACAATAAACTATCACATTTAGACCTACCTATTTTGCTTAATGGTAGGCTAAGCTGAATATTTTTGAGTTAAAAGAGGAAAAAAATGCATCTGACTTGCTCTGAGCACTCTTCTCTGTTAGCTTCCTAGAATATCTGGTGTTTCCTCAGGGGTCTCAGACAGCACCAGTTCCTCAATATTTCATGTTCTTTTTTTATACAGTTTGTGTGTAAACTCTCCTTATATATAAAGCATCACCATCAAGCAGTTTGATGTTTGTCAGAAGGGATTTTTATATTACTTGTTCAGCTTTGTTCAGTT
The DNA here is from genome assembly GCA_013399175.1 of Odontophorus gujanensis. Lineage (NCBI taxonomy): Eukaryota > Metazoa > Chordata > Aves > Galliformes > Odontophoridae > Odontophorus > Odontophorus gujanensis. The sequence continues at coordinate 227,491 of VXAB01002866.1, read as the reverse complement.
TGATGTTTAAGCCTCCTGAAGGTCAGTTGTTGTGGTTATTTAGATACATATTTCAGTCGCAAGGCAATAGATCTGGATCCTTTCAGAAATACTGCTGTTCATTGTCACCTCCCCAGTGTTACTACCTCCTGCTCTGTGAGGGGTTGTTTGTTCAAATCAAACAAGTGAGTATAAATTTTCTGCACCTATAGTTATTCTACAAGCTCCCCTGCTTGACTTTGCACTAAAAGGTTAACGTTGTCAGTGAAGATCTGGAGAAGAGCAGAAGGACCTTTCAGCTGGCAGTTGTGTGCTGAAGGTGTTCATTGGTTGAGGTATGCCAGTGTACCACCACAGATGATCTTAATATGCCAAGTTTTCTTGTCAGAACAATCTTCAGTAACTTGGAAATCATGTTCAACTAATCTGGTAGTATTCTATGATATTATGACTTGGGTAGATGACGGGAGAGCAGTGAATGTTGCATGTTTTGACCTCAGCAAGGCTTGTGACACTGTCTCCCATAACATCCTTGCAAGAAAGCTTTGGAATTGTAGGACAGGCAAGTGGATACTGGTGTGTATTGAGAACTGGCTGACTCATAGAGTTCAGAGAATTGTGAGCAGCAATGCAGAGCTACTTGGAGGCCTGTAGCCAGTGTGTTTTCCAGTGGTTGGTGTTGTGTCTGATCTTGGTCAACGTCTTCATCAGTTACCTGGATGAAAGAATAGAATTCACCTTCACTGAGTTTGGTGATGAGATGAAGCTGGGAAGAGTGGTTGACACACCAGAAGACTGTGCTATCATTCAGTGAGTCCTGGACTGGCCAGAGAGCTGGGCAGAGAGAATCATAGAATCATAGAGAGGAATCTGATGAGGTTGAACAAAGGGAGTGTAGATTCCTACACCTATGGAGGAATAAACACATGCATCAGTACAGGTTAGGGGATGATCTGCTAGAAAGAAGTTCTGTGGAGAAGGACTTAGAGGTCCTGGTGGACAACAGGCTGGCCACGAACTATGTGCCATTGTGGTCAAGAAGGTCATAGAGTACATTAAAAAGAGTGTGGCCAACAGGTTGAGGGAAGTTATCCTCTCCTTCTAGTCTACCCTGATGAGACAACATTTGTAGTACTGTGTCCTGTTCTAAACTCTCTGGTTCAAGAAAGATGGGGATCCTATTGACAGAGTTCAGTGGAGGACCACAATGGTGACTGGGGCCTGGAGCATATCCCTTATGAGAAAAGGCTGAGAGACCTCAGATGGTTCAACCAGGAGAAGAGATGACTGTGGGGGGTATCTTATCGATACTTGTACATATCTAGTAGGTGGGAGTCAAACTGATGGGACCAGAACTTCTTATTGCCCAGTGACAGAAAAAAGGCAATGGACGTAAACTGGAACATAAATAGTTCCACACAAACATGAGGAAGGTCATCTTTATTTGAGGGTGACAGAGCTGGAACACGCTGCCCAGAGAAATTGTAGTCACTTTCTCTGGGGAAAGTTAAAAGCCTAGACGCTTTCCCATGTAACCTACTCTAGGGAACATTTTTTAGCAAGGGGGTTGGACTAGATGATGTACAGAGGTCCCTTCCAAACCCTACAATTCCATGATTCTGTGAGCCTGGTATGCTGGAGGAAAGTTCAAATAATTTAAGTTACACTCAGTAAGAATGGTACTTTGAATTCATGGTCCTTAGCTCCTACTCCCTCCGATGTATTCATGGCAAATTGGTGCAGCAGATAGCATAAAGCCAATATTTCACTGTACCTCTGGTTTTAGAGAGAAACAACAGATCAGGTTGTTTACAAAATATCACCTTGCCCAGCTAGATGTGATACTGAATGCAGAACAAAATCCTTACTTAAAAGAGGGGAAGGAGAAAGGTCCAGAGAAAGACATAATAATCCTGACAGTATCTTCAAGGAATGAAGAAAAGAGGAGATCCAGCATGGATGGACCAAATTGGAAATAGAGTGGAAAGAACCCTCACATTTTCAAGGTTCTAAAGTGTTATTGTCCCTTCCCCAAGATTGATCTCTAAGGTCCCAAGTCAATGTAATAGCTCCTGATCTTCAGACTGAAAATCATTTCACACTCAAGTGTGCCATAACAGTCTTACAAGACATTTTGTGTGCTCTCTGACATATATCATATATACCACATGCATCATTCATCCTCATTTTGCCAGCAATTTATTTGTGTTTCTTACCTCCTTCTTTCTTGAACAGGACGTCACTGTTTTATTTGCCATCTGTGAGCTCCATATGGTCACAGCTAATGAAAGCAAGTAGTCTAAAATAGATGACATTACTAAATAATCTTAGTTTTACTGAATTTATTATTGATTTTATTTAGATTCTTTTGGACTGTCCTTACCTTCGAATGTCAAGATAGATAGTCATCCTGCAGGATCTGAAGACCACGGGGTTTGGAAAAGCTGGAAAAAAACAATAACAAACAACCAAACAAATAACAAAAGAAACCAACAAAAAAAAAACAACCACAACCCACCCCCCAAAAAAGGCAAACAAACAAACAAACAAAAAAAAACAAAACAGTTTTTGCAATTACAGTGAAATCTGTTGGAAACTAGAATTAAAGTCCTCCAATATCATTTTCCCTTAGGTAAGATGTTCATATTAGCAGCATTCTCTGAATTTCTGTACGGCATTGGAAACCAAATGGAAGAGTATAGGCTATTACATATTATATTTTCCATAGAGCTTATATCTAAATTTATCACCTTGTTTATGAAACTGCTTGTCAGTGGGACAGACAGCATAGGATATGCTATTGAGCACAACAGGTTGTTGTGTTTCTGAGCCCTTTGAAGGACTGTGAGCAAAACTATCTATATTTCCCTCCCACTTGTCTATCCTATTGACAGCCTTTGCATTTGGTAGGTAATAAACATATTTTAGGCCTATATTTGTAGCAATAAGGCCTTGCAAACCCTGCACTCTGCTTTCTCCATAGGTTGTCTTAACAGCCATAATAATATCTGTCAGTTGTCACAGTGAAGCTCTCCGAGGATATCGTTTTTCCTTAAAACTCTTGAGGGAAGAGGCACGGATTTACTCTTGATGTATTTTTTTGCACTTCGGGAATACAACTAAGGCTGGCTTGTATATGTGAAAGCTCTAGTAGCCAGAGTCAAGACCCTTTAAGCTTTAAGGTTTCCAAGTTTGATTTTGATAAAAGGTGCTGAAAGGTATGCCAGCATTTTGAGGCTACAGCACTGTTAGTGTACACATGAATAATGGTTTTAATGAATTGTTAAAGCCCCTAGTTGTTGGGTGGGGTTTTAAATGTTGTTTTAAAATACATTAAATTGAAATAATTAAATTATGTATCGCTTTTGCAATGCAACTAGAAGTTTGTGTAATCAGAATGAGAACTAATACACCATATTTAATTGAGGCCCTGGTGCTCTTTATGATCACGTCTGAGTAATTAGTGGGATGATGGTTGAGTACTTATTACTTAGTATGAAGTTTGTGTTATGTTACACAGAACATCAGTCACTGTCTCTCCATGACAGCCGTTACATCAGTCTTTCTTTTTCTCTTTTGCTTTGACATTACGTAGTTTTGAAGTGCCCCCAGTTGTACATTAAGCTTTTCACTGTCTGCCTTGATTGTTTTGACAAGTGAGACCAAACTCGACAATGGTAGCATGAATGATTACTCCAAATTATTATTATTATTATTTTTGTTTTCATAAAACTCTCTTATTTATTGAAAGGCGTGACACAAAAATGACAAATTTAACAGATTATTCAATGTAACTGTGCATCTATGAGGACTTTATGTTCATTCATTACAAAATTTAAAAAACACTGTTTAGATAAATTTATTCTAGTGGATTCTTATCACAGAATCATAGAGTCATAGATTGTTATCACAGCATTTGTTAACAAGGAAACTATTTCCCTCAACACTACCTGCAGTTTCTTCTGTATCTGTGATCATTCTGAACTAGTTATGACAAGGTCTAAGTGGATGCCATTCTTGACTTTCTGAGAGTATGATCCTTTTTATTTATTTATTTATTTATTTGTGGCTAGTGAAAAAGTAAAGATGTTTTCCATTCTCTTATTACCATATACGTGTCTACTAAAGACATATCAAGAAACAATCCAGGGCTGTTTTAGCGACTGTGAATAACTGGCACTGTGAAGGTAATGAAAGGGTATTTAATGGCTCTTCAAAATCTAAGTGATACTAAGCACTTCATGGCTACATCAAGATAGCTGTTCTGCATTCAACATCTGATAGCATCTAAGCCTTGAGGACTGACATAGTGTTTAGGGAAAAGTCAGCATCTACTCAGTAAAACTAACAAGTAAGGTCATAGCACCCCCTTGTTAGCCAACCACTTCAGGATATCCAACAGATACAACTGCCAATTTTCTTTAAGAGATTTTGTGACCAGGAATCAATAGGTATTCCCTTATACAATTCACTGTAAGAGCAAGCTATGTGTATACACTGTATAACAAAAAGAAGCTTTATTATCTGCAACAAGCAAAGACCTCCTGTGAGTACTTGTAAGATGCAATGATACATACTCCACATCAGTGACTGAATGTTAAATCGTGAATAAAGAAAGAAGCTAACTTAATGCCATCTGTAATGAACTACCAATAGTGGGGAACCTAGTGACTGTGCTGACAAACAATGTAAAAGACAAATTTAAGATGGTGAGTCTAACATTATAACATCAATGGGGGTTGGACTTGATGACCTCTTGAGGTCCCTTCCAACCCCTATGATTCTATGATTCTATGATCATCTTCCTAACATGAAGGAGGTAATGGACCTTCTGTATGCATACAGGTAGACTAAATACAGGAAACCATCCTGCTCTTTTCCTTTTTCTTCTTTTCTGCTGAAGAAACAGAGTCTGATTTGCATAAGAACTATATTGGCTTTTAGATAACACACTTGATCTGAACTCTGCAACCTTTGCTTTTTATTCATCTTTGTTTTCTTCTTTTTGTTTGTATGTTCTTATCCCACATTCAAAAAAAAGTGAAGGAAAATCTTATTTTACAAAAGACCTTTTTTGAGACAACTGAAACTTATATATAAGGAAAATTTGAAACAAAGATTCAGTCCTGAGAAGAAGCTGAACTGAAGTTGCTAACTTTTTTGTGTTTGTCAAATGAATAAGGAACCTTCTCTGAAAAGCACTGTAGCTTGTGATCAGATTGACTCATACACTCGATTTTATTGACTTCAAACTAACTTTTAAAGGTGTTGAGTGCCCTCTATTCTTATGGACTTAAAATAGATTGAAAGCATATGGAATTGAAGAAAGAAACATGAAGACAGAATATACCCAGGAAGAACCATTAAATTGTAAATGAAAAGGATTAAAAAAAAGAAAAAATAGTACAAGTTACAAGGCAAGTATAGTTTCACCTAACTTCAGACAACTTAAAGCAATGTGTCTGTTTAAATTTTCCAGAATTTCCCAATTGTCGTGAGGAGAAAGTGGCACCTGCACAGAGATACTAATTCCACAGATACTGGAAAACTAGTTATAGGAAGGGTGAAAAAACATTCAAGGTATCTTCTGTTTCTTCACTGAGGTTCAAGAGATTTCTTAGAAAGAAATAAGTTTGGACTACAGTTTGCTGAAAATGTGAATTTTTCTAGGATAATTTCAAAGGAAACAAATCAGAATAGCAGAGAACCACAATCCTGAGGATAAATCTGAACTAAGCTGGTCAAATTTATTGATTTCTTGTTGATTTGTTAGATACTTCATTGAAATAAAAGACATAAAATATCTGAAAGGCTTTTTCACATTGAAACTCTAATTTATTTTTTTTTTCTAGCTCCACTCATTTTTTAATCAAATGGACTTGAGCGTTGTAAAGTGAATGCCCCTATACAGAAAATTACCAGCTGTTATGTGCTAAAAGGATCTCATCTGCAGCTATAAGAATTTGCTTTATTACCACTTAATCCTTGTAGGTATATCCCAGAAGACTGGTAACTCCTTCTCTGTGGGCTGTAACCACAAAAGCGCTGAAACATCTAAACTAGGAATTTGGTCAGATACAATCTTGCTTTATGGTCTTTAAACTTCCATCCAACTGTACATAAACTTCCCAATTGTTCTCTAACAGCCTGTTTTGCAGAATTATTGTCATCTGAAACATCAGGTATATCATTAATTACTTACAAATAGATGCTATGAAGCTCTGACCACTTGCTAGATATGTGCCCCAATGCCTAATTTTCAAACACCTGCACACCAGCCTAGCATCAAAGACTCAAAGCCTAAAAAGTGTTGTCAAAAAAAAAAAAAAAAAATCAGTAAGGAGACACTTGTATCTAACCACTAGGAAAGCTCTAGTAGGAAAAAATATGAATTCCTTGTCACAACTGAGATATCCATTAGGGTGTAGGAAGTTGTTAATATACATGAAATATACAGAAGGCAAAGCCCTCTCTGAAAGGCTGGACTGGGATTCACCTGCCATAAATTAGTCATGGCTGAGATAAATAGGTAGGGACCAGTTAAAAAGAAGGGGACCAATGTGGGACACCACTAGAGACAAGCATAGACAGGGACTTTAAGGTCTTTTAGGATAGAGCTTGAGCTGAGGAGTGTGTTTGGGTAGGGAAATGGTTGGAGAGGCCACAGGTAGGATACAAGAGAAATAAAACGTACTCCCTAGGGCTAAGAATGCAGTTGGAGGAATTGTGAAATTGAGCTCAGATAAGTCATAGAATCATAGAATGGTTTGGGTTGGAAGGGACCTTGAAGATGTAGTTCCAACAGCTCTTCTCATAGGCAGGGACACCTCCCTCTAGGCCAGGCTGCTCAGTGCTCCATCCCACCAGGCCTTGAATGCTTCCAGGGAGGGGCATCCACAGCCTCACTGGGCAAACTGTTCCAGAGTCTTACCACCCTCATGGCAAAGAATTTATTTCTCGTATATAGTCTAAATCTACCCTCTTCCAGTTTAAAGCCATAAAGAAGACAACTCTGTGACTATATCTTGGTCTGATCACCTACTCTATATCTCTCTGAGTCTCTTGCTGAGGGTTCAGAATGAGGACGGCACACCTGCTCCTCAGTCTTCTTCCGAGAGATGCTGTATACTGATAGCTAAGATAGCACGTTTCTTTTAATGCGTGTTCAAGTGTCGCCTAAGCAGCTTGGTTACTGGTTCATTCCAGCACCTACCAAACTGTTGGTCAAGGAGTGGGAACCTATTTCTACTCTCTTGTATGCTTGAGGAGTTTAGATCTCCATCTCCCAGCCTCACTGATAACAGTGGTAGCCTAGATTTAGTGCAGAAATTCTCCTCTGTTGAAGTTACAACACTGTCTGAGGAAAAAAATAAATGAAGATTTCTGTAAATAGAAACAGAGAGAATAAATATGAATGGATGAAAAAAGACATTTACATGCCTGAGAACCAAGGGGCTATTTTTGCAGAGAAAAATTCATACTTGTAATGATTTGGAGCAGTTGGTACCCATCCCATACAGTTCCTTTGTAGGGGAATGCTCTGATTACTAGCTGAGGAATGAAAAGTTTTCTTCTATGTTTTCTTTCTGAGCCTCGAATCTCCTAAATGAATACTTAACAGCCTGGTAATCCCTAACTAACTCTAGGAACAGGGCTCCTATAATAATTCATATTATATATGAATATTTTCCAAAGACATGGTCTCTTTTGCAACCCAGATTTTTAATCTCTGAATGCTTCAAGAAACTGATGTTTGTTCAGGGTGTCCAGCAGTGTTCAGCTCCTGATCTCCAGGAACAGTACAGCCCTCCAGCAAAGACAGCATGCATACTCAGTGGGGAGTGCTGGACCCATGTAAGTGCTGAAAATGTCAGAGTGCACAACACAATAGAGCCAATGCTTTTTGGAAGCATTTAATTTACAGCTCATGCATCACAGATATTCTGGGCATGTGCAGTAAGTATGAAGCTGCTGAGGAAAAATTCGCTTACTGGGCACTTTCTAAATGTCACATATGCCCTGACTGATCCTTCACACAAAGGCATTACTGCATGTCAGAATACAATGAGAAGTCATTTCCCTTCTCAAAGTATCAAAGTCTCCCCATGTGGAAAATAGACATCTACCATGGTCCAGACTTAGTTCCAGGAGCAATCCATACCACATAAAGCATTACACTATGTATCTTGAATACATCTAAGTTCTCTTCTAGAATTTGTGTCAATTCATTTTTGCTAATTAGTGATATTTTCTACCTGGTGTTTGCATCAGTAGCTATGCAGAATGAATGCAAAATGTTATTGTTCTTTGCACTGATTTTAGTTCGATGTATGTGGGAGTTGAAGTCTCAGGCCTCCCTCCTTTTCTATTGTCCCTGAGTAGCAGCGTTTGCTTAACAAAATTGATTTCTGATAGTCAAGGTTCATTTCCTGGAAGTATAGATTTTCTTTCCCTCATAAAGTCCAGGAATAGTACCATGAACTCATGTCCAACTAGGTGCCATGACATGGAGGTAAAATCAGGAAGAACAAGATTTCTCAGAAAAGTAGCTGAAAAGCAGTTCTTATTACTTCTAGTCTCTTTACATTACCCTGCAACACTGCATTTTTTAGTGTACAAGACGTTCATCATTTCATGTACGTATTTGCCTCTTACTGATGCAGCAGCATCAGGAATAATGACATTTTCTTCATCATGAAATGTTTTCCATCTCCCTCTGTAACAAATGCCAGCAAGAAGAATTTAGCAATCTCTTCTATACTTACACACAAGACAGCATCTTGAGGACAAGCAAGTTTAAGTGGTGACATTGTGGTTGTGAGGTCTGCTAATTTCTCTATGCCAAATATAGTTTATCCTCATATTCACCACACTGGATTGTTAACTTTGAAAAGACCTCCAAAATTTGCTTATTAGTCCCTCTTCTTATCTCTTTTTAGAATGTCTTCAAAACTAATGCAGATATAAAAGCATACCATTAAATAAAGATATTTTTTAAAACCAGTGTGCAAAAATGCCTTCCAAAGTGAGGGCTGCTCCGAAAGTAATGCCTCCTATTTTATGATGGCAAATGCATATATTGTCAGCGTGGCAGTAGAGGTTGGATCTTCTCACCAATACTCCCATTACATTTTGTCCCTGTGTTACAGATGGGAGCAGAGGGGCAGTCTGACAGACTGACATCAGACATAGAAGTGTATATGAAGCAGAAAGGAAGAATAGAATTCCTCTGTGCAGAAAAAAATGGCAGCCACTGACATTCATCACCATTTACTGTACATTTATGGAGTCCAAACAGTGTGCATGAGCACAGTCAGGCAGTGGGTGGTGAATTTTAGCAGTGGCAATTGNATGCTCTGATTACTAGCTGAGGAATGAAAAGTTTTCTTCTATGTTTTCTTTCTGAGCCTCGAATCTCCTAAATGAATACTTAACAGCCTGGTAATCCCTAACTAACTCTAGGAACAGGGCTCCTATAATAATTCATATTATATATGAATATTTTCCAAAGACATGGTCTCTTTTGCAACCCAGATTTTTAATCTCTGAATGCTTCAAGAAACTGATGTTTGTTCAGGGTGTCCAGCAGTGTTCAGCTCCTGATCTCCAGGAACAGTACAGCCCTCCAGCAAAGACAGCATGCATACTCAGTGGGGAGTGCTGGACCCATGTAAGTGCTGAAAATGTCAGAGTGCACAACACAATAGAGCCAATGCTTTTTGGAAGCATTTAATTTACAGCTCATGCATCACAGATATTCTGGGCATGTGCAGTAAGTATGAAGCTGCTGAGGAAAAATTCGCTTACTGGGCACTTTCTAAATGTCACATATGCCCTGACTGATCCTTCACACAAAGGCATTACTGCATGTCAGAATACAATGAGAAGTCATTTCCCTTCTCAAAGTATCAAAGTCTCCCCATGTGGAAAATAGACATCTACCATGGTCCAGACTTAGTTCCAGGAGCAATCCATACCACATAAAGCATTACACTATGTATCTTGAATACATCTAAGTTCTCTTCTAGAATTTGTGTCAATTCATTTTTGCTAATTAGTGATATTTTCTACCTGGTGTTTGCATCAGTAGCTATGCAGAATGAATGCAAAATGTTATTGTTCTTTGCACTGATTTTAGTTCGATGTATGTGGGAGTTGAAGTCTCAGGCCTCCCTCCTTTTCTATTGTCCCTGAGTAGCAGCGTTTGCTTAACAAAATTGATTTCTGATAGTCAAGATTCATTTCCTGGAAGTATAGATTTTCTTTCCCTCATAAAGTCCAGGAATAGTACCATGAACTCATGTCCAACTAGGTGCCATGACATGGAGGTAAAATCAGGAAGAACAAGATTTCTCAGAAAAGTAGCTGAAAAGCAGTTCTTATTACTTCTAGTCTCTTTACATTACCCTGCAACACTGCATTTTTTAGTGTACAAGACGTTCATCATTTCATGTACGTATTTGCCTCTTACTGATGCAGCAGCATCAGGAATAATGACATTTTCTTCATCATGAAATGTTTTCCATCTCCCTCTGTAACAAATGCCAGCAAGAAGAATTTAGCAATCTCTTCTATACTTACACACAAGACAGCATCTTGAGGACAAGCAAGTTTAAGTGGTGACATTGTGGTTGTGAGGTCTGCTAATTTCTCTATGCCAAATATAGTTTATCCTCATATTCACCACACTGGATTGTTAACTTTGAAAAGACCTCCAAAATTTGCTTATTAGTCCCTCTTCTTATCTCTTTTTAGAATGTCTTCAAAACTAATGCAGATATAAAAGCATACCATTAAATAAAGATATTTTTTAAAACCAGTGTGCAAAAATGCCTTCCAAAGTGAGGGCTGCTCCGAAAGTAATACCTCCTATTTTATGATGGCAAATGCATATATTGTCAGCGTGGCAGTAGAGGTTGGATCTTCTCACCAATACTCCCATTACATTTTGTCCCTGTGTTACAGATGGGAGCAGAGGGGCAGTCTGACAGACTGACATCAGACATAGAAGTGTATATGAAGCAGAAAGGAAGAATAGAATTCCTCTGTGCAGAAAAAAATGGCAGCCACTGACATTCATCACCATTTACTGTACATTTATGGAGTCCAAACAGTGTGCATGAGCACAGTCAGGCAGTGGGTGGTGAATTTTAGCAGTGGCAATTGCAGTCACCTCTACTGGGGCAGATTGTTATGAGGACAGCATGCAGCTCTTGTTCATCACGTACTAAAATGCATATCTAATGGTGGTGACTATGTTAAAAAATAGCGTTTTGTAGCTTCAGATTTGCTCTATTAAATAGTGTTGGGCTCTTCGTTGCAGTTCCCATGGAAATAAATATGAGCTATTATTTTTGGAGTGATTTACATACTCTTTTAATAATATCATCCCTGATGTTCCTCTTTCTAAGTTTTCTAGCTACATATAAAAATGTTTGATATTTTTGTGAAAATTCAAGTTCACAGATATCTTTTTCTGAGTAATGCAACTTGTGCTATGTAATACAGAGTTAACTGCAGAATGGCCCAGTTGTTTCATGGCTTCTTATTGCACAGGAATGAAATTTAAAGCTAACTACATTTCCTAGGAATAAAATTGTTTCAAAAGACCTTTTTGGGACTGAAAACAGATACCAGATCCTTTTCTTTGTTTAATGTGTAGAGGCTATGAGCATTTTTGTAGTTGCATTAGTAATCTGATCAGGGTAAAATCCAGGCCCAGGTTATGCTCTGAGCCAGAAAAGATATTTTCTCTCCCAAGACCACCACAAATAAGGCAAATTTCAATTTGAGACAGTTCTATTTCTGACATATATTCCTCAGTTTTAAAACTCATCCAATTCACTAAGATGAATTAATTCCATTACATTCACCAGATTACAAGCACAGAGAAGATATTAATGGGAACGTGGATTTGAGATCAGGCTGCTTTTGTGGAAAATGCAAGGTGCTTCTCAGGATGGTATTTATGTCCTTATTAATGGCTGCTTCTCCTGAAGTAGTTACTGAAAGATCAGCATATGTCTGTTACCATTATGGTTCAAAGCAACAGATTTTTTTTGCGTGTTTTCATTAGTTTCACTGGTTTTAGTTTCAAAGTATTTTTTCATGTTTACTGAGGAAATCTGTATGAAATTATATATATATATATAAAACTAATCAGGTAGGATTTCTGTTGTGTTTATGTTGTTTTTTGTACTTTCCTGTTTTGCTGAGAACATTGCAATATGATGATCTACACAAAGCTAATTTAAAAATTTCAGTGATGGATGAACAGTTAAGAGGATGCTCAGCTATATATAGACTAAAAAGGAAGGTCTAAAGGTTTTAAACTGTTCTATACCTTCCTTTATGATAAAATATGTTGTAACTTCCCTCAGAATGAGAAAACTTATAGTACTATCCTAGCCTTTTAAATAGGGGTGCAGTCAAAGGCTTATTAAATTGATTTGATGAACTTATTTCAGTCAATTAGAGTCAACAATTACCTACCCCAAGTCTTGTTTTCAAAGATGGCAACTTGCTAGTCTGATTTTCAAAATAAAACCAGCACATCCTGAATTTCATTACATACCTATTTGCTCTCAGAAACAAAAACACACTTTTTCTCTACGTATATAGTAAGACAAGGAATTCAGAGATATATAGATTCAGTTCATCTCTTTTAGAGATTTTTGTCATATATAGATGAAAGCAAATTATAATATTATAGTGGCATAACAAGTAATCTCACATCAACTGTGCTGTAGTAATTGACAGTGCCCATAGTCCTCGGAAATTACAGAAATGAAATAAAACATTTAACCTTAAAGTTTCCTCAGACCACAGAAGTTCATTGCCCTGCATCTCCAGAGCTCTAGACAGGTGATGTTCCTGACTTGTAAGGTGTTGGGGATGAGCAAGACATGGTTCAGAAGGGTACGTCCTCTAACCCTTGTGATCATAGTGAATACCTGACCACAGATGGGGCCGGGCATTTTCACTGTCACCTCTTTTATTTCTTCTGTTCATTAGTTTGTATAAAACCACCAGGCAATACTTATTAACCATTAAAAAAAAAAAAAAAAAAAAAAAAAAAAAGAGGGAAAGNAAAAAAAAGAAAAAAGAGGGAGAAGGGGTTAGGAAAGATTAGGAGGTACACTGCATCTTGTAACATCATGATCAGTTAACTGTGAAATTACTCCTTATCACAACTATACATTTTCTATTACCCTATGGACATTTTCAAACTCAGGATGTTGCTGGCAGAAAAATAAGCTTTTCAAACCTGCATATTAAACTCAAGGTTAAATATGTGTATGTATATATGTACTCCAAAGTAAAAACAAAATAGAAAATCTTAGTTATGTGTTTATGGATTTTTCAGAAAAGAAAAATATTCAAATTCAAAGTAATTAAGTTCTTAATTTGAACATCTGAATAAGCAGAAATGTGCATTAAGAAATCCAGGTAACTTAAACTCTGCGCTAGATGAATGTATAGTGAAGCTCTAAGAAGAGTGTCATAGCATCCATAACAAACATTTCTCTCTGCACTGTGCACAGCTTGGCTGGGCTCCAAGTCCTGTCCCAGAGAGTATATTTTATGGTGGATCTAAAAGGATTATCTTTCTCCTTTAAGGGAAACACTGTGTAAATGATTAATTACCATAGGGATGTGATATTGATCTAGTCAGAAAACAGTATTTCAGAACCCAGATTAGGAAATGCTAATTCACAAAAGTTCCAGTAATTCATTAAAACAAAGATCTCGGGGTTGTTCATGTATTTATTGCAATGATATCTATCATAATAAAGTGAAACACACGATAAGAACACAGAAGACTTACATACTTACAGAGAAAAATTTGTTGACTTCTGCACTGCAGAAATGAGCTAATATTTTAGCACTGCCAAATATCCTAAAAGAATCTATCTAATGTATTCCACAAGAAATGATTTAAGGGAATAAGATAGCTAAATTTCAAAGACACAAAAGTATTCAGTTTCAAAAGTCATTGTTCTTTAATAGCAGGCACCATAGTAGCTCACTTATTTCATATACCTGTACTCTGATGTTCTGAATTTATGTACAGTTTTGAAAGATGTGGGAAATCTAAAGATATAACGAATCTTTGATTTAGAAATCAGCATTTACATAATAAAAATAAAAGATTAAACTACATTTCAAAGTTTTCCCATAAAATACCTTCAAATGACCTCAAAGTGGTTTGCATAAAACAGAGCCATAAAACTATTCATCAGATCCTAAATCTTGTAACAGAAGTACATAGAAAATAAAGAAATAAAATGATAGCATATCTACAAAAAGAATATTAATTCAAGAAAGAAATATTGCTGTAGTCACAGAATCATAGAATGGTTGAGATTGAAAGGAACCCCTGGAGCTCATCTGGCCCAACCCCTGATTCTCAAACATGGCCACAGAGAGCACCTTACCCAGGGTTGTGTCCAAACAGCTCTTGAATATCTCCAGGGAAGAACACTCCACTAATCCTGGTCAACTTGTGTAAGTGCTCTGTCACCTACACAGAAAATAAATTTACCATTAGTAAACTACTACTACGGGTCTTCATTTCTGGTCTGATTGGAAACTGGATCAGTAACTGCATCCATTAGAAGATGCACAAATTAAAGCAGTTATTGGCATAAGCCAAAAGAATATAAATCAGCGACCTCAGTTTCAGACAAACTGCTCAGAAGCTCCCATTAAGTAGCAGTGACAGTAAATAGTATGTTTATTATGCTATCCAGAGTGTCAAAGTTTAATAGAGCTCTCTGGGAAGAAGCCATGATGTGGCCATTTTCACATAAATACCATTTAATTATATCTTCTAACAGTACAGCATTCAGTATGAAGTAAATTAACCAGTCAAGCTTTTTATCACACAAGGAGTAACTTTAAAATAATCAACATAGACACACAAAATTATTATTAACTGATCACATGATACTTTGAATCATTACTACTATAGCTGTAGGATTGCTCTTGACAGCCTAACAAAATCAAACTAGAGTTTAGTCTATATGTATATATTAGTGTTTCATTTGTGTTTTTCCATAAGGAAATATATCACCTCTTACAACTAAACTGAGAAGGATCTTCCACTGTGTTGAAACACTTCTAGGTCAAGTGATCCTACAATGGAGGTTCACTAATCTAAACAAAGATTGAGGTTGTTACTACTAAATGATGCCTTTGCAAGAAGCTTTCCCCACACTGTTAAAAGAATAATAGAACCACAGAATGACACAGGTTGGAAGGGACCTTAAAGCCCATCTAGCTCTAACAGTCTGCATGGCTGCCGCTCACCTGATCAAGCTGCCTAGGACCTCATCCAGCTTGGTTGTGGATGTCTCCAGTGGTGGAACATCCACAAAATGAAAGCTGACTGACTTTTTATAAAAGGAATTTGCTATATGAGATGGACAAAGAGATACTGCAGGCACAAAAACCTCTAACCAAACACTGTAGCTTGGTATTTTCAGTCAGGATTTAAATGCTTGTTCTGCTAAGCCCCTTGGCTGCCTCAGCAGGGTAACACAGACACATGAGGCTGAGAGCACAAATCATCGCTGTTATCTGAGTATGGCTCACGGATAGGAATTTACTTTCTCTTTTACTCATCACATGTTTTGTTGTGGGAATCAGGATTAAGTCTGGTATATAGAGACTTTAGACAGGTATGACACTGGGGATGAAGGAATGTTTAAAAGGGCCATGCACCCTTTAAATGCAAATTTTAAATGAGAAAAGATTCTTCTGAGAAAGTAAACAAGTAAAGGTTCTTTACACTGTTCAGTGTAAAGATTACAGCACAACATAATCACTGTTAGAAATGATCCTGTTTTTATTTCTTTTGATGTGTGTGCATGTTCACTCAACTGAAAGCGCAGACTGAGCGAGACCTCTGCAAACCAGTGTCTATTGCCAGCTGCAGAGCTACAACTCCACTGAAGTCTAGCCAGTGTGTGTAAAAGACTTAGGCACGTGAATGGGATCATGTGGTTTTATTTACTTTAGCCTTCTCAGGGCAGAAATGGAATAGTTTTAGATCAAAAATTGGAAGAATTTAGCCACCAGTATCTTCCAGCAAAATCACTATCCTCTCACAGAGCTAGGAGCTTAATTTACACATCCTTCATTAATTTCTTTATCCTCAACAAAACGGAGTGTATTACTCTGAATGTTTAGATCAGTTCTAGAAAAAAAAAACAAAAAAACTATGAAATATTAAGGTAAAACATAATCGTAAAATCTCTTTGAATCACCTGTATAAATGGTATGCCTTATAGATTATGGAACAGTTTCTGTGGTGAAATAAGTGTGTACTTTTTGAAAATAGTTTAGCATATGTATTTATACCATCTGGCTGCCTTTCTGTAGTAGCTTGCATTACAATGTTCTTAAAACATATATAAAAATTGTAAATGACATATATTCCTCTTCCATTACTTTCTGCAGTCTTTGTGCTTCTACTTTCTACATAAGTGCTCATTTATTGGATGTTTACAAATTAAAGAACATCAATACCTATAAATAATAATAATGTTAAGAATTTGCTTTTGAAAACTACAGAAGATATTTTGTCTTATGAACATACTGACAGCATAGCACCCAGTCTAAGAAATTAACTTGCATACACTTAGAGTTGCTCCTGAATTTTAAAGATGTAACTGTACAAGATGAAGAAGAAAATACGAATTTATGGATGTTATGGATGTAAGGGTTGTAAAGGCAAAGAGACCAGCACAAACAAGGTGTTTCAAAAAACAAAACAAAACAAAACAAAACAAACAAACAAACAAAAAAAAACCCTCACCCATTTCCAAAGATCTAGGTTCACAGAAAAAAAAAAAAAAAAAACTCCAAAAAGGAGGGATCTCCAACAAGAGACCCTTCTGCAGTGGCAGTCAGCCCTTAAAGGAAGTCTAAGAGGGGTGGCCAGGCTCCACCCCTTTCATCACACAGGTGAAGTGCCTTCACCTCTGCTCCCAGGGTTGACCGGATCTTTCCTTCAGGTACTCAATCAGTGGTTCAGGCAGTGACTCAGCAGTTCCCATACAATAGGGCATTTAGACAGCAGCTCCAAGAAAAAAATACTCCATATTTTGCCCAAATCTTAGAAATAATCATCAGATTCTCTCTTAGAGTTTTAAAAGATAAAGCAAAGAGACTAAAATGGACAGGACAGAGATTAGACAAAATAATTGACCTCAGATGTAAAATGTGACACAGAAATGAACATTGTAAAAATTTAGAAAATTGCTTTAATATTTTGATCATAACTTAAATACAGTGGTTGAAACCATACTGACTTTTGAATTTAATTATTTCAAATACTTACAGGTAAATCTTGAGTTTCTTACTTAATCAAATTCCTGCTGCAAGGACTGGAACCTAGCCAAGCAAGGACATGCTGGCAACTGAGTTGAATTTGTTCTCTTATGCGTCATGATACTGTGTTTATGTCAAATAATTTGTTTTTATTTCATAAAGTTTAGTTCTTAATTTTCCATAAGAACAGAAGTCTAAAATCTTAGAATGTCTTAAAGATTTTCCCACACCCCCAGCATACATCTCCACAAAAACCAAAAACACAAAAAGAAACCAAAACAGAGACAACCATGAAAATTAAATTAAAAAATGTTCATTAGAGTCAGCTGCTATAAATCTTCCTTAGCACCGAACTAGATTGAGCGAGCTAAGTACAGGCAGCTCAATTTTTCCAGTCTATCTAGGCCACAAAATAAAAAATGAAATAGACCAAAGCCTTCTCCCCATCTCTGACATCAATTGAGTTTATATCTTCATGCCCAAATTTCTTCTTTTCACCTCCAGACAGGATATCTTGACCACCACTCTTTTTTGAGCCGGGCATTTTCTGAGATATGGTGGCTCTCATAGACCAAAACCATGTTATAGAATATGGAAAGAAAGGATGTAGTAACCTACAGATCACTACTGCCTCATCCTGGAAAGTCTATGCTCCCTGTCTGTGTTTCATTTGCTAGCATAGGTGTTACTACATCAGACCAAAGGAATATCTAGCCTTACACTTTACCTCTGAGAGGAGCAGGTACTTACAGAAGAATACGAAAACAGTGGATCAGTAGGTGATATCTTCATGAAGTCTCTTTGACTGATCAGATATGTAACTCTATAGATAGATTTCACGAGGAAATCTTTATACAGATAACTTGTCTTCAGAATTGCATTAAAAGTCTGAATAAAGTTAGAGTAACCACAGTATTCTGAGGCAAAGCGGTCTACTTCCTAAACATAGAATCATAGAATCACCAAGGTTGGAAAAGACCCATGGGATCACCTAGTTGGATCACCCAGTCTAACCATCCACCATCACCAGTTCTCACTAAACCATGTCTGTCAACACAACATCCAAATGTTATGGACGTTGTGTCCATAAACATATATTGTATCAAGAAAAGACTCCTTTCTTTCTTTTTTCTCCAGGTCTTGTAATAAAAGTGGCAATTTTATTGACTTTTTCGCTGTTATCCAGAACTTTATGGACCTTCATGAAAGCTCATCTTAGTCAATCTTTTTCTAGACTGGAAAGTCCAAGTCTTCCTACTCCTTCATCACCGAACACCTTTAATCATTCTTGTATTCTTTCCAACTCTTGTATCCTTTCCAACTCTATCAAATAACTTCTGAATTTCTGAATGAAAGTAGCTGAACTGCAAATAGAATGGAAAGCATTGAATGTACTAAGTCAGTATTATTTTTTTCATTCCTAGTATTTTCCTAATAAAATTTGTATGTATTTTAAAACAGAGCTAAACATTGAGCTGACACATTCATGTATATGAAATGAATGCAAATTATCTTTCCTAAATAGTATCTAGTCAAGATATCAACACCTGACACCTTAATTTAGGAATGTTTTTATTCATGAATAACTACATTTCATTCATTTGGATTTTATTTATAGTTTTATCACAATGTGATTCATGACCTTTATCCATTTCCGATTTTCTTCTCAATTAGTTCTCCTATTTATACGTCCTCTTAAAATGCAGCAAGGTCAGTCAACCCTGACACCTCAACCACATCCCCTGGTTTCCAGGTCACCAGTGAATATGCTGAACAGCCTCAATGGGGCCCTCCAGCTCCAATATGGATCAATAGCTGGGAACCTCACCATACTAGAAAACTAGCCATTTATTACTGCCCTGATTTTCTATATCTAAACATGCTAGAATTGTCCCTCTTAATTAACATGAGTTATTTCTTCTAATGTGTTTAGTGAGGGCTTCACAAATGAAGTCCACGTAGTTTGTGTTCCTTTTTGTTAACAGAACTTTTTAAAAATACCTTCTTATTTCTGTCTTAAGTGCTTTCTTGATCTTTCTAACATATCTTCATAATATGCATTTTGTTTGAAAGTTCTATATATTTTTAACTATTTAATGCATTTAAGATGCATTAGATTTTCATTTCAAATGAAAACATTTTAACCTGTGTTTGTCCCTTTTTTCTTCTATTAAACAGAAACAGTATTTCCTCATAATTATATTGCCTTCTTTTTGACATTAAATAGTAAAGTAGTCAGGATCTGGGGTGCTGAAGGGTGAGGGAGAGTGAATGACGTGGGATTTGCAATGACCAAAAATATCCTAGGTTTAAATATTTTATAAACAAGTTTTCAATAATATTTTTTGAGTTTTGTTAAGTAAGCCACAAGTTGCATTTATTTCTACCTGTTCCCTGAATACCTGTTCCATAGAACTGAAACTGCTCTTGTCTAAAAATTGTTTCAGCATCACATCATCCCCAGTTGTGACATGCATTCTTTTTACAGGAGTTTAACCAAACCTTTGTCATTTGGTTTGATGACTGATCTGAGGAGGTCTCTGAAAACACCATTGTCTTTGCTGAATATTACTAATTAGATTATGCTTATATATGTGCATCCATGCTATAGTTCCCATGTAGTTTTTGCTTTTCTATTACTTTTCCTCTATTTATCTTCCTCTCATTGAGTTTTTAGCAAGTTATGTCAATATACTAGTTTAAAAGAGACACTGATTTTCATATAATTTCTTAGACATCTGGCCTTTTTTTTTCAATTTTTAATTTTTTTACTTTTCAGTGCACTAACTTGAAATCTATTTAAAGAGATTCTCTCCCATCAATTACAATTTTCATTTTGACACTTCCATGTTCTTTACCTGAGGATACACGATTCATCACCTTTACCTCTATTCTCTTTCTACATCTGCTGGCTCCTTCTCCAGTCCACTAATTTAAATTTTCCCATATATTTTTACCTTCAAGTGAAAACAGCCTTGTTCCACTTTGAGATAAATATCCCTCAAAGAAATCTTCCAAATTTTTCACAATTCCTGAAGAATCTAAATGTCTCCATGATTGTCGAGTTTGAGACTTGAATGTCCCAGAGTGAGGATTTCTTTCCCTTTCTCTTTCTCCCTCCCCAACAGGATGGTGACTGCTAGGTTGGAGGTGGGATTGCTCAGCAGTATGTCGATAGATAATATAGAAAAACTCTACCTTCATGGAGGACCCAGTTCTGTACCACATGACTTGCCCAGTGTGTTTTCTCAATGCGATTTTCTGTAACGTAACAAGAGAAAAACAGAAAAAAAGCTAATATAGCTTTAGACCATGAAAATCTGGTGGCAGAGTAATCCTTGAGAGAAAAGCAAAATTTTAAAACTGTCTTTTAATTATGTTGAGATACATCTACACCAAGCATGCAGAGGGATACAGGATATTTTTGTGATACAGAAAGACAGTCAAAGGTGCTACGGAGACAGATGGCCTCTGCAAACTCAGTCTCCCCAAAGTGCATGCAACCAAAAGATGGAATAAAAACAAGGTAGCTCTTAATGTAAGTAAAAAACCTGACTGTTTGGTTCTACATGGTAAACACCAGTGAAATACTTTTTTTTTTTTTTTTTCCAAGTGAATTTTAACTACAAATATTTTTGCAGTTCTGAAGGAGAAACACTTTCCAATTTAGCAAAGGATCAGAAAGGGAACAACTGTGACAAAACAGAGTGTGAATACAGTAGATTCTGCCAAAAGAGAAATCCTTGAGGGAAAAGGAGGATGAAGGTGAACTCTCAGAGTTTTTATTGGATTAGTTCCAGCATAGTGCTGCATGCTGAAATGAACAGCTGTCAGGTTTGAAACAATTTCTGGTCAGGATTCTGGATTTGTTTTCTCAGTTCCACAATGCCAAAGACTATGTACTTGACACGTTCATTAGCTTCACCTCACTAACTAGCCATTTGGAGTACTATAATCACTGAAGTTCAAGCGATTTCATAGTTTTTAAACTCCCTTCAACACATCTTTCTTGGCCCAGCTGTGTAAAAACTCTTCATTATTTTATTCACCCTCTGGAGCCTGGAATGCCTGACAACATAACAAGAACAAAACTTCATTGATTTATGACATTACAGCTGATTCAGAACAAAATTTCAACAAAAGAAAGTGAAAGAGGGAAACATGACCCAGATGTGGAAAACTGCGTTGATCCTCCTTTTTTTTATACAGTACATTTGGATGGTCTCAGAGCTGGGGGCAGACCCAGATACCCAGCTACTTCTTTGGAACTGTTATCATTTTCTTTTCCCGGTGTTGATGCCAGGTATCTGAAAACCACTGCAAAACACAGCCTCGATGTGAGCCAGAACTAGAAATCTAATTTGGTGTTCTAAATCAGAGGAAATCTTGCCAGGTGTCTTTAGCCCCAAACCTCATTTCTTTCTCGAAGAGGAAAATACAAGTCCAAAGAATTGTATGAGGAAAATGAGAAGAGTGACGATCAGTGTGACAACAGCGGTATGTTTCTTTTAATATAACCAGTTTAAAAATTTGTGGTAGCTCACACAAATATAAAATAGAAGTTGTTAAAAAATAATTATAATGAGGAACATACTAATTGAATAGCTATTTTAAGAAAGAAAAAACATGCACTTCCTGACACATTCATCAGCGGCTCAATTTCCTCAGTCTCTCAAAACAGGATATGAAAATATTCTCTTGCTTTTACAGTTTACATCACATAACAAACCTGAAATCTCCGTCTCTTTATCAAATCTCTAACAGATACTTCATCCCTTTTTATCATAAAAAGACTGGAAAACTGAGCCTGATGGGTATTGAAGAACTACCACAAAGTTTAAAAATATGAAGTAGCTTTGTAGGATGGCTATAGTTATATTACCACTTTTTTAACAGGTACTCCAGCTGAATTTGTGGACCTTATGGCTCCACCCTTGAGACTTCTGCCAGTTTGATTACTCAATGATGCTTCTTCTGAGCAAGGAAAATTTGAACCACAGCTCAGTAACTTAATGTAAACATGTGAAACCTAAAACCAAAACAGTTATTTTTCATCACTGCATGCTGTAAACCCAATCTACAGTTAATCTAGGAACCATAATATGCACTGCAAAGTGTAAATTATGAGGTTCAGTGTAGTTAGGCTGCTTGGAGGCACTGGTAATCTCCAAGGAGATCTGGTTAAGAAAATTATTGGGAATGTGCTATGTTTGACTGATACAGAAAGCCTGTAATGTTTCCTTTTATTAAAATTTACAGAGGATGTTGTTTTTAGTGGGATTAATTAGATTTGGTCCAATATTTGGCTGTAATATGGAAAGCAACTTACCAAGATATTTAGGTTGTACTCAAAACTAGGACAACTTCTTTGTCTTTATTTCATGCTACAGACCAGTAAACATGTTTTGAGAAAGGAAGCTGTCTCCTGACATCTCCAATAGGGGACAAGCATTGTATATAGCAGGAAAACAGTGAATTGATTAAGCAGAAAAAGAATATGCTAATGCAGGTGTATGCTCATGATTTATGTAAGTGCACTGTTGAATCATCTGGAGAATAATATTGCAATTATAGAACAAGTGGGACTGAAAACCCTAGTTACTGCTGTGCAAGTTTCTATCCAAGCTGCCTAATTTCAATCATTAACAACTTTGAGAAGATATTATCTATCATTTTTTTTCAGATATATACTGTTATACAGTTATTTATTTATTTATTTATTTAATAAATGTTAGTTTTCTAAGTTTAATACTAAGTAATCCAACTATTTTTGAGAAGAGGAACAGTAGAGGAATAATATCCCCATGGCAAATAATGATAACCATTCATAATTTCATAAAAGCTTGAATGTCAACATAGTTATCGGACCATGAATGATATCCCAGACTTGCATTTGGAGAAACATAGCTCCCTTTCTTTTAGAGCAAGGGAGAGACAAAGCATACTGAGCCAATGCTGCTGAAAACCACCCAGCAGGCACAAAATGTATCCCACTTGCCCTCCTTTAAGTGAAAAAGAAGCTGGCAATAATTACCAGATTACAAAACTTATTTTTAATTTTTAGGAACTTATTTTAATTTTTTCCATTATGAGTCGAGAGTTGGAGGTCACAGAATCACAGAATGTGAGAATTGTAGGGGTTGGAAGGGACCTCCAGAGATCATTGAGTCCAACCCCCTGCCAAAGCAGCTCCCTAGCCCAGGCTGCACAGGTAGGCGTCCAGGCAGGTCTGGAACTTCTCCAGAGAAGGAGACTCCACCCCCTCTCTGTGCAGCCTGTGCCAGTGCTCCATCACTGCACTGGGAAAAAGTTCGCATACATTTGTGCAGAAATTCCTATGTTTTGGTGGCCATTTCCTCTTGTTCTATTGACACACACTGTTGAGAAGAGTCCAGCCTCGTCCCTTTGCTCCCCACTCCTCAGATATTTATAGATGTGGATCAGATCCCCTCTGAGTCTTCTTTTTTCAGGGCTGAACAGACCCAGGTCTCTCAGCCATTCCTCATAAGGGAAGTGTTCCACGCCTGTTATTATCTTTGTGGCCCTCCGCTGGACTTCTTCAAGGAGATCCCTGTCTTCTTTTTGTACTGGGGAGCCCAGAACTGGACACAGTGCTCCAGGTGGGGCCTCACCAAGGCAGAGTAGAGAGGGAGGATCAACTCCCTCGACCTGCTGGCCACACCCTTTAATGCACCCCAGGATACCATTGGCCTTCTTGGCCACCAGGGCACACTACTGGCTCGTGGCCAGCCTGTTATCCACCAGGACACCCAGGCCTCTCTCCTTAGAGCTTCTCTCCAGCAGATCATCCCCCAACCTGTACTGGTGCATGTGGTCATTCCTCCCTAGATGAAAGACTCTACACTTGCTCTTGTTAAACCTCATTCGGTTCATCTCTGCCCAGCTCTCCAGCCTTTCCAGTTCTCACTGAATGGCAGCACAGCCTTTCAGCATGTCAGCCATTCCTCCCAGCTTTGTATCATCAGCAAACTTTCTGAGGGTGGGCTCTATCCCCTCATTAAGGTCATTAATGAAGATACTGAACAGGACAGGACCCAGCACAGACCCCTGAGGAACACCCGCTAAGTACAGACCGTCAACTGGACTCTGCACCACTGATTACAACCCTCTAAGCTCCACCAGTCAGCCAGTTCTCAACTCACCTCACTGTCCACTCATCTATTCCACACCTCCTCAACTTTATTACAAGGATGCTGTGAGAGACAGCATCAAATGCCTTGATGAAATCAAGGTAGACTACACCCACTGCTCTCCTCCCATTCCACCCAGCCAGTAATGACATCATAGAATGCCACCAGGTAGGTCAAGCACTACCTCCCCCTGGTGAACCCATTTTGACAACTTGTGATAACTCTCTTCCAACTGCCTGGAGACAACATCCAGAACAATCTGTTCCAACACCTTTCCAGGGATGTAAGTGAGGCTGACTGGCCTGTAGTTACCTGGATCCTCCTTCTTGCCCTTTTTGAAGATCAGAGTAAGACTGGCTATCCTCCAGTCTTCAGGCACCTCTCCCATACTTCAGTACCTCTCATAGATGATAGAGGTAATACTTCAGCTTCCAGCAAGGCCAGTTCACTGATAATGAGAGGTCTTCAAGACACCTCCAACAACATCATAGCTTTTGGAGAAAGTGCTGGTAGAAGACCCAGAGCACCAACTCTATGAAGGGACTCTTGTCACTGTGTCACAGTTGTGCTCCTGCTTGGGCACAGACCCTATGGATCCGGGTCCCACACACAGACCTGACATTCTCATTCCTATGGAGGTGCCCAACGGGTTGAGTCCCAATTGGGGTGGTGGGACAGCCCGGGCTGGTGAGGCTCTGTCTACCTAGCTGTCAGCCTAGCATCTCCTACAAAGCAGTCTGCCCTTGCTGCCCCTAACATTACTTTCCAAATTAAATATGTTAGAGCAAATGCATTGTGAAAAGAATAAAAGGCTGATGGATCTACTTTAGCTGCCACTCTCTGCTCACAGCAAGTTGAGTAGGATGCAGTCCTGACTATCAAGTAGGCAGAGACATGCATCACTGAAAATGAGC
The DNA here is from genome assembly GCA_013399175.1 of Odontophorus gujanensis. NCBI lineage: Eukaryota > Metazoa > Chordata > Aves > Galliformes > Odontophoridae > Odontophorus > Odontophorus gujanensis. The sequence continues at coordinate 202,110 of VXAB01002866.1, read as the reverse complement.
AGCAAAGTGGGGGCAAAGTTAGGAACAACAGAAATCTTAGCCTCCCTCACCTCCAGTAAATCCTTGTAAATAACACTCAGATGGTGCTTGCCATTTCTTCTACTGTTTGCAGTATGAGGCTTAGGAACCTTGAACACCAAGACACTCTAAACAGCTGTTAGACAGGTGTCTACTGAATGCAATTTATCCCACCTATCTTAGATACTTGTCTCAGGAAAAGGTACACACTTCCTTTTGCTGAACACAGGAGGAGCTGAGATAGCTAGCTTAAGCTAAATAATAAATTTCAATGATTTGAGATAAACCTTGCTTTGTAAGAGGTATAGTAGATGACAACAGAGCTTAAAAAGTTTTCTAAAAGAATTACATGGAACATTTCAGTTACGAAACGTGGGAGTTAAGAAAATAATCTTAAAAGCATAGAAGTAAAAAGAAAACAGCTACCTCTGAGAATTCACACAGCAGACTCTCTGCAGGGTCATGCCTGCTTTACTTTTCAGTCAGTAAGTACTACAACCCTCATGAAGGTTCAATAAGCCTCATTTTAGACATCTACATCCATACTCTTCTGCAATAGAGCAGCCATCAAGGAGTTGGTAACTAGACCAACCCTGAGGACAATTTATGGTGAGTTACTTTGGCTAATCTCTGGGACTCTGAGTGGGAGGCAAAGCAGCTGTCTGCATCCAGGGCCTCGTGGGGGAATTTCACTGCAAGAGATTGCAGCTTCTTGCAATTAATTACAAAGTATTAGTAAAGCACTAACAATCTTGGTGAGGATTCTGTTGCTTTTTTCCCCATTCTGAAAATTCAGCTGCTTTGAAAGAGATTCCTTGAATGGGAGTCTAACTATCATGGGTCTCCTGAGATTGGTATTGATTTTTAGATTTAAGTCTAGAAACACGAGGCTTAGAGGGAACTCTGCAATCATCAAGAACACTGGGCTGGTATTGCAATCACTTTATGTATTGTCTTTGAAAACTCACCTCTGTCTTAAAATTATTGGTGGTCTTTCTTGTTCCTACTAAAAGGTTGCACAGAACCTCAACATTCTCCATCTTTGCAAGCTTTACTCTGCTTTCCAGACTTAATATGCTGATGGCAAATGTTTGTTTATCTGTTTTGTTTTATGCCCAAACTGTTATTCTTAGTTTAACTGGTACAGCCATATAATTTCTGCTGACATCATTAATAAATTCCCAGATCTCATGTTTTAGAGACATTGGTAGCAAACATTCCTGAACTTAATAATCTACTTATTTGATACAACCAGTTTTCTTGTCCTCCTTACCTTCCTTATGCTTTTTTGGGACATTGGGATGTTATGGGACAGGACCTCCCCTGCTCTGAGATTGATTAATTATGCATGCTTAGGGGTTGTAGATGATGATATATGTATATAAGGAGCTGCCGTGCCTTATTAAACACCATTTTGCCATTCTCTACATAACCATATTGGTGTCTGTGTTGGCAGTAGCCCTAGCATGGGTAGTTCGCTAGTCCTCAGCGGTCCCATCTCCAAGAACGGTGACAACAGCTTTTGAACCTTTCTCTTTCAGACTTACTAACTGTCTCAAATGGTACCATAACTTACACTTTAGTGTATGTCAGACATACTAGTTCACTGCCTGGAAATATCAGTTCTCTTATCAAACAGAGGCATTTTGTTAGTCTTTATCTCTCATTGGTAAAAACACCTTGATTGATTTATTTCCATATTCTCAAATAATATTCCTTCCAAATTTATTTTAAGGCTTTTCTTGTTTCTGAGATTCATCTGTTGTGGCTGAGGTTGCTCCATATTTTTCCTCTTTGAAATATGAAGCTCTCCAGCCATGAAGCACCGCCCCCCACTGACAGACTAACCTTTGAAACCTGATGTCAAGATCTGTGATTTCATATGACAGCTCTTTCCAAATTCTTGGATGTTGATTGTCTGATAAGAGCATATTGTCAGGAAATGAGTGAGGCTTCTCTTCTGTGTGAGGTAGTTGCCATTTTTTTTTAATACATGCCCAGCTTTCTCTGCCTTCACTTCCTCAGACAATAGCACAGCAGTTATTTAACTGAAGCGTCTGGGGAAGATGGCAAGAATGAAAAACTAAAACTTATTTAGCATCAATGCTACTCTTGCTGTATAGAAATTTCCTCCTCACTTCCTTACATAAAAACATAGAAAAAATACAGGTAGCAAGACCAGAGGTCTAGCTCCCGCAATATCATCCTTCCAAGAATAAGTTGTGCAGTCACTAAGGTAAAAGCAGAAACATGGAAGTTTTGATCATATTTCCCTCATACCTTCAATATTTCAAGACCTAGCACTGAGATCCTCTTTTCATTTAAGCAGTTTGAAAAAATATTCATTCCTGGTGTATTTTCAGAGATATTAGACCTAGAACCCTTACCTGAAGCTTACTTCTTTACTTGATACAGACATTCTGAAGAAATTTTGCAACTTCGTTTTAAGAAAATTTCAAATTAACATATAGGAGGCACTATTCAGTACAGTTAAAATCTTTCAGACTTACTTTTTTGAAACTGATGATCTTTCTCACATGAATTTGAATTAAAAAATGACATTTTTTTTAAATGAACCAGAAATTATATTCTAAAACCTGCCTTGTAGAATAATATTCTCTTACATTTTAAGAAACCCTGTCTTATTACCATTTCTTATTCATGAAGTATTTTTGTGAATAAATATTTGAGCCACTGTTTCTAGAAATACCTTGAGCTTATCATTCCTTTTCATTCTGTCTGTTGTCCACTTTTATTTGAAGAGCTGAAATCTCCTACCATTACACAATTTGCAGTTATCTCTTTCTAGTGATATTTCAGGTATTTCTGTTTCAGTTCACATAAAATCCTCAGATGCCACATAAGGCCTTCAATCCTTGGAATATTTTTTAAAATTCTTCCTCAAACAATTTCTGACTTAGACAGAATCTATTTGGTCTGTACAATAATACCTCAATTCATTATCGTTTATATTACTAACATAGTAACTTAATTTTTATTTCTTTTTTTATATTTTCCCCTGAAAAGCTCATACTTTTTAACAAAGAATATCTAACCATGTTTACTGTGATTCCCTCCCACGATCACATTCCTGTCTCATCTTTCCTACGATTCCAATTCTACCCCCCCCCCTTTTTTTTTTCTTTTTTTAGTAGCATATTCCACACTGGTATAAAGATAACTCATATCCTTGCTCATTTTTCTATCTGAAAAGGTAGTCTATGAGCCATAGATAGCAATCTTAAGTCATAAGGCTTTTAAGTTTGAAAATCTCAGACAATGCGTGGTTCATTTTTAAAAAAATCTGAAAACAGATGAATTATTCAAAACATTATTTTGAAAGTTACACCAGGTTTTAGGTTATTCCACTTTAAAATTGTTTTCCTGTAGTATGTATGTACAGTCTTAGAAACACAACTATTATTACACAATCAGTGATTTCTTGTTGAACATTTACTGACATTTAAAAATATGTTTATTAAAAATGGATGATTACATGTGGTGTATAAAAAGCATGTGAAATAAAATAATATGGTATTTGTGTACATTCTGAGCCTGATAGCTACTCAGACATGAGAGTTCTAAATGGAAGCTTGACATATTTTGGAGGATAAGCACCCAGATGCATTTTCAGATACATCTAAAATTTTTCAGTATATTTCTGAATCATTTTTATATAAGTACTGTTATTGCACCTTCAGAAATAAGGTATTACTTCTTTGTCTGACAAAATATAACTCAGCAATATAAAACTGATGTTCTTGAACACATGAATTGATATTCAGAAACATTTATTTCCTGTACAATACCAGTTCCCCATATTGGTTTACACAGTTGAAAATCTGAATGAAGAATCTGTTTTACATTGGAAGAACGCTTTCTAGGGTCTCTTTCTTGAAAGAATTTGATCCTACAGCTGGACCACCTGAAGCTGTATGCCTCAGGTTCCCTACTTAAGTGACTCCTTTCACTCTTATCCCCATCCCAGGTTCTGCACCAAGAAAAGCTGCTGTCTCCCCAGTCCTGTGAAATGGTCATGTCTAGAAACAGAAAAAGACAATCTTGTGATTAAGCTGCTGAAACGATATCTTCAAACAGTCCCATCATGCACATGTGATGGAAGATTGTATTTATCATACATAACTGCAGCAGTTTACCATACATAGCTGTCAGACACATCTGCAAAGACTTTCTGAAAATATTGTCTCCTATTTTACAGAGTTGGTCCACAGCATTAGAGTCAGATCTTGGTGGAACATTCCCACCAATATTGCATTGCATTTTGTTGACATGTGACAGATGGCAGCAAAGGGGTAGTCTGACAGAATGGCATCCGACATAGAAGTGTGGATGAAGCTTAGGTGTGAAACTGAATTCCTCCAGGAAGAAAAGATGGCATCCACTGACACTCGTTGCCTGCTGAAAGTTTATGGAGATTGAACAGTGGATGTGAGCACAGTGAGGCAGTGGGTGGTGTGTTTCAGCAGCCGTGACAATGACATGAAAGACAAACAGAAGTCCATGGAGCAGCAACATGTGAATTCTCCACTGTTCAAGAAATCCAATATGTAGCTGTCAGTGGTTCAAGTGATGTACACTGTTTTTTGAGGTAGGAAAGGTGTGCTCTTTCTGAATTTCTTGGAACCCAGACAAACCATCAACTCTGACTGCTACATCTTGACTCCTTGGGCTGATGAAAGATGGGCTGTGTGGGCAACATTTTCCTAGCAATGATGACATCTTAGCTGTGAAAGAGTGGGTCACCTCCTCTGGTACCTGGCATGCAGACTCTTGTTCATCAGTGGCAAAAATGCATAGCTAATGGTGGTGGCATTTTTGAAAAATATTTTTGTACCTGATAGATTTACTCTATCAAACAGCATAATTGTGCTCTTTGTATCTGTTGTAATTTCCATGTAAATAAATAGAAGGCATTACTTTCAGAGCAACCTACATATCACTGCTTTCCTTCACCATAGAGCAAAAAGGAATTCCTATAGCAGGACTTTAGTCATCCAAACTCAGATGCCATGGATCTTGGGAGATGTATCCCATTTCAGATAAAAGCTGCAATGTGCTCAAATTCAGGTTCTTCTGTAGCATTAGTGAAATCAGTGGGTTATAAGAACACAGTAAAAGTCAAACTTCTATGTGTTTTGTTTAGTGGAGCTGAAATTCAGAATTTAATTGTGTCTAAACGTGAATTAATTTTTCCTCTATATAGCCCCATTTTCTAGTAAGAAACAAAAACCATTCTTGTGCTTTCTTCTTTATGATTGTGACATCTCTAGGTCAGGTGGTGTCTCTGAAAGTGGAACAGATGAGGACCAATGTCTTTCATTTTGTGATTCTTTGTAAAGAAGTCATGCCTCGTAGTCATGTAGTCATATCTCCAACTATATCTGAATATTCCAGAATTCGGGATTTCATTTCAAAGGTGGAACACTTCTATGATTTGTAGATACGGACTTTGAATACGTATTCAGAATTATCTAGACAGGTTAGCAATCAGACAACAAGTTAAGGAATAAAAATCTTTAAAGTATCATTACTTTTATACTGAGCTGATTATAATTAGAGCTTCATTTACAGGTTTTGAAGTGCAGTAGTGCAACGGGACAAAATGATCACAGAAATCAAGTGCAGTAAAAAATGCTTTATTAGTAAATGCATAGTTTGATTGTGTGATCAATCAGAAGAGTCTTCTAAGACACTTCCCAAGTTTACACAAAGACTGGAAACACTTTTGGTGATTATTACTTGCCACATCCTAAAAAGCAAGCAAACAAACAAATTCAAAAACGCACTGTTTCATCAGAAGGTTTAGGTTGGGTTTAATTCATCCATATCTATTGGTCTATACACAATTTTTTTGCATTCTGTACAGAAGTTGGGTCCCTAAGATAGCTTCAGGTGTTAAATAAACTATGTCTCAGCAGGCAGGCTGCTTACAACAGCAGCCACTTGAAAACAGTAGCAGTAGGAAAGCAAAGTGCGATTATCGTACGTTTTTGAGAACAGAACAAGAAGTCAAGGAAAACAGAAGTGTCTCAGAAAAATAAATACTAGAAAAGAAGTCCAATCATAGAACAAGCACATCTTATGTTCCTTTTTTTTCCCCTCTAAGAATAACAATGCTTCATAAACTGAGGAATTTTGTATTTAATGACTGAGTACTTTTCATTTACTCCAAATTAAAGGTTGAATGTGGCAAGCATGCTTTCTTCCCTAATATGCATGCTTCGGATTAATACTAGTGGAAGTGAAAAACATCTCACCAAATACACAGGCATCAACATCTATCCTAGTACCCACATTATAGTAGATTTCACCGAAGCCATTCATAAGATCTCAATAACGCAGTGTGAAACAGCATAATACACGATACTTTATTTGCTTAGATTATGTGCCATTGGCAATTCAAAATCTGAGTTGCCATCACCCAGCTGTGAATCAATAGCCCAATCAAATTAGGCCAAGGAGTAAAAAACAGTGATGGTGCAACCTGGTCTAGGGAGCCTGCTTTGGCAAGGGGGTTGGACTAGATGATCTCTAGAGGTCTCTTCCAAACTGTACAATTCTGAGTGACCAGAAATGCTCTGTGGAGATGACAGCTCCACTCCAGAAAACTAAGAGAAATTAAGAGTCATTCAAGGTTGTCTCAAAGTAAAGTGAATTGAGACATATTCTAATGAAGGAAAGAGTTTTCTCATAGGAATTATGTGTATTTCTCATATCATTTGTTGTAGTTGATTTTCTATTAATAGGATTTAACAGTATTATCAGAAATTAGAAATATATTTGAATGGGAATATTAACATTGATCTGCTTTGTATTATCTGGAGATTTATTTCTACTATATATATTTCCATATAATGTTCTATAATAATAGAAACTGATAGTTTTTTGTAGGAAGTTGTGCCTCTCCTATCCATGCTTCCAGAAGAATAATTTTATTTCTTTTTCAAAATATTTTGTTCTTTATCTGATTAATAGTTGAAAAAATATTGACAAGTTTGTTTATTTATTTATTTATTTATTTATTTTGTCGTAATGGTTCTAAATGCATATTAATCTGTTAATTTGTAGTTCTGACATTTAGGTTTCTGCAGCCATATTTCTTCCCCCTGAATATTTGGGAGGAGTCTTAATTTAGTAGTAAAACATACTTGAGCTTCTTGTAGGAATCCCCACCGAGACATTTAATCCTCCTGGGGATGCAAATACTTAAATAAGACGAGAGAAGTGCTGTGAAAGAATTGGCCTTTTATGACATAAAATAATCCCAGTTTAAACATCAGCTGCTAGATGATCAAGCATTCTTTGTTTTGAAGCATTAACATTTCTTTCAAGGACAGAACATAGCAGTTACCAGTAATGCTAACAGATACCAAAGGAGGAGACATAAATATCACTGGCCTTGTTGACTCCTGCATTTACACAACATTTGGGGTCCTGCGGCTTATTTCTGTCAAGAGAAGGAGTGGGTGGAGCCAGGTACCTTTGATACTCCTTTTTATTTATAAAAATTGAGGACAAAGTCATTTTCCTCTCAACGCAGCAACAACAAAAAAGCCAGAGGCAGTTTTCTTGCTTGCAATTTCAAATCCCTTCTCAGCTCACCACTATTTAATAGAAAGTGTTCTCTTACAGAAGAAATCTGAGTAAAGGTAGGAGTACTTTTCTACTTGTATCTTGTCTTCCTTATTGTTTTCTTCATGATGCATTGTGGTGTTTTTAGTAATTCTCATCAGTTTATCACACCAGTCCTTTTACCTCCTTTGCTGCTGTGTGATGTTTGAGAAAACTTGAAACAAGAAGAATAAAGTCAGCATTAAGACACACACATTACTTTAAACCTAGGAAAAGATTTTATAACAAACAAATAAATAAAAATAAATTAAAATTAAATGTCCAAATTTTACTGAATTACAGCATTTGCAATTCCAAAACAGAGAGGTCTCAGAGGATTGGAGGGTTGCCAGTGTGACTCCCATCTACAAAAAAGGTCATATGGAGGATCTGGGAAACTACAGACCTGCCAGGCTGACCTCAGTGCCAGGAATGGTTATTGAGCAGATCATCTTGACTGAGATCACATGACATATGCAGGACAATCAGGGGATCAGGCCCAGACAGCATGGGTTCATGAAAGGCATGTCCTGCTTGATTAGCTCAATCCCCTTCTACGTTATTTCAAGTTACTTGCCTGGACATTGTCTTCCACAGTATTCTCCTGGAGATGCTGGCAACCCATGGCTCGAACAGATAAACTCTTTGCTGGGTAAAGAACTGGCTGAACAGCAGGGCCCAGAGAGTGGTGGTGAATGGAGTTAAATCCAGCTGTCAACTGGTCACAAATGGTGGTCCCTAGGAATTGGTACTGGGGGCTGTCCTGTTCGATGTCTTTGATGATGACCTGGATGAGAGCATTGAGTGCAACTTCAGTAAGTTTGCATATGACACAAAGTTGTCAGGAAGTATCAATCTGTCTGGGGGAAGGAAGGCCCTATGGAGGGATCTGGAAAATTGGATTGCTGGCTTGAGGCCAATGGGATGAGGTTCAACAAGACTAAGGGCCAGGTCCTGCACTTTGGCCACAACAAGCCCAGGCAACGCTACAGGCTTGGGGCTGAGTGGCCAGAAGACTGTGTAGAGGAAATGGACATTGGGATGTTGGTCAGCACTTACCTGAACATGAGCTAGTAGTGTGCCCAGGTGGTCAAGAAGGCCAATGGCATCCTGGCTTATATCAAAAATAGTGTTGCCAGCAGGAGCAAGAAAGTGATCATTCCCTCTGTACTCAGCCATGACAAGGCTGCACCTCAAGTACTGTGTTCAGTTTTGGGCCCCTCACTATGAGTAAAACACTGAGACCCTGGAGCAAGTTCAGAGAAGGACAATGTAACTGGTGAGAGATCTGGAGCACAAGTTTTATGGGGAGCAGTTGAGGGAGCTGGGATTATAAATAATATATATGAATATATATATATGTAAATAATCTTCAGGAGAAGAGGAGGCTCAGGGGAGGCCTTATCACTCTCCACATCTACATGATGGGAGGTTGTGGTAAGATGGAAGTTGGCTTTTTTCTCCCATGTCACTAACATTAGGACTAGAGGGAATGGCCTCAAATTGGACCAGGGGAGATTCAGGTTGGACGTTGGGAAAAACTCTGAAAGAGTGGTCAGGCACTGAAACAGGCTGCCCAGGAAGGTGGTGTAGTCACGGTCATTGGAGATGTTCAAGAAACATTTAGATGTTTTACCAAGAGACATTGTTCAGTGTGGAAATATTGGTGATAGGTAGATGGTTGGACTGGTTGGTCTTGGAGGTCTTTTCCAACCTTCATTATTCTATTATTCTATGATTTCTATCGGCTGTTTCTTCTTTGGGTCTATTTCAAATTGGAAAATAGCTAGTCAGGAGCCAACTAATCTTCTTTGACTCAACACTATGCATCAATTTCATTCAGATAATTTCATTGAATAGCGTAAGTGTACCACTGGCTCATTTACCATCTGGGGGTACTTTTTCAGACTGAACAGTATCACTTCTTCCATCATAGTCAGAGTGATATGGAATTTCAGGCCTCTGTACACATCACTCCACTCCTGGGGATTTGTCTATCTGGGCTGAAGGCCAAGAGGTAATGAGACAAATGTCTGGCCTACATGAGGCTGTTGATTAAAACTCTGCTTAAATGCATCAGTGGGGCCTCCTGTGAGGTCTGCTAGGAGCCCCAGTGAGGAATCCACCTCCTTAAGAACTGGTTTTATGCTGAAGTTTTCACCTTGAGTTGCTGCCAGAACAACATCACTGTGGTGTTATGGCCGTGCCTGTGTCTTACCATGTACCCATGTAGGTAACCAAAAGAAAGGACTATCTGCACTGTGAATGATGGATAATTCTTTATTTTCTAGGGTATCCTATGATGTTACATGCCTCCCTCTTAAACTACAGTGGACAAAATATGACAGTCATGAAGCATATGATCTTGACTTAAATTAGCAATTGAACCTGATTTATAACACAGTGTCAAAAAAATGTAAATATAATCTATACTACTTCTCCATATAATGGATGGCATGTTCACTCTTAATGCCATTTTGTTTTAAAATGTCTTAGGTAATTTAACAAGCCACAGAATTTAATGAAAAAAATATTTGACTGTCTCCAATAAGAATGGTAATAATTAAAATTTTTTCAACTATATTATTGCTAGAAGCCTTAGGTTAAATTAATTTAGATCAACTTCTAACAGTAACACACATCATTAATCCTCTACTGAAAAATAAAAATATGTAGAAGTGACTGAAACTTCTTCCAATAACTTTTCATTTAAACTTTGCTTATAAAGAAATGAAATCTCAGACACTTCATTTTTCTGTGCATTTATAGAGAAGATTCTACAATTTCTCGTCAAAGAGTGTTTTATAAACAAAGTTTATCACTGAAGAAATTATGTTAAAAAGAACCCCACAGGATAAACTGATTTGTTGGCAAGATGAAGCACAGATTTAGCAGTATAGACCAAGCTCTAACAGGATGCAGAAAATCATAACGACCATGAAGAATAGAGAGTAAGCAATGAGCAGGTTAATAGTACAAAGTGTAGTACCATGTATACAGAAAAAGCTCTGAGCTTCTATTTAAACTGGAAATTAGTAATAGTTATAGTTGTTATAGCTAGTTATGTTATAAACTGTGGATGAATTGTATGCTTTGGCATATGTCTGAATGAATGCATTTATTGAAGATTAGATTATTTCCTCTCCAGTCTTGTGGAACATGTGACTTGAGAGAGGTAACAAAGACTAGCAAAAACTTGAGAGATTCTAGGTTCCTGGAAACCATGCTGTGATTGTATTCCTAATATTTACACAATAGTACTCTGAAATACCTGAAAATTTACTGTTGGTGGAATTACTGTTGTGCATAGTCTATATGTATACATTTCTGTTGAAAAAAAACAAAAAAATGAACACAAGTAACATTACAAAATGCTATTACATGAGTATTCACTATGATGTCACTCCTCCACAGAGCTGTGCCTGACCTGAATCATATTCTGTAATTACTGTTTAAAATGGATACTGAATGCGTAATCGCAGAAAGGCAACAGAATTATCCAGATTATCTCAGAGTTATTCATTAAACTCCGCAAGGAAATGAGTACTCTAATACTCAAAATATTTATTGTGTTGCTAGAGTTTGCCAGCTACGGGTACGGAGTTCTCAAATCAGTATTGTGAGCTTTCTGAGGATGATTATTTAGCGAGGGTGACTTCCCATCCAGCTCATCTACAAGGTACAGAGGTATTCTTCTGTTATAAGCATACTTGGTATTCAGTAACCACATTACATATCTGAAGAATCGTGCAAATAATTCTCCGTATATTTCTCTGAGCTACTACTGTCTTGCAAAAGGCTACAACATTTCACACACAGTATAAGGCCAGCAACTATAATTCCTTGGTCCTGTAGAGTCTGGGCCAGATGTGCCTCCAGTGTGGATAATGAGTAACAGACAACAGAGTCCCATGAGAAACCGTTTTCCCCTCTATGTCTGTGCTACCTTTACTTTGATTGCTCCCAAAGGACATATCAGCAAGGAAGGATATCTTTCTCACCTATTTCAAACTCATACAGAACCTTCTGGACTTCCCATCCATTTTCACACACTGAAGGTTGTCTGGGAAATTTCTGGGAATGACAGCTACCCTGAAGGACCTTGTGATATATTTGGCAAGACCATTCCAGATCCTAGATCACATCCTAGGTTGTCTTCAGTTTGTATACATTTTTAATATCTTCCTCTCTAAGGAAACTGCTTTCCACAGTGACTCAGGATCCACACCAATCCTTCTCTGCAGCACACTGATGCAATCTATGACTCACCACTTTGAGAAACAGTAACAGAAAGAGCAAATTTGCTGCAGCATCACAGTGCTAGTGCATCACTTTGTACCCAGGTGTGATTATGTCATTCTTCAGAATGGGATGATCAAAAGCACACAATTAAATTCAGAATATGATAAGTCAGCCTTATAGCTCTCCACTATGATCTGGAGAGCAACACAAATGCTTCCATGATTCCACCCAAATCCAGGAGAAGGAAAGCATCATTTTCACAACTCTAGAGTGGTCTTTCATGAGAAAATGTACGTCTTCTACTTATCAGACATGCTGAATATATGCATGAGGATATCCAACTAAGTCTCTGGAAGCAATACTTACCCTGTATGTGATGGTGCAGTCTGTGATAGTCCCAAGCACACTGGGAATATTCAGCCTCTGCCTCCTGCCCTCCTATGTGTCTGTCAGATGCTTTTGCAAGCACTCAAAGCTATCAGCAAAACCTACATCAACCTGAAGTTGGTTTCATGTGCTTCTCTGCTCTGGATTGTCCTTTCTTTCAGAAATGCATTTGACAAGATGTTTTTCATGTGAGAATGAAAAGCTCATGAGTATATAAGTCACCAGCACACTCCTAGTCCTGATCCCCCAGCTACAGATGTTGCTTTATTCCTGCACTCTCTTGTCTGGAGGACTAGATTTCTCTAAAGGCAACTTTGTAAGTGTCCTGTTGGGAGATCACTTGAGAAAGCTATCAAAATGCAACAATAAAAAAAATGCAACAGATTAGTCTCCTGTTATTCTGTGTACCTCTAAGGCCTTCACACCTATATTCCTGTTGACATGTCATGCTCCAGAGTATGCAGAGAATGCAATACAGGATATATAGTTCAAGACATAATCAGTTGCGTACCTTTCCTGGTTTTGACTGGCATAGAGTTATTTTCTTCACAGGAGTTGATGTATTTTTGGTTTGGGATGAGAATATAATAAAACACTACTGTTTTAGTTATTGCTGAGCAGCACTTGCATTGAGATAAGGACTTTTCATCTTCTCATACTGTCCTTCTGGCAAGGAACTGGGGATTTACAAACTGGTAGAAAAACTCATGGAGTGTCAGCCCTGCAGAAAAGGACTTGGGGGTCCTGATGAATAGAAAGCTGGACAGAGCCACTAGTGTGTTCTTGCAGCTTGGAAGGCCACCAGCATCTTAGCCAGTACTAACAGAGGGGTGGCCAGCAGGGAGAATGGGATTATCACCCTCTGCTCTGCCCTCATGAGGCCTTTGACCAGAAACTACAGGAGAAGCAGGAAGCATTACCTGTAAATCCCAAGGCCATTTTTCATCTATTTTCCATACCTCCCTGGATCTTCTGTCAAGTGGTCAGGTCCCAGTGCCATACTCCATATTCTTACTCTTATTTTATTTTAAATATAAGACTTAAGATTGCTCTCTTCTCTATGAAAAGTCACTAGTCTACCCTAGCTTTTGTAATGGGCCCACACTTCCAAGGATAGTCCATAAAACAGGGTGCATGGGGTATGGTCCACTTAACCCAGAGGGCATAGTGTCAACAGAAGCAACAGACACTAAGCATGAAAATTCTTTTTTCTAATCACTGCAAATATATCTTATGTCCACAGAAAAATGGACCAATGAAAGGGTAACCTGTGTATAAATAATAGGTGCATTCAGGAGCCAGCATATCAAACAAAGGGAACTCTTGTAATACACAAGGAGAGGCTTACATTTCTACTGAGAACATTATGCATTGCTTAGAATCAATGGCTCTAAAACACTTTTTTTTTTTTCCTGTTGTTTACTTGAGCCAGCTTCACCAGCTTCAATTAGGCCAAATGCTGTTACAGAGCAGTAACATTTCAAATATCTTTATTTACTAGAGTCACCAGTAATCCCCTACTGCCCCTTCAGAATATATATATACAAATTAAATACCAGTGACAGCAGGTTATTTAAAGAAAGAAAAGGAACAAGAACACATTATTCTCCAAGAAACAGAGTTTCTTCTGGTCTTCAGGACTTAGCTACACAGCAGTGCTGGAGTAATCACAGAGTTGTAGCGGTCAGAAGGAACCTCTTGAGTTCGCTGAGTCCCTGCCAAAGCAGCTTCCCTACAACAGGTCTCACAGGTAGGTGTCTGGACAGCTCTTGAATATCTACAGAGGAGACTCCACAATCTCTGTGGGCAGTCCATTTCAGTGTTCTGTCCCTCTGACAGTAAAGAAGTTGACCGTTGTGTTAGTGTGGAACTTCCTGAGTTCCAGGTTCTGCCTATTGCCCCTTGTTCTATCGTTGCCTGCCACTGAAAAGAATTGGCTCCCATCAGCTTGACTCTTACACTTCAGATGTTTACAGACAGTGATTTTAGCCTTCTCCAGGATGAACAGCCCGAGTTCTCTCAGCATTTCTTAAGATGGGAGATGTTCCAGATCCCTCATCATCTTTGTCACCCTCCACCTCACTCTTTTTAGGAGATCCCTGTCTTTTTTTAAAAAAGAGGAGCCCAGAAATGGACACAGCACTCCACATGTGGTTTCACCAGAGCAGAGTAGAGGAGGAGGATCACCTCCCTCAACCTGCTGGCCATTCTCTTTGTGATCTCCAGGATCCTATTGGCCTTCTTGGCCATGAGGGCACGTGATGTCTCCCAGGTGCACAGGGCAGAAGTGTCATTGACTATGGCGAGGACAGAACCTCAAGAGAGGAGCTGCAGAAGCCCTACTCCAACATATGCACAAGTGCTTTTCTGTAGCTACTGGTCAGGTCTGCAACCTAGCAACTTAGAATCATTCCCTGGATAAGCAACATTATTCTGTTGCCTGCTGTTGCTTGTTGCTGTTTTAATGGGTGTCTAGCACATAGCAGGTATCTTGGTTGTTGAGTAGAGAGGAAACATCCACATATATGTGTATAGTTTTAGTAATTTCCTTGTAGTGTCCCCAGTTTGTAAGCCTGGGTGTCTTCCTCTTCCTTCCGCTCCTTCTCCTGACTCATAATGATGTTTTCTGCAACAAGATTGGGCTAAGCATGGCCAAGGGCCACATACCAACTTTGAGTAATACTTTTTATCTTTGCCAGGATTGACCAACTCAGGTGCTGTTTACCAGTGTCAAACTTATAAGCAATTCCTTCTTGAATGTCAGGGAGATCTGGGCACAGCATCAAGGATCCAGATTATCTGTTAAAAATTCAGAAAGTAAATTCAAAGTTCCAATCTTCAGTGATTTTTTTTTCTGCTGTGAATTTAATTTTGTAGAAATAGTAAAATTTTGAAGAGTATCTGAATTTTTTTTCTTAATACTGGCTCCAATATTCTTTGTCTTTATTATTTCCCAGTGTTGTTTCAATATATTAATAAAGTAAATGCTTATTGCACTTAGTGGAAATGTAAAGAAGCCACAGTGCAAACTATAACCAGACTCATGGATTTTCTTGACCTTTCTCTTTCATCTATACCCTTCTTTTATTTTATATGCCCTATTTTATCTTTCTTGTTTCTTGCTGTTTTTCTAGTATTCTTTTGAAAGGCTTGAGTAAAGGGTTAAAATAATTGTTTAAGGAAACACTCTCGTCTAAGTTCAGACATCATCGCTGTAAGCCTGTCACTTTGGATCTTATGAAGAGAATGAGCACCCTGAGTATTCCTGTAGAGCCAAGGTAAAGTAGTTTTGTATCTGAGACTTAAGAGAAGCTTCAAGAGGCAGAGAGGCGTCGGTCTCCCCCTTGATATACCATTTGCTGTTTGCACATGATGATCTAAATTTAATGTGAAGGAGCTGTAATTCTTAAAAGAGAAAAACAGCCAAAGGGAAATGGAGCCTTTCAATATTCAGCAGAGATAGTAAAGGTATAGCTTTAACACTTCAACAAATAAAAGGTCATGTGAGTTAATTAGGCTTTTTTCCTCTTCCATTTAATAAGAAACAAAGTTACCATGGAGACTGACTGGATAATGCATTCTATTTTAGTACAAAAACACCTTTTAGAAAGAATGTATTTAGAGAGGAAATTTCAAAGGCTGTGAGTGCTCTGAAAAAGACCTACCACCAAACCCTTTACTTATTCTTTCTTTTTTCTTACATGTGTGCATCAGTGCTTCTGACCCTGTTGACTGGGGGTTGTCTGGTAAGATTTCTGTCCTGTGTGTAGAATAAATATGCGAGAATAGCGATTTTGGCAGAGGAAGCAACACTACTTACATTGTAATCCAAGCCACATTACTCGTGGCTCCCCTGAACCCTTTGAACACCTTATGTCTCTCTCTAATGCCACTGACCATAAATTCCCTGTGTCTAAGTTGCCTTAGGTTTCATATTACAGGAAGAACTCAAAAAGATGCACTGAGGAGCAATATTTTTCTATGTTCTTTGCATCTTGATAAACAGACTTACGCACATCCTCAGGCACCAATCCCCTCTTTCTCCTATGCTTTGAACAGGTGCCTGACTCAGAGCTCACCACAATTCACTAAGGATACCTAAAAGTATCCACAAGCCAAAGGGATTTCCATTACTATTTGTAACTGCTTTAATTGTTACAAAAATAGAACTATTTTATAAAATATGTAGAGACTGAGATTTGTTAACTGTTTAGTATTGTAGATTTATATTTCTCAATAACATTTCATTCAGGTTGCTGGAAGATCCAATAGTCTCAGAGCATTTTATGTGTTGTAATTAAGTTTACCTTGACAACAAATTTTTCACATGGGCTTTCACATGAACACAGCATGAACTTGCTTTCCTAGTCACAGAAGAGCTAATTAAAATAAATGGCAATTAGCAAAAATTAAATTATATTCAGAAGTGCTTGAAATGCTACTGAATTTTTTTCAGTAATCACTCAGTTTCAGAATACTAATGTTTAACAAGAATAGATTATTACTCAAAACAGAAATAAATGGAATATTAAATGCACATAGTGAGAAAGCTTAGAAGGACAGTCATTATCTGTTCACATCATTAAATACATACTGAAATGTAAGTTACTAGTGTTCTAATATATAGAAAACACTCTAAAGTGTTAAAGGTCTTTTTGTATTATTTTTTGTTTGTCTTTTTTTTTTTTTTCCTCAGTGATTTTTAAGTCTATATGTCCTACGATACTTTAAAAAATTTAAGGAAATAACCACACGCACACCACTTAAATATTTAATTTAAAGAAGATACCCATCATTTAGCATTTCTATACACACATAGATGGAAGCGGGATATTTTAAAATGACTCACAAAGAATTCTTGTCTAGAAGGGAAAGAGATAAAAACATCTGGATGAGCTTGATTTTGGCCTACAAGTAGAACAGGCAGTAGCTGTATGGAATCAACCATAATTAATCATAGCAAAGGCTTATTCAGGGCATTCAGTAGAACTGAGACCATTTAGAGGAGAAGTTGTTTGTCTTGAATTTATTCCCTGAAGGACAAGGGGAATTATTAAATATTTAATGACTGAGCAGAAAAATAAAATTGCCAACTTTAACTCAATTTCCAAGATTGATAGATGCTGTGTTATTTCTATGACTATATAGGTGACTAAGATTTTGACGTATGCCTGTAGTTTGTTATAGATGTACAGAATAGCAAGCAAAATATTGGAATGACACTATCATTGATATTTCCAATAACTAACCAGAAGAATATTACAGTATTTTTCTTTAGCACAGAAGTCAGATAAATACTTCTAAGATGAAACGTTCATATTATTATTAATAGCAATAATGGGAAATTCAAAGAAAGTGTTCATAACATGAAATTGTTACAAAATATGTATTTTGAATGATTTTTTCTGAAAGTGAAGTGTTAGAGTTGCTTTTATTATTTCACTGATTTTTATTTGATATTTATAAAGAAGAGATGCAAATAATTTTACAGTAAAGTAGCAAATAAGTAGCATATAAGGTCTTGAACCAGTTCAAAATATGAATCTATAATATATCTTAAAGTAAAATAAAGAAAGGAAAAGCATCAAAGCTGTCAATGAGTGTAAAATCAGGCAGGTATACAAGAGAAGACTAGTAGTATTATTAAGGCATTATGTAATGCTTTTTTTCCATCAGACATAGTACTGAAAACACGTAAGGGAAGACTTGTTGAGTGGGAACCATACTGAACTAAGGTATCTGCCAGACGACAAGAATGACCTAACACCTGTAGGATACTGCATGACCTAGAGAAGAAAATATGCACTATCAAAAAGGGTTAATGTACCCCTTGTTGGACTCTGATCACAAGACAAATTTATTTTTCTCTCTTGGCTGATAATACAAAAGGTTCCTGAAGTGCTTAGGTCTAAATTCTAGGTGCATAATCTATGGTGACTCATCCCTCTTGTTTCTTGTGAAAAAATACTTTTAATTTATTCTCCAATTAAAGTATAAGAATTGCTACAGAAGAGTATGAGCACACTGTTTTTCAATAGTACACAGAAAATAAAGAAAACAACTAGCATTTCATGAAAGTTTGCATCTTGAATCAAAGGCAGGATTCAGGGAATGGACACCAGTGACAAATGGTGCTCCTCAGGAACTGGTGTCAGGACCAGTGCTATTTAACATCTTTGTAGGCAACATGGAAGATGGGACTGAGCACACACTCAGCAAGTTCACAGATGATACCAAGCTGAGTGGTAGAGTTGACATGCCAGTGGGAAGGGATGCTATCCAATGAGACCTGGATAGGCTTGAAAGGTGGGCCCATGCCAACCTCAATGAAGTTCAACGAGACAAGACCCAGGTCCTGTACCAGGTAAGTGTTTGAACTAAGTATGCAAAATCTAGTTACAAATTCTTTCCTATGGAATTGTAGATAATTTAGTTAGAGCCTTATGGGCAGAAACTGTATGAGTAAATGCATTCAAAACTGTGCTTTTGCATAACAAAAAGGATAATCCAAATACTTGCACTTGTTTTGTCTGTGCCTTGGGATATAGTAATTACTTGCACCTCTCATGTTCTTCCAAAACCATACTGATTTGTAGTCATCAAGGTTAAGGAAACCAAAGTGCTATTGTTGCCACAGTATACTTAATTTGTATCTGCATCATCATCTGAATGCGGACAGCCTGACTATAATGATAACATTTCTTCACAGCGTCCTGTTAATGAACTCTGCTTTTAATTCTAGGTAAAGAGAGTAAGTGGGTACAAGTGTTGTTCATATTCAACAGTTCAGACTTTCTCTGCTATCAACTGCAGAACAGGTATTTGGCTTTTTTCTCCCTACCTACAAATAATCCTTCATGAATTTCACAGAGGTACCCCAGTGCTTCACTTTTCACCACTGTTTTTCCATGCACAGAATCAGATCCATGTTCAGGAGAACTGTTTACAAGAGGTATCCTTCCAGCTTACAGTAGAGATATGGTCAAGGAACAGAACAAACAGATCAAAGCCCATGCAGCTCTAGTCTGAAAAATTTGGCCTCCTCATCATCAATCAAATGGACTTCTGCATTTATATAGTAAAAACCTTACATTCTATCATGAGATTGAACATGCTTTTGTCAGGGTTGACTTCTCCCATGTGAGTTACCAACACATAGGCCACCATGGAAATCTTTAATTGAATAATTTAGTATTGGTCCTCTTATGAGAGAAGAGAGTCCTCCACAACTTTACTGATAAAAAGCATGGTATAAGTCAGCCAGTGACAGTCTCTTCAATGGTTTATTTTTCTCTTGCATTCTTTAATTGAAAAGAACAGGCAGACATATGGCTCTCTGAGGTACCCAGTAATTGCATGCTACAAACAATTAAAATTTTGCTTTTAGGAGCATATTTATTTTGCTTTTATCTGCTCCCTTAGCAGCATCACTGGAACTCCTCTTGCTCAGATTTGCTGAAGAAAGAAGACAACACATAGACCTCCCAGGTTTCCACTACTGATTTTCCTGCATGTGATATTTTTCTTTTCTTCTCCACTGTGAACGACTTCATTATTGTGTTGATGAACAAGTAGGGATGTGCCAAGGCACGCGGCTCAAGCTGTTAATTGTTAATGATATGATTCTTCAAGTGGGAACAGCAGCCTGAGAAAACAGGGTTTGATTTTTATAATTTACAAAATTTACAACTGTGTTCATCAGTCTAATGTAATTTAAAATATGAAGAAAGAAGTGTATTTTGTGTAGAATTTCAGCATTTGATCAATGATCTCAATCGTCATGCAGTATGCTTTGCTTAGGCAAACAGTTTTGAGAATTTGAAGTTATCTGAGATTTTTTGAAAATAAAAAGTAGTAATTTTTTAGAGTGGTATATATCCATTCATCCTAGAGAGGATCAGCTTGTGACATATTAAAGATTTGCATTATAGATGGGAGAGAATTTTTTTTTTCAAGGTTTATCCCATAAGCTTAGATAGTGGTTTGTAGAAACAAGTGAACAAAAGTAACAACTTGAGCATAGCACAAGATTTCTTTTTGACTGAAATAGAAACTAAGCAGAAACATGAGAACAAAAAGCAGGAAAACAGCTCAAAGATGTCANTCCCTGACTGAAGGAAAGTCTCCCATTCCCCAGACCTTCTCACTAACCTCCAGGGTCTGGGATTCCTGAGGGAGAGCTTTTTCACTGAAGACAGAAGCAAAGAAGGCGTTCAGTATCTCCACCTTCTCAGCATCCCCCATTACCAGAACACCCCCCTCACCTAGTAGGGGGCCCACATTCTCCCCAATCTTCCTTTTACTGTTAACGTAATTAAAAAAGCCTCTTTTTCATTATCTTTTACCACATTTGCCAGATTCAATTCCAGTTGTGCTTTAGCCTTCCTTGTTGCATCCCTGCAGACCCTGACAACCTTTCTATATTCTTCCCAAGAGGTCAGACCCTTTTTCCACATTTCATGGACCTTCTTCTTCCCTTTGAGTTTGTGTATGACTACTTGCTCGTCCACACAGATTTCCTGCCACCCCTTCCTGATTTCTTGCTCAAAGGGATGCGCTGATCCTGAGCTTGGAAGAACAGCTGTTTACATGCTGACCAGCTCTCAAGTCCCCCTTACCTTCTAACAACGTAGCCCACGGGATAGCTCCAAGTAGGTCCCAGAATAGATCAAAGTTAGCTCTCCTAAAGTCCAGGGTAGCAATCCTACTTTTTGCTTTGCTCCTTCCACTCAGGATCCTGAACTCCACCATCTCGTGATCACTACAACCCAAGCTGCCCCCAACCTTTACTTCCTTAACAAGTCCTTCCTTGTTAGTGAGAATAAGGTCCAGTAACACCCCTCCCCATGTCGGTTCCTCCACCACCTGCATCAGAAGGTTGTCTTCAACACATTGCAAGAACCATCTGGACTGTGGGTGCTTGGCCAAGTTGCTCATTCAGAAAATGTCTGAATAATTGAAGTCCCCCATAAGCACCAGCGCCTGGGAATGTGACACTACTTCTAATTGCTTATGAAAGCCCTCATCAACCTCCTCTTCCTGACCAGGGGGCCTGTAGTACACACCCACAACAGCGTCACCCTTACCAGTCTGCCCCTTGATTCTCACCCACAAGCTCTCCACTGCTCCGTCACTCTCCCTGAGGTGGAGTTCAATACATTCTAACTCCTCTCTCACATAAAGAGCAACTCCACCACATCACCTTGCCAGCCGATCTTTCCTAAAAAGCACATAGCCCTCCATGGCAACATTCCAGTCATGAGACCTGTCCCACCTTATAACTAGTTAACAAACATGAAATGATTTGGGCTTGATTCTACCCTGTGGCACTGAAGATTCAGCAAGGTTTCTTGTAGCCTGTATGATGTAAATGTGCAGAACAGATCTGCACATCCATAAAAAATTGGACGTGTATTCAAGCAAGATGTATCTGAAAATATCTTCTTCAGTCAATCTTTTAGTGATCAAAGTCATTTACAATATTTCTTTTTATTTGGATGTTTTTATGCTCAATCTAGAATGTAACAATTCTCTCTTTTCTATGTTCATATTTCTAAATTTGAATTGAATTTGCTAGTTTGTTTGGTTTTGCATTTTATTTCAAGTTTATTATGCTTCAAAATAGTAAAAATAGTAATAACTGTAGTCAATTAGTGCTGTTGTTTTGTTTCATTTTGTTTTGCTTTGTTTTGCTTTATTTTGCTTTGCTTTGCTAAGTATGTCTCCACTAGAAACACTTTATATAAATGAGATAAATACATACAATAAAGATTTTCAAAAAATGCTTATAGCAAATGGCAGTACATGCCACAAGTGAACCATTATATCCTATTTGGAAACAAACCATTACAGTTTTGTTGGTAAGAAACTCTTTTCCACATTTTCCACCCAAACAAAAAATTGAGCAGTAGCTATTTTTTATTTTTCCAGATTAAATTATAGCCTTTTTTTTGCCTTGGTTCTGAACTTTTAGTCAAATTCAGTGTACTATCTGAACACCAATAGAAGGATTTAAACATATCACTTCCTCATGAAAGGAAAACCACCATTAGAAATTTGGCAAATATTGTGCATTTCATTTAGTGTTCAAAATAAATTCACCCCAGCATGTAAAAGCAAAGAGATAAAATACTCAGCATCTGCTTGAATTTAGAGGAAAATTAATGAAATATTGGCAGAGTTGGAGGGAAGCCCATTCAATGGGAAGAGAAGAAGCTACAGTGCCTCTCACATCTCATGCTCTGGATAACTAAGGGAGAAAAACTCACACTATGTTTAAGATTCAATCATTTCATAAAACTATCTTTAATCTTTGTTTGGTTCTACTTCTTCCACATCTCATCAACACAAGTCAGTTTTGTGTAAGATTCCTCCTTGCCTGTATTTGTCAACTCTTTTCTGTTCTATGACTGCACATAGAAAATTGAAAGTTATTAATTTCTGTGAGAAAGATAGTTCAGTAAAATGTAAAGTAATCCATTAAAAAATAGCAACCTAAGAGTTCAGTACACAGTTTAGTAATTTTAGAATTAAGTAACTCGCTAAGGTTTGACTTTTCCAAATGAAAAAATTTGGTTCTCTTTATTTCTGTCTTATCACAATTTTCACACTCCCTTACATGATGAAAAGAAACAATATTTTCATTTTATAGAGTGTCTGTGTATTTGTATTTGTACATCTCTGTTTCTATAAATATGAGCATACGAATAAGCCATTGTGTTCTTGAACAAATCCTTTGCTTTCTTTCCTCGATGATTTCCCAGACCTAACCAGAATCACTCACAGCACAAGAACTGGGGCCACTACATCAACAAAAACCATGGACAAGATGGATGCTTATACAGAGAAACTACTGTCAGTAAATCAGGAACAAGAATGGTTTCTTCTGAGGATGAAAATGCTCGTGTGTTTATATGGTCTTTTTTCCTCCAGAACTTGCCCTTTGTGCTGAAGGACACAACTAGAACATTTTTTTCCATAGCTGTCACTGTTAAGTGTTTCAAAATCTGGTCTTACATTTGTACACTCTGTGGAGAATGTCAGCTACACTACAACCCAAAGCAACTATATACTATTTCAGTTCTTTAGCAGTAAGCTCAAAACTACTGTTTTCATGTGCCAAGCATGGCAGTTGGCAGTTAATGTAGCCCATGGAATTAAATGATTTTGGGCAGATGGGCATGTCCATTGCTAACAAGCAGGAGAGGACACAAGTTTCTGGAAACATAAATGGAGAAAATGCACAGCACTCCTCAGCGTGCTGCCCACTCCCATCTGTATGCCCTGCCTCATGCACTAAATACTGTGCAGTCAGGAGAATTTTGCCAGCTGAGGTGAATGTTGTGAGATACCAATCTTATTCTGTGCACATCATGGCAATTCAGAGACAACAAAAAAGAACAAGTACCCTACTGAGATATATTCCACTCCCTCTGTGAATGCCTGAATTTGTTCGAATCAATGGTACTTTCTTGTTTGCAAAGTTTATGCTGCCATTAAGCCACGGAGACATGAACTGACAGTAGAAAACTGAGAAAACAACATGTCACTGCAAAGCTTTATCATTGTATGCTATGTTTTACTCATAAGCTGTTCACATCTGCTGCAGATTTTCATCCTTACAATATACTGTTCACCTTTTATATAGTTCACCCTATGACTGGAGTTCTGGCTGTAGTTTTGCGGAGTTGTATCAGTGTCTCAGACAGAGAGGTCCACATTTGTATACTGCTCAGGAATAGTGTATTTGCTCTACAGTAAATGAGGATCACCAGGAATTGACAGGAATACAAACATAACAGTGCTTAGCTAGGCTAAAAATGTTTGGAACAACCCAAATATTTGTGTCTTAAATTAAACTGCATAATGACTTCCATGATTTTATGGACCAATGAAAGGAAGTGACAAGTTTTTTTTTGTGTGTGTAATTTTTTTATTTAACAAGGCAAGAAAAAGAAAAAAAGAGAACTTTTTCAGTTCTGCATTCAGAAGCATTCACTGAATTTTAGGCTTCCTAAATTTTCAGTTTTTATGTACGGAGGAAATAGGCCAGAAGTAAAAAGACTGCTTTAGTGGTTGTGAGCTCTAACTAGAAATGGTGAACACTGAAGAGTCACTTCGATCTCTGAATTTCTGTAAAACAATAAAGACAATTTTACTGCCTGTCTTGGTTAATCTTTCTTCCTAAAAGGTCACCACCTGACCAGAGCTTATTTTCAAGCTAGAGTACCAGTTAGGAGCAAGTGAAAGGAAACAATTTCTCCTTTGACTACTAAAGCAAAACTGAAGAAAAAAAAATCTTTATTCTGCCAACCTTATAATTAAATTTAAGTAGTTTTATTAATTTAGTGACTTGGTAATTTGATACCATTGATTAATTGATTCAATTTCAGTGATTACCTTGATTTAAATCTAGTGTTAGAACATTTTCAATTAATCTCATAGAACAATAGTAGCTTAAATCTGTGATGTATATGTTTAATTATCTCATTCTTTTAATAAAAGTCATAAAAATAATGTTTTCATACATTCCTTCAATATGCATTCCTCCAAAACATAGCTGTTCAGTAATTGAAAACCAATGAGTTTTCCTTCCAAGTTCATATATTTACTTCTTACAGCTATGTCATGACAGACAGGAATAAAATTTTGATCCATTAATTGCTGTTTACCATCTGTCCTGATAAGTTATCTAGGGAAAGTTATTTTTATCAACTGATAAAAAAATAATAAGCAGCTGGCTACTGTGATTTAAAAGAAAGTAAACTGTTGACTGTATAATGTGTCTTTTGCCTCAAAATAGAACTCTCAGTGCTCTCCTTTAGCTAGACCAAAATAATTTTATTATTCCTTTGCTCTCCAGGCAAAAATAATTATTTTATGA
Source organism: Odontophorus gujanensis (assembly GCA_013399175.1). Lineage (NCBI taxonomy): Eukaryota > Metazoa > Chordata > Aves > Galliformes > Odontophoridae > Odontophorus > Odontophorus gujanensis. The sequence continues at coordinate 176,948 of VXAB01002866.1, read as the reverse complement.
AAAATTAAGTTTGAGAAATGGGAAGTCATGGGGAAAAAAAAAGTAAATGAAAAAATAAAATCTTAGATTTTGGTAGCAGATTATTGACTTTATAAGAGGATGATGTATATAGCAGATAATCAGTGGATTTGTCTACCTGCTTGATGGACCAATGGACTGTCCTAGGCTGTCACTATAGCACGTCACTTAGATTCACCAGGTGGCTGCGCTGGGGGATACAAAGAAGCACTGGATATACAGCATCCTGTCTCGCCACCTGAAAGCTGAAGCCAGTGATCTGTTGTAAGAGTCAACACTTTGATGTTGTTTCTATTTTGATGTTGTTTCTACTTGTTTTTGCTTCTACCTTCAGTGTGCCTTCGACACATGAACTACCACAGTCACTCATCAGGACCATACATCTAGAAGTGCTATGTTGCATCTGTGAGCTGTCCTTCCCTCCATCGCTTTTCATTGAATCAGTGAATCTAATGCATATTTTGTGATGTTGCAGTTGTTTTTGGCAACTTGTCATACTTAGCTGGTAACTATGCTAAAAATCATTAGGAATTATTCATCCAAAAAAACCACACTAGTCATCTGTGTAGACAACTGGGAACTAATACTCAATAACCTTCTAGCCTTTTGTAGAACCTAGTGGTCTTAGAACACTTAGTAGCCAAAGAAAATTATGAGAATTTGATCTTTTCTCCAAGAATATCTTTAGATATCCACAGAGTCACCAGAAAACTTTATATGCACTAGGATAAATTTGGGTAAATGCAAGAAATATGTGCTTAGGAAGCAGTAGCATTAAAGCAGATAGGTTCATCATTGGTATAGATGCAATCTATAACAATATGAATACGAATATATGTGCATGTTTTTACTGCTCAAAGACACAATGTATAATTAAAGAACTGTCCACCATATAAGGATCCTCTATGTCAAATAAGTCTGTAGTTTTACTGAATCCAGCAAGACCTTCTATCCTCCACTCCAATAATCCATCTTCTTATTAAATCAACAAATTGGATTTAAGAAAAGTTCAAATGTAACCTAGTAATGGATCACTACAAAAAAAATCCTGCACATTTTAAAGACAAAAAATGGTTAGGTTTTTAAATATTATTTCTGATATGTCATTATCTGTGTATTTCAAGTTTTTAGCAACAATTTTAAGCCTTTCACTCAGGCATGAAATACCTGTTTAATAAAATGAGTGAATTAAAACTTGAATGCATGAATAAAAACTTGCCTCTTACTTCAATGGATAAATGGACAAACATTGTGCCTCATTATTTAAAGATAAAAGATGATTAAAGATGTTAAATAATTTTAAAGACAGCGGTCAGATGACAGATGTCATTCCTATGTTAACAGCAGGGAAATACCAGCTTAGATGACAACTGCAGAGCTTCCATGAGTTAAAGCCGTGAGATAGAGCCTTAGATATAGAAATTTAGACTGGGTCTTAGCATGATTTGTTTAAGATTTAATATCCAATTTTGTGACAATTTCTCTCCTTTCACTGCAGTGACATTTTCCCTTGATATTTGAGGAGCAGAAAAGAAAAAAAAAAAAAAGGAAAAAGAATAAATAATAAAGAAAATGGGTATTTTGATGGCACAGAGAGAAATGCTGAAGTAATAGAAGGACGCTGTCATACAGAATTTTAAATACTAAAAGAGTTCATTCAGAGCACAGATACCAATATGAAAAGTATGTGAACAACGTCAGGTATACATATTTCTGTCTGCTGGGTTCAGCTGTTATAACTGTAACATAATATAGCGGGGAGTACATCCATCAAGTCTAAAATAGATGTGGATACTAGTGTGCACCACAGCACCCTGTCTCCTAATAAAGACAGGCTGACAAGAGTGTACTTGGATATCTGTACTAGTGGGCACATGATCAAGGTCAAACCTCTACTCCAGATGTCAGCCCAACTCAATTTTTTCCCTACTATAAGATGAGCTGACCACTTTCAGGGTAAGACACAAGATACATTTCTGTTATGCTTCATATCCCCTCCATATTACTTTACATCTTGGAGATACTCTGCCAATAGGAAAGAAAACCAGGGGAGTATCAACTAGGACAAATAAGGGAAATAAATAGAGTCTTATGGAAAGAAGGCAGATTGTAGTGCAGATCATCTGTTCAAACTGCGTCAGTAGTGAAGACATGCTCATTTAACAGCAGGTACTGCCATAGATGGCTTAAAGACATTGAAAATATTATATCCAACTCAAATCCCAGTGCAGTCATTTGATTTTATTTTGCTGAAAACAATATTTTATGTGATATTTTTACATAAGCAAGAATACAATATCTGTACAGTTATTTCCACGAGATTAAAGACATTCTACAAGATATAACAGGGCATATAAAAATGTATATAAGCTATCAGTCTAAGAAATTATATTCACTTACAAACACAGTTTGCTCTTAAAATGTTATGGATTCATAGCTATCAGCATACTGCAAATAATGTTTTTCACAATCTTTCCTAGATCCCATAAAACCTATACATGTTTCACATGACAATTTTTGAATACTCTATCGACCAGGTTTCCAATTGTCTGGTAAAGGTGTCTGAATAGAAAATACTCATAAATTGCCACTCTGCTAGTGAGAAGAACTGTTTGTACCAAGAAAATTATTGACTGTGGTGGATTTGTTTTCTGCTGGTAAAACAAATCAGAGCAGCAGCCAGCAGTGACTGAAGGGACCACTTTTACATGCATATTTATATGTCTAAGCATATGCGTATAGTCACATTGGTGATGGATTTTTCACAGAAGGACCTTCAATGAACAATTGTTTCATGATTCCTGTTTGCACTGTATCCCAAGCCATTTGGAGCTTGCTGCACTAGTCTATGCCTCTTCAGCTATTTCAATGCCAAGAACTAGTTTGAGGGTGGCCAAGCAGATCCCTGTGATAGTTTTATTGGGTTTCTGTTGGTGTAGAGTGTCCTCTGGCCAAAAAATCATACAGGTAAGATTATATAGGAGAATTTTTTTTCTATTTCTTTATACATTATGTAAATAAAACTGAATGTAGATAAATTTATGTTAATATCTTCACCTAACTCAACTACAAATCTGGACATAATTGCCTAGAGGAAATAGTAATCTTAACGTAAAAGTTTCTTCAAACTTGAAGTCTGCAAAAAATTTCTATAACGTGATTTTGATGAAGCTAAGCCATGTTCAAATAGACTTCTGATGTCTCATTCAGCTCAGTTTTCACAATTTTACGATTTTTGCCCATCCTCACCAGGTATGAAGATATTTTAATATCACGTAAAGCTTTAGAATTGCCTGAGAACAATTAAAATTCTTTTCATTCATGAATCTGAAATATTGCATAGACATTTATATACAGTTTGCCCATAGTCCTAACATTTTCAGCAGTAGAATTTTATCTCTTACCTGCTGTGACTACACAGGCTCCCCACCAGGACTAGAAAGGAATTAAAGGGCCACCCACTGGGAAGAGGCATCGCATATATGAAGCCTAGTTGGTTTAAGGAGCAATTATAAATTCTTACAGGAAAGGAAAAAAAAAAAAAATTAGAAATAGACTCCTAACACAGGGAGTGTGGCACCTTGCTTTCTCTTCTGGGAAAAAGTAGGAATTAGGAGTGTTTGTTTTGAGAGGATAATTACTTCTATACCTGCATTTAAAAACCGCTTAAAATGAACTCCTGCAAGAGGGAAGATGCATAGGATAACTTTGCCAAACTTTTAACATATTAAACAAAAATGCCTTTTGATACCTGGAGACTTCAAGTGAAAGCTGATATACATGTTTCTGTATACTTATTTGCTCTTTCTTTTTCGAACTCTGAGAACTCTTTTAAAAGACTTTCAAAGAATATTTGCACTGAGGGTTCTCATCATGATCTTATACACAAAAAAGGACTATGAATCTCAACATTAAAGTATATTTTAATTTTGATTTCAAAGTGAAACTTCCTTTCCATGTTTTCTCTTTGTTTGGATTTTTTATCTTGCAACAACATAATACAAAATCTTTTCAGGTTCATCTGTCCTACTTGAGCTGATTTTTATTTGTTGTTTTAAATTGGGTGAACCAGTGAATAATAGCAAGAACAATTTTTCCAGCATCTCAAATTACAAAAAATGTTTTGAACCTACCTCTGTTAAAATGTTTTTCTACCTGTGAAATGACCAAGCTGTCAGGATACTCAGACATTTTAACATAGTGTGAATATCCATACTATAACTGATAATTTCCAAGTACTTTCATGTTTTAGACTATACGTAACACTTGAAATAGACTTTTAAGTGTTGTTTCTTCTATAGGTTACCCTAAGATAAAGGTCAGAAACAAAGAATAAATCTTCTGAATGTATTCCTCATTGCTCTTCAGACAAACACTCGAAGATAATTTCAGCATATCAAGCTTACACTTAGCAACCGTTGTTTCAAAGTAGACAGTCAAAAACATTTAATTAACAGATGCTGTTCAGTACTTTAGAGGACAGACACACTCAGGAGATATGTACTATATGCACTCGTATTTTCAAGTTATAGATTTCCTAAAAGAAGAAAGGTTTCTGCAGTTGAGTGCTCTGAAAAATGGAAGCAATCTATAGGCATGCTATTTAAGTCTCTCACTGTCTTCTTATTTATAACTGTACAAGAGCTATCCGGCCCTGTAACTATGATTTGTCTTTCAAACCATGAACTAGCTAAAGGAATAGAAGCAAATTTGAGCACTGAAAATTTATAAATAAATTACAATATCCATCAAGTATAATTTATAATGCTTCTGTTTTCAAAAACCTGCGCAGATATTAGTTCACTGTTGTAAAATGAACTCATTTGCTATATACTATAACTTAATTAGGTCCTATTACTCATTTTGCTTGTCTATAGAAAACATAGTGTAAGCACTTTGGTTTCCCAAGCAGCACAGGTTGCCCGTTTTCCTTGTTAACAGAGGTTTTCAACATTAGTCATATAAATATACTGTTCAGTGTCTTGAAAGTTTCCTCCAAAACTCTTCTACCTTTCTAGTAAAATGTGCATCTCCTCTACCTCTGTAAACAACTTCCAATTTAGTTTAGTAAGATGGAATTCAGCTTTCCTGAGCTGCACTGGTTTAAATTCAACTGTTATAATTCATGTTCTGTTATATAGGCACAAACATTAAATCTGTTTCTGTATTAATAATTTCCTTTATACCAAAGAGAAGAAAGACATGAAAGAAAAAGTGCAAAGACTCTTTTAGACACAATAGTGCATATTTTCTTTTTTTTTTCCTTCTGTAACATTCTGCACCAGCCTGTCTGAATGGCAGATTGTTCATTTAACATCAAATGAAGTATATCACAGACTCATAGAATTGTTTAAGATAAAAACAACCCTCAAAGGTCATTTGGTCCAATTCCCCTGCAATGAACAGTGACCTACAGCTAGATCAGGTTGCTCAGAGCCCCAGCCAACCTGACCTTGAATGTCTCCAGGAATGGGCCATCCACCACCTCTCCAGGCAACAGTTCCAGTGCCTAACCACTTCTATCATAAAAAAAACTTCTTCTTTATGACATTCTAATTCTCCTCTTTTACTTTAAAACTATTTTCCTTTATCCTATCACAACAGACTCTGCTAAAGAGTCTGTGCCCTTCTTTCTTACTGATACTGAAAGGCCACTTTCAGGTCTTCCTTCTCATCTCCAAGCTGAACAGCCACAGCTCTCTCAGCCTGTCCTCATAGGCGAAGTGTTGCAACCCTTGCATCATTTCTGTGACCTACCTCTAATGTGCTTCAACAGGTCCATGTCACTCCTGTATCAAGGTCTCCACATTTGGGTGCAGTACTTTAGGTGAGGTCTTACCAACATATAGCAGAGGGGCAAGATCATCTCCCTCACTCTGTTGGCCACACTCCTTTTGATGCAGCCCCAGATACAGTTGGCTTCCTGGTCTACAAGAACACATTGCTTGCTCATGTACAACTTGCCATCCACCAGTATCACTAGGTCCTTTTCAGTAGGGCTCTGCTCAACCCTTTCTTCCCCCAGTTTGTACTGCTAATGTGGGCTGCCACTGTCTGGGTGCAAGCCCTTTGCACTTCACTTCATTGAACCTCATGAAGTTCTCCTTGGCCTTCTGCTCAAGCCCGTCTCGATCTCTCTGAATGACATCCCGTCCTCCAGGCATGTCAACCCCATCACATAGCCTGGTGTCATCTGCAAACTTGCTGAGGTGTGCTTGATCCCACAGTAGACATCACTGATGAAGATACTAAAGAGCACCAGTCCCAGTACTGACCTCTGAGGGGTATCACACATCACTGATCTCCATCCAGGCACTGTGGATGTTCAGATTATGCAGGTGGTTGCAAATCTGGTTTTCACTTACAGCAGGAGGTATATTACTTCTCCAGTTCCTATCTTCCAACTCATCCACTCAAGGTCTGTGTGAAGACTATGGCAAAAAAAAAAAAAACAAAAAAAAAACCTTCTTGATTACCTCATCATTATCTTTGTCCATTTTTACCAGCCTGCCTGTACTGCTTACTTGGAGGGGTACACCCTTTTGGATATTTATTTTCTTGTTGATATATCTATGGAAGCCTTTCTGTTTTTCTTTGTGCCCCTTGCCATCTCCAGTTCCAGTTGAGCCTTGACCTTCCTGATCCCATCTCTACACAGCCTAGAAGCATCCTTATACTCCCCTCAAAGTACTGATCTCTGTTTCCACTGCCTGTACATTTTCTTTTTGCCCTCCCATTTAACCAAGTCCCAGCTCAGCCATGTTGATCTCTTGCCTTCATTTCTTGACTTTCTTGACTTCCTACATGTGGTTTTGGAAAGCTCTTGTGCAATAAAGAAGGCTTCCTTAAAAATCTCCCAGATCTGCTCTGCTCCCTTGTCCTTGAGGATAGATTCCCTGGGTTGGTTTTTTTTTTTTTGACTAACTCTGTAGCCATTGACAACCACTTTCCAGTAATGGGAATTATCCCACCAGGTTTCAGAGACAGCAGCTACCTCATGGTTTTCCAGTAGCACAGTGGTTTCCAACTCCAGTTCATTTCTCAAGCTGCATGTGTTGGTGCAGATCCCTTTTGATAAGTCTGTTTTCTTAGGAAATCGCAGTCCCTTTCCCACAGGCAACTTACTGCAAAGACTTTGGGTACATTCTGTCAAAAAGTGTGAGCATTTGAATAGAACAACCTTTAAATTAATGATCACATGACCTTTAGTCATCTTTTGACACTTGACAATACTCTTAGCCACCCATTTTATACATGTCAATTGAGAGATTCAAAACAAGACAGAGGACAAAACACAAACAATGAATCACTGCAATCTTACAATTAAAATGGTATTCATGCCAGAAAATGGAATACATTCTTCTACATGGACACAGTTCACTGCAGGAGGATAGCATTTGCTGCACTATTGAAAAATGAATGGAGAAATTTTGGGCAGAGAAGTTAGTGCACATGGGCACAAACAGCACACTGCGTTGCATATACAAACAAAAACACAGGAAGAAAACAAGGAAAGAAACAAAAATAAAATTCTGCAGTACAATAATCAAATTTTTTTATCTGAAAATTATATGTATCTGAAAAATAAACAAGCACAGGGAAAAAGTAATTTGGTTTTACTAATTGAATTGAAACCCTTTATAGTTAATTATTTTCCTTTCAGTCTCACATTTCACTGAAAACTTAATGCATTAAAAGTCTAATTCTCTTCTATTTTTTCCCCTGTATTTATATAGTGTTTATCATGGTAATGTAGTCTGTCACTCTTTACACAGTCACATAGCAAAATATGAAACAGCTGCCCTAAAAGATGTATTTGAAACTTTCCTTATGTGACACATCATAGGCAAAAGCCTCTCATGGAAATCATAAAAATGCAATTAGATTGTCATGGTATTTTATCATTGAAATGCAGCCTGTATTAGCACATTTCCGCCTACTTCATGAGACTTTGAGTATAGGCAAAGCATGAAAGCCAAACATCATCTGACAATGTCTTTTGCTTTCTTAGATAGCCTCATCATTTATATGTTGGTGTTTCCGTATGATCCACCCTGACACTCTATTTTAACATGAATGATTAACATGAATTTTCCAACTGACTAGCCTTTCATAGAGTGCCAGTGTTGAGAATTTATGATACTTCCATATAACAAGTTTCTACCCATTCCTCACAGACATATTTGTAATATAAGTGAATATGCCACACAATCTGTGTAAACAGTTGTAGGAAAAACAAACCAGAAACATACCCAAGGGAGTAAATAAGAGTACAGAATCGTTTTGAATTCTGAGAATTTCTGTTACTGAAGTCACTGTGTCAAAGCTAAGCACACTATCAGAATGTTAGTAATAAAGATAAATTAATGATCTGTAACTTAATAACTATGAGCCTCTTAAAATAGTAAGGCGTTATGGAGAACCCACAGTTTGAAGAATCCGTAGTGCTCTGTTTGCTGTGGACTCAAAGGCAAAACTGAAGAAAATTCAGAAGCATATTGAAACAAGCTTTGTTCAGGGAATGAAATAAGAATTTTTTAGGTCTTTCAGAGAAAAGAGAATATTAGTTCTAAAACTACAAAAAGAGAATAATATCTGTGTCTTTTTTTCACATTTAGAAAAATTTATTTCTGAAAATTAAGTACTACAATGTTGTAAAGCAATGTGTGTTCATATTCTTATATTCTCATCATTCCACCAGAGGACATATGGTAAAATTTCTACTCTCAATGAAGTACAACTTTACCAAAGTCATAGATCAAACTGAAACATAAAAACGTAAAAATGAGAGGAAAGAAAAATCTTAGGAATTCTCTTCTATGACACGTTTCATTTGAGATATTTCAACTAGGTTAAAATACCTTGAACCTTATATTATGCTTTATATACACTGCAGCTTAAAAATTGATGATAATTTAAGGAGAATCTACTTCCATTTCATTTACTGAAACTATCTGTAGTGGCTTTGCTATTCAGAACATTTGAATATATGTTATTTAAGATTTTAGATGCTAACATACTAAAAGACAACTCTAAATTATGTGATATACTTCAGTAATCAAGAGTAGACAAATGAAGTAGGCGTTTGTGGTCTCAATTTTCTCAGAAGCTGAATAGTTGCAAATTACAGTAGACAGTATTCTATCCAACTTAAAATACCTAGTAATACCATATCTTCGTTACTAGGAAACCATTAACACATAACAGGATACAAGAAATACCACAGTAATGCATAATTGCATTATTCAGTCTTCTCTTTTCTCCATGAACCCTTCAAAATTGTTTCTGTTCTTTATAGTGAAGAAAGGAAATATTTTTTAGCATTCATTAGAAGTACTATACTTAAGGTAAAAAATCCCTTACATATTCACATTATTGATAATATACTGGCAGTCAATCTTTGCACAAACCGATTTGTTAATATGCTTCACAACCTCAAGTAAGCCTTTCGGTCATAAAGAATTTCTTTGGCACTTCTGCAAAATTAAAAGTGTTGATTTGTTATTCATGGGTAGAGTTTGTGTGATTGTACCACAATTGCTGTAAAGACTTTTAAATATGCATAACATAATGGTCAAATAATAATCATAATTAAGAAGTATGAAATACCAATGATACTTGCATTAAATGAAGTAGGAATTGGCTGGGACCACCATTCCATGATCAAGCGACAGGAAGGTCAGCTAAAAAGTTCTTGTTCTCTACTTCAGTCACATATCTGACTAAAAAATGGCTAAGTAATGCCTGTTCACTGATACAGCAGGCACAAGAAAGAGAGCAGACTGCATGAAGATGGGAACAAATGTGTAAGCACGAGGATGCAGAAACCTCCTGAGTCAACAGTTCTGTTGGGCTCCTTAAACTCAGAAACCGAGGTTCCACAGAACTAATAAGAGGTTTCAGTAGAAATTGGTACTAAAAGTAAAATGCCATTTCTGTACTTTTAAAAATGATTGGTAATAAGTCATATAATATCGGAGATACAATTTTCAAATTACAAATTACCACTAAGAATGGTAAACAATGGTATAAAGTAAAATTAATGTCATTTAATACAGAATATCTATGTAAGGAAATAGAAGTTTGACAAAGCTGCAGGATAAGAACTATAAAAGGGAAAAAAAAGAACCAAAACAAATCAGAAAAGAAGTCACAATGGACAGGCAGCTCAAAGTGTTATCTTAACATAATTCTTTAATGTAAATGCATAGGAGTATTTGAGAAGAGCTGAGAAACGATCTTTTTTCTCAGTACTGAATATTGAATTGACTATTGCATGCAGTTCTTGTACTTACAAACCTCAAACTGTATAGCAAAAATACAGTAGGAACAGGAAATACATTATTTAGAGCAAAGAAAATACCTTGTTATTTGTATACCAGAAGTGCTCAATAGGTTCAGCTTATCAAAAAGAAGTGTAAATAATTTGTGTACAAGGAAAGCATTCTTACTGGAAATAAAACAGTAGATATTAAGGGGCTTTGGGAGGTAAAGATTTGTAGTATATCTTAAACATTCAGGTCCATAAGTAACTGACTTACCTTGTCTTCTACTGACATTACGTCTTGTTGATGGTTTTATTGCCAACAGGAATCCTTCATACAGAAAAATAAATGTTGTGGCTGTTTTTTAACTCCCATGTACTTATGCTTCACAAATAATCAAGAATCAAGTTCTTCTGTTAACTTAAGTTTATTGGATTTTGAAATTGAATGCAATTGTTCTTTCTCTTCTTTTTAAAAAATAAACAAACCAAAAAACAAAACAGGAAAAGAAATATGCACCTTTATGAACATATGTGGAGGTGAGGGAGAATCAAACATCTACACCTTCATGAGGAAATAATATGGAAAAAAATACTTATTTTTGCAGAAATGAAAGATCATATAAATGCCTATGCCATTATTTCAAATACAATCTTCTTTTCTCCAAACAGCTTTTAAAATTGTTACCAAATAAATGGAACACTAGCAAAGAAAAGTTTGTCAGCATTTCATTAATCAGAGCCTCCAGAAATTCAGACTGACTGATTTCAACAGCAAAATGTATCATCAGTATAGCAGACAAATATATTACTGTGGTAAGCAATAAGATCACCTCATTCTAAAGAAGAAAAAATGAAACCATCTAAAAACTGCTTCTTTCCAGGCAAGGGTAATTTTTTCAGATTTGCTAGCATGAGAAATGGTGTCAATGAAGATCCCCCTTGGTAAATAACTAGAATGCGTGTACAAACAGAGTGTACAGCTTCTGCTATTGTTGATTTGAATTAGAATTAAGGGATATTTCCTGTTTATCTATTATTTATTTATATTTGCTTAAATAAAACAAACAGTGCAGATGCAGCCATGCAGAACAACAGCATCATTTTATTCATCTTGAACTTTCTTTACAAAAAATTATTGAAGCAACATGTCATATTTGTGACATTCAGGAGAAAAGATCAGCGTACTAAACCTCCGCACACAATGTGCCATCAGGAGACTGATTGTTTTTTTCCTGGCACAACTCACACAATCTGGATAATGGCCACCATATTGACTTTCACAGTGTAGGCCATGAGAGGACAGGATGCTAATCTTATCATGTTTGTACAGTGATTCATCTTCCATGTTGCTAATAGAGGCAAAGAAGCAGTAACGTCTTTGTTGCCTTTTCATAGTAGACATTTCCAGAACCTGTGGGGTAAAATATGGGAGGCAGTGGGAGAAAGAAGACAAAGGAGAAAATACACATAATAAAGGCAAATGTGTAGAATTGCTGAGCTTTGCTCTACCATCTCAGTTCTTCCTCAGAAATGAAGATTATTAATTCCCTGCTCACAGCCAGGAAAAATTTAAAAAAATGGAGATTTAAACCCATCTAAACTGTGCATTCTGGAAAAATGCTATTATGACCTTCATACTAACATTTTTTATTTAAGAAAAAGGGATGGGATGTAGAATGATAAACCTGGATCATGCAGGAGATGGAATGAATAAATGGGGTAGGAAGTGCCAGGGGAGCTGAGTTACTTGCTGTAGATACTGGTGTAGGACAGAAGAATAGCAACAGGGTTATGGAAGGACTTAGTACATCAGGCAGGGTTGAACAGCAGCCAAGTGGCAAGAATTGCGATTGGACAGCTGTAACTTCTGCAGGGTGTTGTGTATGTATGAGCATATGATTTTGGTCCATGTATTTGCTTTTAAGATCTCCTTATATGTCAGGGCTGAAAGGCAGAGTTCTGGTAATGGAGTCAGTACTGTTCTTTCTCTTTCCCTGTCATCGTTCTTCATCCCTGTGGAACTTCCCCAGAGTTGCTGGCTGTAAGATCAGTGAGAAACAAAAGGAAAAAAAAAAAAAAAAGCAATGACTGGAAGAAAGGAAGTAGTTGAAGGAAGGGAAGAACTAGTAAGTAATGTCAGCTGCCTTGATGAATGTGTAGCATTTCATCAGGTATACTAGATATGTGAAACCTCTGCGATTTGGCAGATTAGGAAATAAATCTGAACCCTGAAAATGTTGCTGCATATTTCAGTCTTTCTCCTTTTACCCAAAAGGCTTTCAAGATTAGTTATAGATGCAAGAAACAGACATGGGTTCAACAAAAAGAACTATATGTCATTAGAAAGAGGAGTCAAGTGAAACGCTAAGCATCAGTCCTGATGGATGTGGTGAAAAGAGAAGTAATAAGAGTTGGTGTGATGAACACTCTGATAGCCCAAGTAAGAAAGCACAAGACTGAAAGTGAAGACTGCTCACTGGAGAATTTGGGCATGAGAGCAGCTTGCTGTTGATAACACCAAAAATTGAACTTTCCATGAACTTGAAAGCATATAACCATTTCTTATTTAGAAGACAATTCAGAGACATGGGAAAATCAAGGACCAATGAGGGATATTACTCTTCTAAGGGGGTCTAGTATAACGACAGTGAATGGGAGCAGAACAAATACATGACTTGCAGGGACAATAGCTGCAGAAGAAAGGACCTTTGAAAGGAGTAGCATAGTTCTATGGAGAATCATTTTATTTCAGCGAGTAGGAACAGTGCTACACAACTGCATGCTGTAATCAGAGGGAGGAGTTAAGAGTATATTGCAGAGATACAGAGAGATATAAAAAGAAACATTTGTCTGAAAAGGGAATTGGTGAAACAGTGGAAATTGTTAGACAACAGCAGGAGCAGCTAAGGAGGAATAAGGAAGCACACTGGAAGTATGTGAGCAGAAAGAGAACTACAGTAGGAAATAGCCTTGCGATCAGCAGGGAGGCTATTTAGCAGAATGAGACAGGAGATCAGTGGGAAGGTCTGGAGAAAAATAACAAAAAAATCAAAAGTAGAAGGAAGAAGATCAAGCGAGACATGAAGTGCATTTTTGTATAAAAAGTTACATAAAAATACTATGCAAAAATATTTTGGCCTTTGTGTTTTTCTGAATGTGTATGGCATTTTCAGGAATAGGAACTGTATGAAGAGTTATATTTTTTGGAGTATTTGCTGCTTTAAGATCCTCATCTTGACTGAGGCCTCTGAAGTTTGTTACACTAATCAGTATTATATAACAGTAATTTTATTACTTCTGTACAACTAAGAAGTTGTACAGAAGTAATGTTGGAAAATTGAAATAATATGACTTTGGGTGTATTATTTGCTTGTGCATATAAAATCATTTCAGAAAGACATATACTGACTTAATTCATTTGGACCAGAGTATTTTGGGTACCCTGCCACCAGGCTTAACCACAACTCAGAGCAAATCTGCTGATGGGTATCTTTCTAGGCATCGTAACCGAGACACAGACATTCTGTTCTCTTCTTTGCCTCCAGTGTAGCCATCACACAGCATTTAGCAAATCTGTCATATGAACTGAATCTTGTTTTTTTTTCTGACTAATATTTTAGAATCACTTTGTTTTCCGAATGTCTCCTGAAAAATAAAGCGATCATGGAAGAAAAAGCACTGGTGGAATCCAAGATTAAAGCAGACCTACTTTGCAAAAATTTGAGATTAAAAATATTTTACTTAACACTTTTAAGTTAATTATGTTTTCTCCAGATTTCTTTTGTACATAAAAGAGAAGAATTGCATTTTACAATTTTTGACCATGATATTAATGCTTAACAAAGAATCGCTAATAATATATTCAATAATATTTCAAAAGAAATAAAAGGAATAAGAATGACTTATATATCCAAAGGGGAAAAAAAGTGTTAGAGCAAAAGACTCTTGCTAATAAATGAAGAGGAAGAAAATTAGTGATGATATAATTGCACAGTTGCTGACTACTTGGTTTTTAATGAGGGAAAAAGGGAAGGAAGTAAGTATAATTAGAAAGTAATGAAGCTTCTCTAAATACAGATGTTGATAAAATAGAGGTAAGAGAACATGTTGGAATATTTAATGGCCCTCTTCACCAGCACATTGCTTTGTACCAAAAGTATTGACAGAAATCAGGATCCCTTTAGCTTAGACTTCCATTACTACCTACCTAAGGAGAACAAGGGTTACCTGTGGTTTTCTGGAGATGCTACAAAGAAACATTTAACTTAAAACATTCTAACTAATTACCAACACTGTTTTTAAGAAATCATAAAGAGATGAGAGAACACCTCAGATGTAATTTCAGAGTTACAGGTAAATACAAACATTTTCTACTTTTGTAAGTAGCATTTGTTACTTCAATACACATCTTCTAAAAGCTGGTAGCAAGGCCAGAGGGAAGTGCTGCAAGGAGAGGCTGAGGACACTTGTGCTGCTCAGCCTGGAGAAGAGGAGGCCAAGATATGAACTCACTGCTCCCTGCAGCTCCCTGAGGAGGTGAAGCAGAGGGAGGTGCTGTGCTCTACTCCAGAACTGATGGCAGCATAGCAATGGCACAGAACTACACCAGGGGAGGACCAGTTTGGGCAGTAGGGAACTTTTCTGTACTGTGAAGATGGTTAGACACTGAGAGAGATTTCCTACAGGGGTGACTGATGCTCCGTGTCAGTGAGTCCGTGAAAGGCATTTGGACAATGCCTTCATTAATGAGCTTTAACCTCTGGTTAACCCTGAAGAATTCAGACAGTTACATTTCTGCTCATGAAAACACATCCATGACCACAAAGACTATATTCAGGTACTACCCTGTGTACAAGTAGACTATAGAAAACATTATGGGTTCCTTTACATTTATCTACTAGGTGCCTCATTTGTTACCTTGGAAGAACATCCAAAAAGTTGAAGTCAATTTCTGAAGAATTCCTCTTTCCATCTTATCCTGTCCAATAGGAATCCAGCGGAGATAACAAATAATATGGACTACATCAGAAACGGTCTACTGTCCACTTATAAATGAACCAAAGGAACAAAATCTTTTTCATATTTCTAGCAGCTATTATTTCCAAACTGTAGATAGCAACTGGTTCATTCTTGGAACGGAACGGAACAGAACAGGATGGAATAGAACAGGATAGAACAGAACAGGATAGAATAAACTCCAACAGGTTGTTTCTACATAAAATGCAAGAGAAAATAAGAAAGCTCATGAGGCATATAAACAAAAATAATCACATAAATATTAAACAGCAGGGACCAAATTAAGGCCAGGGATATTACATTCAGCACTGTAAAATTTCACACACAAAATGAGTCACGTTTGTGGCTGCTGATATTAACATATGCAGGATGTTCAGAAACCAGAGATAACTTGGTGTGAGTAGCAAATTCATTTGTCATATTGGTTTAATAATCAGTATGCAAGTGAAATTCCAGTTTTACATGCAAGAAAGTTGGAAGAAAATTGGTAAAGAAGAAAAAGTGTATTTTTTATAGCTGGCAATCTACAAACAAAAAATAAACGAACACTAAAACAAAACTTTTTTTTTTTAAAGTAAATATCAGTTTGTTAGTGTTTTTTTTAAATACATATTTAAAATGACAATTTGAATTTAAATAGTATGTTTCACATTTTACATTTCATTTTTTCAAGGTGTTATATACCTAAAATGAAGCACAGACATTTTTGAGTTTCATTTTAGACTGTCTTGAGGGACAAATTCAATTCTGATGTCACACAACTCAGAATACACTTACCTCTTTTCTATTTATGTTCAAGACTCTACAGGTTACTAAGAACTTTTCTTGCAAATAATAAACTTTTAATCAAGGAGGTAATACGCATGTAGTGCTTATTATGGCAGGATATATCTCTAATTTGGGTCTCTGGCAACATTTAGATCACAAACACATTTAGTCTACGCAGAACCAAATCAAAACAATACTGAGTTTATCTAATATACTACCAAGAACATATAAAATGAACCAACAGTGCTATTTATCCCTATTTTTGAATTCACTGAATCTAATAAATTACATTGAACATATTTTACATCAATTTGTTCAGAGATATTGAATTCACAATTTTTAAAAAAGTTTTTGCTATTTTTATAGGAAAAAACATACCAGGCATTTTTACTTTTTCTGTCTCTTCAGTAGATGAAGGTGGATGAAGTCGTTCTGCCCATTAGTCAGCAGGGAATGCTGGGTTATTCAGGGATATCGTTTGATGGAGGACTCACCAGTGAAGACAGCCCTATACAATGTATGCTTCAGTTCATCAGGTTTACGTATTTGACAGAATCTGTGATATACGGAGCTATTCTCTTTCAGCTTTACCATTGCACTTCCCACATAAACTAGTTTTTCCTGATTATCAGGAACAGGTGAAAGATTAATCTTAACTAATCTGACATTTGGGGCACCTACACCCTCTTTGGCAGTTATTTAATGCAAATAAAGAGCAGGCAAGCTTAACTTTTTAGTTGCAAATGTAATTCCAAAATGGAAAGTAGACAAATTCTACAAACCTGTGTTTATGTTCAACTATGTTCCAATTATGATTTAGAGAAGTAAAAAGGAAAATATCAGTGAAAGATTGGATTAGTAGATTAAATCTTTAGCTCTTACAAGAAATGTATGTGTGTCAAATAAGTGGGACTTCCTGAACTTAGCAAGGCAACTGAGAAAAAGCCTAGATTGCTAATTGTTACAGGAGCCTAGAGACTCACATAGTCATCCTTTACCCTGTGTTGCTGGTGTTGTGAGGCATGACTTGCAGCTACTATTCTGCTGTTATTGTAAATTGCTCTCTTTGGAGATCTTCTCCATCGTCCTGCGGCTCCCTTCTTTCCCTTTCTTTGACAAACTCAGCAGCAGTCTCCAATATTTCCTTCATGAAGATGTGTAGCTAATCTTCAGAAAAGACTTTATTTATCTCTAAAGCATCCTAACATGACCCAGAAAATTTCTTTGTTAAAAAAAAAAAAAGTGAAACAAACCGAGATCAGCCAGTGAAGAGAACATACACTATCCATCACAGCTGAATTTGTATCTGTTTGGAAGGTATACTCTGTCCTTTCACATGATGATATACTCAATTCCTTCAGACTTTCTGGGTTTAAATCAAGATCTCCATTAAAGCCTGTCTTCTTGCCTTGAGTATATTCGGATTGCAGTATCTAAGTCCCTCTTTCTCTCATATGAGTATTTAGTATTGTGGCAAGGGTCTGCATGTTTTTCAAAACAGTGGTTTCCAAGACTTATTCAAGACCCACAGGAATGCTGGGCCCTGCAAAGTCCTTTTGATTTGACAGAAGTTTTTGGGGGTGTGGTTTTTTTTGTTTGTTTGTTTGTTTTTTTGAAAAGCTGAGAACACAATATGAATATCACCAAACAATTTCCTTGAGAAACAATTTTTTAGAAGACACAAACAAGTTAATAAGTGGAAGTAAAACAAAATTACATATTGTAAGGGCAGAAACTACAGTACAATTATGTCAACCAAATTGACCATATAATCATAACACAATCCTTCAAAAATTTCACCTTTGCCTTATTCCTAACAAATGTTAATCCTGCAGCTAATTTAGCTTGTAAGCAGAAATTTTGCAAACTTACTTGAAGTACTTCAAGAGCAGATAAACAACATTCAGAATTAGTCAGTATGTGGAATAGTTTTTCACTGGATTCTCTTCCTCTAAGACATGAATATAATCAAAGTATGTACTGGAATACACTCAGTAAACTGACAATACTTAAAGCTTTGTAAATATCAAACTAAAGAAAAAATTGCTGCATGCACAATTCTCCTGAACTTTTAAAGTGCTTCATTTTTATTTTTTTTAAATTTAGATAAGACCAGATAGTGTAGAGAATAATAATTTCACACCTGAAAGTTTCTATACCCAATCATTGCCCTCCTCAGCTGAGTGTCACTGAGGCAAAGAATCATTCAGCCTGGAAGTGACCTTGGGAGGTCTCACTACCAACCTTCAGGTGAAATCAGTGTCAATGCTGAAGTCAGATGAAGCTAATCAATTTAAAATAATTCATCACGAGATCAGAAGAGCAGAAGAAAAAGAAAGAAACATTCTGCTAGGCATGCAAAGAAACGACAGAATCGGCCGCTTCTAACTTAAAGACAGAACAACCTACTCAGCTGAATGCCAGTGTTCAATTTTACAACGTACGGACACAGATACATGCAAAGAAACAATCACGTTGCTCCAAAAAATAGGTAACTGAAACTTCTGGATGTTCTTGAGTACAGGAGAAGCATGGACTGACTAGCTCTGAGACAAAACACCATTTGACAATTGCTGATTTTAAAAGTAGTTTCTGCATGAAAATTGTCATAAGTCACCCCAAAAGAGACGTTTTGTAATTCACTGAACGGTACAGAGGAAAAAGGCAATAGCATGTTGGACCTGCATATGCCTGCATTTTCAGCCAAATGAATGCTTCTTAGTCTGCATCCTTGACTGAATAAGACTTAGCCATCTGAAGTGAGATTGGACAGATCCCACTTTACACAAGGTAACACTGGAAGTTTGTATATGTGAAATATTCAAAGCTCCATCTTTTCAAAAAATATGTGTACATAAAAAAAATTGTAGGAGGCTTATTGCAGATAGTGGTCAGTTATTCTAAAATATTGCTCTAGGAAGTTAGGACCAAAGATATGAGCATTTCCACGTATGCACCAAATACAAGGTTTAATATAATAATTATGGACTAATACTTGTTTCTTTTGGATGTGCTTGTTGGTTTAACCCATTTTCTTGTTTTACTACTTTCAATTTTAGAGAAATTCATTATAAATTTCAGCAAATTTTGTTCTAAACCTAAGCTCCTGGAGGTTTATTGTCAAGGAAATTAATATTTGCTCTTGGTGGAAGAAATAACAAGCAACTTTAAAAAAAACCTGTGTCCATAAGTAAATACTTTGAGTATGTTAAGCAAAAGCAATTCCTAGCTTTCTGTCAAAGTTTAACTTATTGTTTTTTTTCTCTGATACATTCTACACTCTAAACTAGCTTAATAATTCAGTAAATAAATGCATTCATTAATTATTTAGTTCCAGAGTAAAAGAAAGAAACCAGTGTCATATCACAGACCATGAATTTTTTTTTTAAATTATCATATTATTGACATGGAAAATGGAACAGTATATGTTACTGTGGTTTAGTGAAGAGGTGGACGGGGGCTGTTGTATGTTTCCAGTGCTGCAGTTGTTGCTGATAGAATTTACTTCCAGTTGCTATAAATTATCTCACCTTAAAATTTCCACTGTAGCGTCGCTCAGAGAAATGCTCATGACTTCCCAATTCCACTTTTCCTTTTTATGTCAGTGTTCTACCTATGTTCAAGGCAATGTTTCAGAATACATTTATAAACTGTAACAGCAGATGATCAATGTTTAATGTTTACACTGCAGACATCTCAAGATTCTTTAATGCCTAACTACATTGTATTATTAGATTACCACAGAAAAAACTTTTGGACAAGATTCTACAGCAATAAATATTATAACATTTAATACAGTAGCATATCATTAAAATGTTGATTGATATGAATTAAAAATCCAACTCTTAATGTCAGAGAAGTTAAGCTGGGTGTGTATGTGGATAAGAATAGAGGGATGCCCTTCAATCATTTTTAGCAGGCCATATTTGCTTTTCCAAGACAGATTACAGAAGAAATTTTGACAGAAAAAAAGTCATCTAGTTTTGTATTAACCCCAAATTTGTGTTAGTTCTTTGTATTATCAAGAGTTACAGTCTCACTATTAGCATTAAATAAGACTGTGACAAGTTACCTAGCACCACCTACTCAGAGTTAGGACTATGCTGTACATGTACTTTTATTGTAAATTCATCAATGTAAAAAAAACCCACAAATTTTACTCTATATTTCAGTTTTAATGTAAGAAAATGACTGTGATGACATCATAGCAGAAATTCTCAATCCCATAAATAAGTGACTATGTTTCCTCCTTCTGTTCGTTTCTGGATTCATTAAGTGTGGTATTCCCACAGCAGAATTCAGAAATAAGACGGGAAATCCATTTTTCATCTAGAATTACTTGTCCCATTGAATATGAGCATCGTTCATTTTATGATCTGAACAAAAAAATGACTATTTAAAAAATAGCATTCATTTATTTAATCATACTAATAAGAAACTGTAGTTTGAATCAAGGTGTTATTGCAGGTACTTTATACAAACAAGGGAAAAACAATTCCTCCTGGCTATCCTAAAATCTGGTGAAAGTAAAATATTATATAGCCACATGCACAATTTCTGTAGTTCAGGCTCATATTTATATTACAATTCTCTTCAGAAATAGAACAAGCATCAGCAAAGATTTATTTGTTGTAGTGTGCATAAAAACATTTGTAGTTATTTGTGCAAACCATGTTAACATCTTTGTTATGTGATAGACTAGAGTAATTAATCTGAAAAATAAAAAAAAAGAAAAACAATAATAAATATATAGCAAAACATAGGTTTACAATACTTTTTATGCCAGAAGAAAATTTCAACACTTTGATGGCAACAAATAATTCTATACATTCAGGTGGAAATGTTTGTATTTAAATAATCTTTATGTTTTTCTTTAAGTTCATTTCTCAGTTGTGTTTTGCATAGAAAGCGAATCACTAAATGCTATCAGGAACAACTGTGACTCTGAAACATAATAATAAATACTTGAAAATATGTCCTTAAATTTCTTTCTGATAGCTATGTAGAGAATAATAGAAATCTTTGCAGAGGCAAGTAATTGCTTACTTTGCAGTATCTGGTTCTGTGGGATGTAGAGTTTCCACTCTCTTCATGCAGCTATATCCCAAGTATGAGAAATGCAATTCATTTCTAATAAACTAATGAGGCATTCCAACATTACCAGCTCCAATTTTACTCGGTAATAAAGACTATAAATAGTCAGGACTTTGATTTGTCAAGACAGAATTCATCTTGAGAGTCTTAGTTACAAGAACACAAATAAGCATTCTTTCTTCTTTGTCAGAATAGAAACTATTGATAAGTTGCAAGCAGTGCCATATTTGATGAGTAAGAAGCCTACTGTAGAATCGACAGAATAAACTATCAAACCTTGTATCTAAGGAAAACGTAATAGAATATCACAATAGGGTATTAAAGTAAAGATTGAATTCTGTGGTGTTGTTACAAATTCATACCCAAGGAATGTTTTCAAATAGAGTGAGAGAGAGATTATGGGGGTTCAGACCATATAAATTGTCAACAATCCTAAGATATTTTTCATCATTAAAACATGGCTTGTACATTTGCTGCTTGAAACCCACTTTGACTCTTTGAAGGTAACAGTTATTCTGAAAATGCCATGGTGGAACTATAATTGTGGACCTAATCCAAACTTCCCCAGAAAGAAGAAAATCAGCACATATATATCAAGGATCCAAAGCTTCCTTTTTG
This sequence comes from Odontophorus gujanensis, assembly GCA_013399175.1. Lineage (NCBI taxonomy): Eukaryota > Metazoa > Chordata > Aves > Galliformes > Odontophoridae > Odontophorus > Odontophorus gujanensis. The sequence goes on along the minus strand of VXAB01002866.1, from coordinate 155,167 downwards.
TGTGAGCTGAAGCTGCTGAATACTTTTGTGGAAAACTTTCTAGAAAGAGCCACTATGAGTTCAGGACTTAGTGCATTTTCCAGAAACAAAGCCACCAGGAAAGCAACCTTCAAGCAAAAGTGAAGAACAAAACAGGTACTGAGGACCTACAAAATCANGGAAATGTTTGTATTTAAATAATCTTTATGTTTTTCTTTAAGTTCATTTCTCAGTTGTGTTTTGCATAGAAAGCGAATCACTAAATGCTATCAGGAACAACTGTGACTCTGAAACATAATAATAAATACTTGAAAATATGTCCTTAAATTTCTTTCTGATAGCTATGTAGAGAATAATAGAAATCTTTGCAGAGGCAAGTAATTGCTTACTTTGCAGTATCTGGTTCTGTGGGATGTAGAGTTTCCACTCTCTTCATGCAGCTATATCCCAAGTATGAGAAATGCAATTCATTTCTAATAAACTAATGAGGCATTCCAACATTACCAGCTCCAATTTTACTCGGTAATAAAGACTATAAATAGTCAGGACTTTGATTTGTCAAGACAGAATTCATCTTGAGAGTCTTAGTTACAAGAACACAAATAAGCATTCTTTCTTCTTTGTCAGAATAGAAACTATTGATAAGTTGCAAGCAGTGCCATATTTGATGAGTAAGAAGCCTACTGTAGAATCGACAGAATAAACTATCAAACCTTGTATCTAAGGAAAACGTAATAGAATATCACAATAGGGTATTAAAGTAAAGATTGAATTCTGTGGTGTTGTTACAAATTCATACCCAAGGAATGTTTTCAAATAGAGTGAGAGAGAGATTATGGGGGTTCAGACCATATAAATTGTCAACAATCCTAAGATATTTTTCATCATTAAAACATGGCTTGTACATTTGCTGCTTGAAACCCACTTTGACTCTTTGAAGGTAACAGTTATTCTGAAAATGCCATGGTGGAACTATAATTGTGGACCTAATCCAAACTTCCCCAGAAAGAAGAAAATCAGCACATATATATCAAGGATCCAAAGCTTCCTTTTTGTGTGAGCTGAAGCTGCTGAATACTTTTGTGGAAAACTTTCTAGAAAGAGCCACTATGAGTTCAGGACTTAGTGCATTTTCCAGAAACAAAGCCACCAGGAAAGCAACCTTCAAGCAAAAGTGAAGAACAAAACAGGTACTGAGGACCTACAAAATCAGAAACTTGGCATTTAACCTGAGAAACAAAGAAGAACTTCTGACCATTTAGGAAACTTCAATAAGTAGATCTAAACAAACAACACAAATGAAAAAGAGAGCTCTTCTGGTTGTTTAAATATCTATTACAGAAGGTGTATAAAATATTTATTACAGAAGGTGTATAAAATATTTTTGTAATACAATGTAAGGATCAGAGAGCTGGAAGCAGAGAATTGGTCCAGGTGATTGAAAGAGAACATGGGAATTCTTTTTTTCAAGAGGGAGATAGAGCCCACATACGATCCAAACTATATTGCTGCAATCATTTGGTTTACTAGCAGACAGAAAACAACACAAAATCTGCCTTTATTGCTGGCCAATGAGCCCATTTCTGAGCAGGGACAAATAGCTGCCTACCCCGCTTCACCAGGCTGCCTGCTTACCCCACCTCCCCAGGTCCTCCTAAGCAATAGGTTTGGGGTGTTGGAAACTGAAGGGGAGGTGTGTGGGGAGGCTAGGGAGGATCTAGGGGGACTAGAGCAAGGTGGTCATACCCATGTCTTGAAACTGCCTCTACCAGAAAAGATGGAAGAACAGAGGGTCCCATATGCAGACCCAATCTGACCTGTAGGGAGGTGTGCTGCCTCCCTGGAGCCTGGGTCAGAGACATCACCAAAAAACTCCCAGGTCTGGTTCGTTCCTCTGATTATTATCCACTACTAATAGCTCAGGCAGGCAAAAATGAAATTGCTTAGAGAAGCCTGCGAGCCATCAAAAGAGATTTCAGGTGTTTAGGGCTCCTGGTTTGCTTCTGGGGTGTTGAGGGATATGGACCAATCTAGGAAAATTCAGGCCTTGAATAAGTGGTTGAATGGCTGGTGCCACCACAAGAACTTTGGGTTCTTTGATCATGGGGCAGTTTACTTGGCACCTGGTCTGATGGCTGCAGACAGGTCCCACTCTGAGGGGAAAGTGGATCCTGGCCCAGGAGCTGGCAGGGCTCATTGAGAGAGTTTTAAACTAGGTATGAAGGGGGAAGGGGAGAAATTGTTGCTCGCGAGGGTGGAACAAGTAGTTCAGAGATGTCAACTAGATTTTATGGGGGAAGAGGGTGGAGGTCAGCGTGACAGAGAAGGGCTTGGTGATGATGTTGTAGGAAATCGCAGGGAAATTCCCTCTAGGAAGCAGTGGGAAAAACTTCAGATTTCTTTTGGAGATTTGAGGGATGGCCTCAATTTGTTTTGTGATCTTCTGGCTAAATGATTCTTTAGCAAAACTACATTAAAAAAAAATAGTCTCATGCTTATGACTCAAGATAGATGATGGAATTGAGTCCCTCACCACATCCTTCTCTCTAAATTGGAGAGATATGGATTTGAAAGATGGACTGTTTGATGTACTAGGAACTGGCTGTCTTGGGACTGGTGCTCTTCAATGTCTCCATCAATGACATAGATGATAGAATTGGGTGCACACTTAGCAAGTTTGAGGACAAGACCAAGCTGAGTGGTGCAGCTGATACACTGGAGGGAAGGGAAGCCATCCAGAGGGACCTGGGCAGGATGGAGAAGTAGGACTGTGTGAACCTAAAGATGTTCAACAAGGCCAAGTGCAAGGTGTTGCACTTGGGCAGGGGCAATTCCAGGTATTTACACAGACTGGGGGGAAGAACTGGAGAGCAGCCCTGCAGAGAATGACTTGGGGATCTTGTTGGATGAGAAGCTGGACGTGAGCCAGCAATTTGTGTGCGCAACCAGGAAGGCCAACTATATCCTGGGCTGCATTAAAAAAGGGGCGGCCAGCAGGCAGATGGAGGTGATTGTCCCACCCTACTCAGCTCTTTTGAGGCCCCATCCTGAGTACAGCATCCAGGCCTGGGGCCCCCAGCCCAAGAAAGATGCAGAGCTCTTGCAATGGGTCCAGAGGAGGGCCAATAAAAAGATCAAAGGGCTGGAGCAACTCTCCTGTGAAGAAAGCTTAAGGGAATTGGGCTTGTTTAGCTTGGAGAAGAGAGGGCTCTGGGGAGAACTCATTGTGGCCTTCCAGGACTTGAAGAGAGTGTATCAACAGGAGGGGGAATGATTGTGTACATAGGTTGATAGTGATTAGGAAATTTTTCACTCGGAGGGTGGTGATGCTCTGGAACAGGTTGCTCAGAGAGGTTGTGGGTGCCCCATCCCTGGAGGCATTGAAGGCCACACTGGATGTAGCTCTGGACAGCTTGGTCTAGTGGTTGGCGACCCTGTCCACAGCAGGGGGATTGAAATGAAATGATCTTTGAGGTCCTTTTCAACCCGGGCCATTTTATGATTCTATGATTCTATGAAAAATAAATTAGACAGAGGCACCTGCCCATCATGCAATTGTGTTGAGAATGAAAGAGGATAATTAAAAAATTAACCTTGTGGAAGGGCAGTGATCTGAGTGCATAAGGCAGAGCAAACTGACAGTAAATTTAAAATGTTTATCAGAATGTCTTGAGTCTTAAGCACGGGACTTTTTTTTTTTAATTTAGTTTTGCTAAAGAATCATTCAGCCAGAAGATCACAAAACAATAATTCTAATTTTGCTTTTAAATGCAAGAATGAATGTCCAATCAATAAAGCAAATCATTCACAAACTCAGGTAGCTATATTTGAAAACAAAGACATCTACCACCAAGCCTGCTAAACATTTATTTCAGGAGTCTGAGAGTAACTCCAAGTGAGCCTACCCAGAATAAAAGCAAGTAAAATATTCTGCAATATGTGAAAAAAGAGACTATCTACATTTCCAATGCATCTTAAAAAAATCATTAATAAAACAACAACAACAAAAGACAAAAGTCTGGAAAAAAAAAAGGAGGTATGATGTAACGATGAAAGAGAATACTGCTGCAAAAATGTAAAGATACAGGTTAGACAGACCAGTTGTGATTACAGTTCTTACAGATAGTGCTATGTGGAAAGCTGTCATAGATAGAGAAAAATATGGAGAATCTTCAAAGCTCAAAAAAGAAAGAAAAGTGGAAATAAGACACTATAGTAAGATCTTTTGGGCTCTTCTATTAAACACAGAAAGCAACTCAGAAAGAAATTACTTATGTGACCTTTATTCAAACTCAACAATTAAGATAGAAGTTGAAGTAAAGATTGTCTTGCTTCCCTCACACTCACATCAAACTCAAATTACATGCAAGCTATCTATAAAGAAATTAAAGATGGCACTGATGTGTCTACCTGAAGTTGAAGCCACAAGTAATTGAACTCTGTGGAAGTTAATAAAAACACAATTGTTATCCAAGAAAATTAGTCAAAGCTGTGAGTTTTTATAGGCCTTCCTTTTTCTTCCTTTCTTTCTTTTTTTTTTTTTCCAAAATACACTGCCCTTGGTGTTGTAGTGTGTACAAGGCCAAGTGAGACTGACAGTTCCAATCAAATACAATGTTGGCACTTTTCAAACATTACAACTTACATATTACTTACAACTTTGATATTACTTGTCAATGGTTTGTGGGCTGGTTTGGCCTGGTTCCATGACCAATGGGGTGGGGGACCCATGGAACCATGCCCCTGGTAAGGGGAAGGGGAAAAAGGGAAAGGGCAGGGAGATGAGCCCAAAAACAAAACAGTGGCAATGATCTGAGGAGGAAAACTAATTTACTAAATAAGTATTGGAATGTAAAGTAATACAATATAATACAATATAATTTGAATTGAAGCTAATAAACCAAGAGTGAGAGACAGTATCCAAAACTGAAGGCCTTACTCTAAAGCTGAAGACAAGACAGCTAGGGAACCTCCACTGCTGAGATGACCAGCAAAAGAGGGCAGTCTCAGGACTTGCATGTGGTTTCCCTCTGAGTGGAAGACAGGAACGCAAAGTCCTTTGGCGTACGTAGTTCTTCTCTTCTGAGAGCCAGGTACCTAGATATTTGGCAGTCCACAGAACTGGAGCATTAACTCTTTTAACTCCCAGTTCCTTACATGAGTTATGACATGGAATACTGATAATAAAAATCATAAAACCATGATACATCTGTAAAAACTGTAAGGAAAATAATCTTACGCTATAATATATCATGTTAGTATGCACAGAAATATACTGAAGTTATTTCAATGTAAGAAAAATATAGAGAATTTAAAGAGTTATTGTTTTACCTAGAATAAGTCATATAAATGTATTCTTAAAAGCCACCCTCTACTTACTCTACTTACTCCAGAAAAATCATCAAAAAGCTGCAGAGAGCATGATTCTATAGTTCAGAAATCCCAAATTTTTTCCTGTGTAACTATAACTATTCCCTTGTTCTTATATATTATGATAACATAATTGCTTGATCATCTACTAAATTTCCAGTGATACCATAGAATATCTTGCAATAACTTTTACAGCCCTTATGAGACACATTTTGGAAGGCAAAGTTTTCCTGGAGATTTTCTTCCATTGTGTATCTTTGGTGAACAAATACTATAAATGGACTTTCAAATGTAAAAAAACTTGTACACTTATAATGCAATTGCTTAGAAATACATATTTTTGTCAAGAAAATGATATGTAGCTATGAAGCTCTAGACTCTAAACTTGAATCTTAGCACATCTGCAGAAGTGTGTATATGGCTTCAGTGAAGCCTACCCACCTTATCAGCATTTCACTGCCTTGTTCTCTCTATCTATTCCTAGGAATTACAACTGTGCTAACTCCTACAGTCATGTGCAGCCTCAGAAAGATTCTCCAAGGTTCCTCGTATTTTCCTCCCATGTGAACTCCTTCATTGATTGCACAGTTGCTGTTTTCATACAGTTTGCATCTTTCCTGGTCTATTGCATTCCCTAGATGTTAGTTAAATAAGAAGCTCAGCACAATCATGTTTCCCTCCCCCACACACTGAATTATCTGCCTGCCAGGCTACTTCTAATATTGTTTTTTGGCTGCTGGCCACGATGTACTCACCTCCTGAATACTAAGCCCTTTTTCTGTGCGTGTCTGTGAAAATTGTTCCTAAATGTAAGTGAAGGGTAAAAACAGAATTTTGGACTGATTTTCTTTTTTCCATGAAACATGAACACTAGAGGAAGAAAAGCTCTGAAAAACTCATAATATATACATCCCTACTCAAAGTTCTTCAGCTATAGATCCAGTGTGATGGGAAACTTCCCAAATTCCCAGCACAAAGAAGCCTCATGACAGCAGATTTGAGTTCTCATTCTGTGTTAACTCCCGATATCTACTGGAAGGGTAATATGGTGGGTGAAAGCAATTCAGGAGTCTCTTGGATTCTACCAAGGATGTCGCTTGAATGTTCATGGATGGGACTGGGAATGCAAAAGCTCAGCTTCTGTGGCAAAGGAGCTCAGGATCACAGTAAGGCCTTTTTGTGGTGGAAAAAAAAATAATAATAAAGAAGAGTATGAAGAACATGGACTTGTTGTTAAAGGAATTGAGGGGCTAGTGATAAAAGAAATGGAGAAGACTGAAGTACTCAGTGATATCTTTGCCTCAGTCTTTAACTGGCCAGGTCTACTCCCATACTCAGGTCCCTCCTATGCCCCTGTGTTAGCTATAGAGTTTGAGGGAGCTAAGTGCTAGCTGTCATAAAGGGTGAGCTGCTGACAACAGACAAGACAGACATTTACATGCATTCAGTTCTGCAGAGACTGTTGGCCAATATAATTGCAGGGCTGCTTGCTACTGTCTTTGAAATGTGGTGAACAGGCAAAATTCCTGATGACTGAACACAAATGTCACCATCATCTGGAGGAAGGCTAAAAATTATTGTAGGAACTACGAGCCAGTCAGCCTCACACATGTGCCCAGGAAAATTATGGAGCATGTCTTCACAGATATCATTTTCTTGCACATGAAGGAGAAACATGTTTTGGAACAGTCAGTGTGGATTTATCAGAACAAGACATAATTGACAAGCCCACTTGCCTTCTTTAATGACTTGGCTGGCACTGCCAAGTAATGAGAGAACAGTGGATGCTGTTTACCTCAGATTTAGCTAAGTTTTTCATGTGGGCTCCCATTGTATTTTTGTAGATAAGAGATACAGTTACTGCATGGGTGGACTACAAAGTGCACACTGGATGACCAGGCTTATAGGGCAGCGGTCAGCAGTTCAAAGTCAAATTGACAGCTGGATATTGGTGGTAATCATCAAGAGTGTCTGCTTCGGCTTTAGTATAGTATTTGACACTGTTTTCCATAGTATTCATGCAGGGAAACTGGCTGCTCATGTCTTAGGCTGGTGTACAATTAAATTCACTGGTGGAAGAACTGGTTGGGCGGCCAGACTCACAGAATCACAGTGAATGAAATTAAATCCACGTGGTGGCTGGTCACTAGTGTTGTTCCCCAGGGCCTGGTACTGGGACCTCAAGAGGAAGAGAAATAGGCAGACAGGATCTGCCAGGGAGCAGCAGGGGCTGGCTGCACTTCAAGGGCAAATGAACTGAGAGGTAAGGCAGGCAGGTGCAGACCTCACTAACAACAATCCAGAACATACAGTCATTAGGTCTGCAACCAGACACAGCAAACAGATCAAGCCCCAGTCCAATGATCGTCCTGAAATTCAGCAAAAACAAGTCTAATGCCATACTAGGAAACCAAATGAGAGGGACTGAGACAGGGTGAGGATCATGAAGGCACGGGATCAGGTGCAGACATAGGTGCTACACAACTGTATTGTAGCACAGGCTAGCGATACGGACTCATTTTAAAAGCAGTTCCCAGGGGAACGAGAGGCATGCCCTTACTTGTTCTTCTTCACAACTACTCCTAGAGTGAAGGAGTTGGCCTTGGACTGAGGCAGCCAACCTCCCTGACTCAGACAATCCAATCACTAGGAGGGAGTTAGTCCTCAGCAACTTGACAGCACCTCATGAAGTTAAACAAAAGCAATAGCAAAACAAAATCCTGCATCTAGGTTAGACTACTGCTATGTCACAGGGTGACTGTAGAGCAGATCTGTAGGGAAAAAAAAAGAGTTACCTAAGGGGCAAGAAGATAAGCATGAATAAGCAGTGCGCTTTTGCAACAATGCAAGTTTAAACAAAAATTAGGTTTCATTAGTGAAATTATAGCCACCGGGTCAGTTGAAATAAACTGTTGCATAAACTAGCTATCCCTTGTGAGAAAATGTCTGGAGAATTGTTTCAAAATTGGGGCTCCCAGTGTAAAAAAGACATAGGCAAGCTGGTGGAGTGAATCCAGCATAGGCCATCAAAAAAAGTTAGAGAACCAATAGATGTGACTTGTAAGGAGAGGATGAGAGAGTTGGGTTTGTTCATTTTGAAGAAAAGAAGGGTAAATGACAGCCATTTTCTGTATTCAACTACACAATGGGTGGAAATATAGAAGATGAAGCCCAGCTTCTCAGATATGCACTGTAAAAAAAAAATGGAGACAGTGCACAAAAGTTGCAGCAGGAGAAATTCCTATTAATTACAAAGATTAAAAAAAAAATCACCATGAATGTCATCAAATATTGGAAGAATATTCCCAGAGAGGCTGTAAATTCTTCAACTCTGGAAGTATTCAAAACTTGACAAGGTTTCTCAGTAACCGAAGTTCAGTGTTGGATCTAACTTAGAAGCTGACTCTACCTAGGGTTTTGCAGTGTTTACAAAGATTAAAGTGGAGAAGGAAGGGGTCACAGGGGTGACAAAAGCTTGATACTGTACAATAATGTCTTTAATGATCTGGATGATGGAATAGAATGTGTGCTTATTAAATCTGCAAATAACACTAGGCTGGAAGAGACAGTGTATACATTGGAGGACAAGATTAGAATTCACAACAATCCTGACAAACTGTAGGAATGGTCTGAGGAAAACAGGATTTTACTGAACAAGCAGAAGTATGAGGTGTAACTTTTAGAAGGCATACAAAATTGCACAAATACAGGATGTGGCTCATCCAGTTTATTTGTACTTCTGCAGAACAGGATCCAGGGGCAAGAGAGGGTCACAATCTGAATAAGAGTCAACAGTGTCATGTAGAAGCAATAAAAGCAAATAACCCTGGCATTTAGTCCTTAAAAGGTGTAGCCTGCGTGAAGTAATCTTTTCACTCTCTGTGGCACTGTAAGTTTGCAACTGAAGTAGTAAATCCAGTTTTAAAAACTACTTCAGGAAAGATGTAAAACAATTAATTCAAGATTATGACCTTAAACACAAACCCTATTGGAATTCTGATGAAAGAGTAATTTTGACTTACTTTCCTTGGGCAACATCCAGGAGTACATCCTTTTCTCTGCTCTGTGCCACAACCCTTTCAGCTATAGACATAGATCGAAATGATTAAGCTAAAATCAATAAAATATCATAAAGGGTAATCCTAAAGCAAGGAAAAATAAATAATACTTGGAACTTGAGGAATAAATGTACCATGGTTCCTTTACAGATGGATATTTATCTATTTATTTATTTATTTATTGCTAGTAATGTCAGAAAAGAAAAGTACTATAAGTAATAAATTCATTTCATTTTAGTGCATGGAAGCAAACAACTAAATAAATCCTCTTGTACAACTGTAGTTAATTTATATTTTATTAAAATAATATCAAATAACACTTACAGTTACTGTGAGTTCCTGATGATTTCAGTGATAGTTCAATAAAGTGCCAAGTGTTCGCTGATGAAAAAATTAGGCCTGCAAACATATATGCATTTTTGACATAAACTAGCCTACCAATTTTGTATCTCTGACATTATCTGTTGGCCTTTCTGTCCACTGTTATTGGTTGCAGAGACGGACCTGGGTGTTCTGGTGGACAGCAGGCTGTCCATGAGCCAGCAGTGTGCCCCTGTGGCAAAGAAGACCAGTAGTATCCTGGAGTGCATTAAGAATGGTGTGGACAGCAGGTGTGAGGAAAGTGATCGTCCCCCTCTACACTGCCCTGGTGAGGTCACATCTGGAGTACTGTGTCCAGTTCTGGCCTTATCAGCTCAAGAAAGACAGAGAACTACTGGAGATGGTCCAGTGGAGGGCCACAGAGATGGTTAGTGGCCTGAAACATCACTCATACAAGGAAAGGCTGAGGGACCTGAGGCTGTTCAGACTGGAGAAGACTGAGAGGAGATCTTATCAATGGTTTTAAACATCTAATAAGCAGGTGACAAGAGAATGTAGCCAGGCTCTTTTCAGTGCTGCCAGATTGCAAGACAAGGGGCAACCAGCATGAGGTGGAGCACAGGAAATTCCATAAAAACATGAAGAAGAATTTCTTTACTTTGAGAGTGAAAGAATGCTGGGACATGCTACACAGGGAGGTTGTGGAGTGTTCTTTTCTGGAGAGATTCTAAACCTTCCTGGCTTCTTTCCTGTGTAAGCTACTCTGAGGAATCTGTTTTAGCAGGGAGTTGTACTAGATGATCATTGGAGATCCCTTCCAACACTGTGATGTTTGACTGTAATGACTCTGTGATTAGTTTGCCATACTGATGCATGGAATATTTCCACCAAAAGATAATTTCCATCTTAAATCATTGTCTGGAATCATAGAATCATTTAGTCACAGAACATCCTTTAGTGGAAGGGACCCACAAGAATGATCAAGTCAAACTGTTTGGAAACTCATTAAAGCAAAAATGTCTGAAGTAGCAGCATCTTAGCCCACATAGAAATTAAAATACAAGGACTGCTATGAAAGTAATGCTGTATGACGTTGGCCCATGATGTCAGAGGTGGATGTTGGTGGTATGGCAGTAGAGGCTGAATCTTCCCACCAATATTCTGTTACTTTTTGTTGACATGTGAGAGATGGCAGCAGAGGGGAAGTCTGACAAAAGTATGTCTGACATGGAAGTGCATATGAACCAAAGGTGAGTTATTGAATTCCTCCATGCGGAAAAGATAGCATCCACTGACATACACTGATGCTTGCTGAATGTTTATGAAGACCAAACAGTGGACATGAGCACAGTGAGGTTGTGGGTGGTGCATTTCAGCAACAATTCCATTATATCAGCTGTGAAATATTGGGTCACCTCCACTGATGCAAACTGTTACAACACAGCAACCTTTTTCATTGCAGGTGAAAATGCATAAGGAATGGATGACTGTGTTGAAAAAACTGTTTTGTAGCTGAGAATACACTCCATTAAATAGCATTATTGTGTTCTTTATATCTATTGGAAATAAATAGAAGGCGTTACTTCAGGAGCAACCTACATAATGTTAGTTTATTTTATCATTTTAGGATACCTGGATTCTTTTTATTTTATTTTATTTTACTTTTTAATTTATTTATTTTTATGGGCTACATGATTTTAGCTTCTCCTTCCTGTTGGAAATTTCTAAGAAAAACTATTACATGCTAATTTCAGCACAAGAAAATCTAGTTGTATAAAGTTTCTCAGACTAACAGTAGCAGTATGGGCCAATTTCCTTGTGAATTGTTTGCACTGTGATGGAATTTTAAAATATGAGCATCAGAGAATAATTCCTTAAGTCAGCTGGTATTGCACTTGGGAGGCAAACAGTGCTTAACAAAGAGAAGAAGATGGGATAAGGAAAGACTAGCATGATTTTTTGTTCTGCAGAAAATAGATCTTTATGGATTCTCATGTTACCAAATGGTAACTGCACAAGAGGTAATAGTCTGAAGCATCTACAGATAAAAGAGATTAAGTATCGATAGCAACAAAATGAAAAATAAGTTATGAAATGGATCAATGACAAGGTGACCTCAATATTAAAAATGACTATTAATTTCGGTATTGAAAAAGTTCTCATGGTTAAGAATGTAAAAATAAACAAAAGGTGAGAATAAAGTGGCTGAATTATTTAAGTAGCTCAGACTCATGGCATGAAAGTATGATTTGTGGATGAATTACATAATAAACCCTCCCAAAGCCAGGAACACAAGAACAGTACTTTACCATATCATATACTGTTCATTTTCTGTAATGCTATGAATCCTGTTATTTACATGTATGCATCTTTTGCTATGATTGTACCATAACGAAATCAATTAAGAAAAATAAATGACAAATTGGATAACTATTTTCATTGTAAAGAGTTACATTTGAGTAACTCTGATTATTATTACCCCTTTCTACAAAAAGAACTAACAGTGAATGAAATCTCACCAGTAATATTTACTATCATGAGAGCAGTTATAACATTTAATTTATTTATACTGGACAGAGTATAAAAAGCAGAGAGGCAATTAATTTCAAATGATACGGATTTCATGAAGATATTGACTACAGTTTTAAAAATTTTCAACTGAATTATTTTGATAACCTGTAGCAATAGAAATCAAAGCAACTTAGTGAAATGGTAACTGGCTTCACCTGCTTCATAGTGATTGAAATGCTTTTTCTCTTTCAAGACTGAAGAAAACCACTTCTAGAAAACAAACAAACAAACAAACAAACAAACAAATAAATAAATAGGATTCATTGACAGTAAGAAAATCAAGGAAAGCCTACCTTCATTTTTTTTTTTCTTTAAATTCTGCTTTCATGTGCCCTGTCTTGTGGAAGTTTCATGACAGCAAAGGGAAATATTTGGTGCAGTACATATGCAGAGCACCGTAAGTTCAGATGCTAAGATGGTCTTTCAGTTTTTATTTCCCAGCTTTTTATTTAACAGTTGTAAGAAATCCTGGTTTTCGAGAGCAAGGGGCTAATAGCACTTCCTGAGCCTGGCACAGGAACAAATCACATTATCTATCCTCATGAGAACAGTCTAATTAAGCACAACAGGAGTCCTCATGCGGACATGGTAAAGCAAGCAGTATTTTGATGCCAGTGTAGCAGATAAATGAAAATTCTTTAACTCCTCCAAATCTAGCTCAGCCTTATTCTACAGTGCCTAAATATCTGTACTTTGTTGATGTTTAAGATTTAGCATAAATCAAATAAATTACTGCACAAAATAGTTAAGTAGTTACGTTATTTGTACCCAAGAGTCTGCCTTCTAAAGCTCATTTCTCCAAGCTTTTGTAGTTGAATGGCTACATAAGCTTTTTATCCCTCAAAATAAAGGAGCATCTATTGCTACAATTTATTAAAAATTCAAATAAATATGGAGTTAAGGCTTTAAGCACTTCTCTGTTAACTTTATTTTCTACTCATCTGTCTGTCCGTTGCAAACATAGGAAATAAATACGTGTTTTTCTTTGTTTCCTGAAATTATACTCTAGTCTAGCATTTATGGAGTATATGGAAAGAAAATTTAAAGAATAGAATAAAATAAGCCTCCCGTCATCTATTACAGGTGATACAACAGTATGCTACGGACCAAAGGTGTCTTCTCTCATTTCAAGTATTGTGAAAGGTACAGAAAGGGATGAGATCATATGTTTGTATCAGTTTTGCCTTTATGAGCAATAACTGCACAGAATCCTTCCACACATGCTGCCCCTCCTGCCATACCTTTCTGTACCTGTTTTTAATGACTGACTTTGCGAGTTGAAATAAAAATGTTGTAATTATGCAAATATTGAGATTTGCTAATGCAGAACACTCTGCTGGGCTGGGATTCCACCAGCCACCTCATGAGTGAAATTGCCACTCACAAGTTCACTTTGTCTTTGTATGGAATGTGTCAATATCAAAGAAAGGAGACAAATACCATATTTAAAGAAAATAAATCAATCATTTTCTGTAGGCTTCCTAGTGTACGTACTCTTATCTTAATTTTCCAGTCTGATGAGGTGTTAGAATGGAAGAAAATGGCTTCAAAACCTGGAGCTGTTCAGCCCAGAGAAGACACTGAAAATAAACAACAGAGATACTACAGGGTAAGGATTAGTGTTACAGATTTGTTGTTCTTTCAGAATGCCAGTGCTACAACAATGTTCACAAGAGTTGAAGAGCGGCTCACCTCAATGAAAGTTTGCTTGTCATAAACGAACACTGTTGATTAGAGAAGACAGATATTTCTAAACGGTGTTCTAGCTTAGAAAAATAAAGAGAACATGGTTTTGCAAAAAATTATTTGAAAAACTAAACATAAGTTTAAGAACTAAAATAATGCCCTTCTACTAAACATAATCTTGGAAATTCACCTTCCTTTAGCAGACATTCTTTTCTTGTACTACATATGGTATATTAAGTGATTTTAGCAGAGGAAACGAGAGTCAGTCGATTCTATTTTAGTCCAAGTACTGAAGTGGAAATCATATAATGAAGGATTTCGCAAATACAACTTCCAAACAAACTGATGATTGCAACGCTATCAGAAATAAACTGCAGAGGAACGAAATGATAGTTGTATATAGAAAAGCTGTAGGTATGAATTTCCCTACCACTAAGGAACACGTGTAAATCATAGAATCTTAAATGTGAAGTGTAGAATAGATAAAATAGATATCAAGCCATACTTTGTTATCCCAATTTCCTAGAGAAAGGAAGCTGTTTTTGGTTGTGCTATTGGCCCATCTATTCCACCACAAAGAAAAAGACACTGAAAAGAAAAATTGTGCAAATTCAACAATGGATCCGAGAGTAACAAATTTATTCAGAATTCGTACAAGTTGATAAGTAGGCAATGATTCACATTTATGTATCTACCAGTAGAAAAGCAGTTATAACTTAATTACATATCCATTTACCATCAGCTTGATTGATTAGATCAAGAAAATTGGTCAATGTGTCAGCCAGCAAGAGGCTTGCAACCAAACATACTATTTGTAGCAATACTCCCTGCAAAACAGATGTAGATATGGGGAAAAAAAAATGGGAGAACTGTTGGGTGTTTGCTGTTAGAAGTGCTACAATGTCACAGAGCTTTAGGTTGAAGTCTTTGTTTGTTTGTTTGTTTATTAAGGCATGTATTCTGAAATTTTCCAAAATATTTACAAGTGTGATTAAATAACGTTAGTTTACATTAACTTGAGAATCTCTAGACTCTAAGAGGATACCTGACTGACAGATAGGAACATTAGGAACATGAAATATTCCTTTTTCAGCTCAAGATAAACATTATCACACAGCCTAACAGGAATGTTTACATAATGATTTGGTTTGCGGACTGGAACAGTAATTTAATGTTCAAAGGTTTTACCATTTGGATGGGTGGTGTTTGTTTTTATGGAAATTTGGGTAAGTAAAACAAGGAATGGAATCTTTCAGTGACAATTCCAAGCTGCAGATTTTCACTTAGGATGTTTTTGGAAAATAGTTTCAAAAGCTTCTGGAAGAGGTTTTTCTTCAGCCAAGGATAGAGATACCAGATGCAATGCAAAATATATTACTCCATCAGCCCATCGTTATCCACTAGCTGGAAGGTACTGCCCTCAGAGTTCCTCCCATGATGTAGTGAGCTTACACACCACAGTCTAAAGTCTATCTGGATAACTCATGAAAACATCCCTCTTCTGGGGTTTAAACTAAGATGACTGACTTGGTATTTAGGCAATTAATTGCATATGTATTCAACTGCACTAGTTCTGTTATGGGGCTGGTGGGAATCAAACCTTTGGCTCCTCCAGGAGTATGTGAAATTAGAGTATACCTTCACAAAGGTTGGTTGCTAGGGGATGGCAGCCAACTGCAAAAGAATTTCCTTTCAAGAAAACTTTGTGCTTTATCTCCCATAACAAATCTTCTGGGTTTTCTTTCCATCTTTCTGCAGTTTTCTGAAGAAATGTTGTTTCTGTAACCCCCAGATAACCACTATTTTAGTCATGTCTGTGCACCTGGTTTACATACACTGTCAAACACCTACAGAGCTTGCAAAAATATAGATGTATTTGCAAGTACATAGAGCTAATGCCTCCAATGGCACAGAGCTAAGGTCTTTGCCCAGAGATGTAGATGCCCCATCCCTGGAGGTGTTCAAGGCCAGGTTGAATGGGGCCCTGGGCAGCCTGATCTGGTGGCTGGCAACCCTGCTTGCAGCAGGGGAATTGAAACTAGGTGATCTTTAAGATTCCTTCCAATCTAAGCCATTCTGTGATTCTGATTCAGTGATTCTCCAGGTGGAGCTCAGAGCAGCTGTTGTAATCCTTGAGGGTGCACCGATCAAGTCCTGCTGATTCACTGTGTTTGTGCAGTTTGTTGTCTACAAGAGGACTGGCACTCCTGCCAAATTCCCCAACTTCGGTTAGAGACAGAGTTAATGGTATTCTATGAGCAAGATTTGCTGCAAAATTTAACTTTGTGATTGCAGTTGCTACGAAGATGAGACAGAATTTGTGAACAGGGACGGATCATCTCCAGCACATGTAGATGAAATATATACAATTTTATTCAAACCACTATCTGAATAATTTAAGCCTTTTCAAAACATATCAGAAGTCCGTCTGTTTCTCTGACGTAATACCACAACAGATTAAGAAAAAACACTCACTGGCGTCACTGAAGCTAAGGGGGCTCGATAAAACCGCTACTGATTGGAGGTGTTCATGCCTAACACCGCAACTGAGAACCAGAAGTAAGAAATACGAGTGAGAACAAGAAGAAATAACAAAAGCTTTCCACTCATACGCTCGCATGGGATTACTGAGGGGAAAGCATGACAGGCTGGAAAATACACAAGGCGCCCAGCAAGATCCCTCGCCAGCAGGACAGAGCCCCGCGACGGCCACCCCTCCGTCAGAGGGCGCCCCAGGGCGACGGGGTCGCAGCCGGGTCCTGGGCTGGGGATGCCCCGCGTGAAGGACGAGCTCCCCGGGGCCGCTTAGGGCTGCGTTGCGTAATCTCTTCACGGCGGAGGGCGTCGGCCCCGCGCACCTGCTCACCTGTCCCCGGCCGGCTGGGGGGGCCCGGCCCGGCCACTCCCCTCCGCGGTCTCGGCGCAGGCGCCCTAGCGGCTACCGCAGGCAGGGGGCGGCAACATGGCGGAGTGAGCGGCGGCGGTTCGGCTCCACAACAACAGCGGCAGCAGCGATCGCTCCCGCCTCCGCCGGCTCCTGCGCGCCGCTCGCCTCCGCCGGGCCGCGCTCGGCGGCTCCCGCTCCTCCCGGCCCGCGGCGGAGAGGCGGCCCCGGCCGGCAGGCTGCGGCTATAACGGGGCATCGACGCCCATAATAATCCCTCATTATAGCGGAGCGGGGGAGCGGCTCCTGGGACGGTGCCTGCGCCTCGGGCCGGCTCCCTGCGGCCCCGCCGGCTGCGGCTGCGGTGGGTGCTCGGCTCGGGTGGAGGAGGGGGCAGGTGCCGGGACGGGCGGGGG
>VXAB01002866.1:123392-137866 GCA_013399175.1 Odontophorus gujanensis | reverse complement strand
AATGGCGAGCGAGAAGCTGGCGGCGGGGCCGGAGCCGCAGCCCGCGGGACTCATCTCCGTCGGGGCCGGCGGCGGAGGAGCCGGCGGAGGCAGCGTCGCGGTGATGGGGGAGCTGAGGGCGTCGGGCGCCGGCTCCGTGGTGCTCCCCGCGGGGATGATTAACCCGTCGGTGCCGATCCGCAACATCCGGATGAAATTCGCCGTCCTCATCGGACTCATCCAGGTCGGCGAGGTCAGCAACCGGGACATCGTGGAGACGGTGCTGAACCTGGTAAGCGGCCGCCTCCCCGCCCCGCTTGCCGGCCCCGGGCACCGGCCGTCCTGCAGCCTGCCCCGCGCAGCCCGACACAGCTCCGCGCTCGCGGCCCCCGTGCGCGCACGGCCCTTCTCCGGCCCCGGGCGGAGCGCCCTTCCTGCCCAACTCCTCTCATGTCTCTTTCCTGTGCGTGTGGCACAGACCCCCGGCACTGCCCAACTCCCGGCAGGACCCCGCGCCTCACGCAGGGCCCCTGTCCCCACTGCCACCTCTCCTGCGGGAGCGGAGCGTGTGCCATTCCTAACGGAAAATAAATAAATAAATAAATAAAATAAGGAGATTAAGTCATTAGCAACTTCAGGTTCTGCCGTGTAACCCGGTGACTTCCTCCTTGGAAGAAGAGTGGTGTGAATGTAGTGTCTGTTTCTAATTGAAAAAGGTTAAGCAAGCAGCCCGAGCTGCTGTCTTTTCTTAGTGGCTGACACATGTGAAGGGTTTAACCCTGTGAGCTCAGAGCTAGGCGAATGTTTTGTGCAGAGGAAGAGGAGGAAGGAGATCTTTTCGCAAGGATTTTGCATGCTTTAATATCTGTAATAAAGAGTTAGTTGTGTTACCATACTGTATTGGATTGCTCGTGTCTTAATAATCTGTCACGCTTTTCCGAACACTTGATTACCTACCTGCAAATTAAGCGTTGTTGCTGAATTTGTTTAATGTCTGTGTGTTGCTAAATGTTATCGTATGTTGATAGATAGCTTGAAACGAGAATGCTGGTAAAATGTAGCTCCGTAGTCATCTGCTTACTTCATGGAGTGAAAGAGTTACTGCAGGACTGTATGACTTAATGTTTTTGCGCTACCTACACTGAAGCCTGAGGAACCTACAGAAGCCAAACGAGTGGATCTAAAAATGAATCACTTTCAATTATGTGCAATTTAGTGCTGCTCCTGAATGCAAGATTTGCTGCAGCAAAGCTTTTGAAGCAGTTCAGTCAATGAAATATCTTCTGGTTTTGCGTATAAAACAGGATAGAAAAATGACTGCTCAGAGCTGAATGGCAATTAATTGAAACTGCCTTTGTTTCAAATGAGTTGAATGTTTCTAACCTATACTCATTTTGTAGAAAGTCATATAAAGAATATCTTTTGTTTCCAATACTTTGCAAGGATGTATTCCTCCGTTTTTCTGATAGCTATTTGCATTTGACCTAGCACAGATTGAAAGGAAAAGCTGCAGCATGCAGAAAAAGGCACAATTTGGTCAGATCATTTTAATATTTATGGCTTCAATGAATGCACAGGGTTAAAACTCTTGATAGTTTTGTGAATGTCAAAATGGTAATCTCATAAATTTCTCATTTGTCTCTACGAGCAGTTTAACACTGATTTGAAATACGATTTTAAATACATATTTTTGTATAACTACGGTACAAGTCATCATAACTTTATTGGATTTTGCCCATTCCTTAAAAAGTAGCACCCAAAATAAAGGAATGACGTTTACTTATTTCATTAAATAGCTTTGACCATGACAGATACTGATTTTTAATCTTTTCCCGACAGTCTTTATTCTTTCATTCTACTTACAGATATTTAAGCTTTCTCTAATTCTGGCTGTTACTACATCAACAACTGGACTAACATTGGCTTATGCTTTAGGAGGGTTTAGAATGCATTATGATATTTATTTGGAGGAAGTACTGCACTAGTTACAGTGCTTGGCTGTAAGATCTACCTACTTATTTAGTTGCTAATTCTGAAAACTACGCTTGCATTTAAAAATAAATGAGTGTTTCACAGTTCTGTCAGCATCAGAAGTATACGAATGTGAAACTGCCTGGGAGTCTGCTGCAGTAACGATGCATTCTGGATCAGTCATTACTTAACAGATGGACTCTAATATACTAGAGTCAGTATTCCCACAGAAGAAAGAGAGTGGTTACATTGTCTGCTAATCTTTTTCTTCTCAGTGCAGCAACTGTCTCAAATTTATGCTTGTATATTTAAAAATTTCCTCACACGTAAACTAAACATTGTGGGCATGGGTGATACAAAGTAAAGTTGATGGTGTATCACTAAACTTCTAAATGTTACATGACTGTGTTTTAAGGATTTTAGTAACAACTTGTAATGTGTGGGTGGTTGTTTTTTTTTTTTTTTTCCCTTGACCTTTACCTTTTCTATGCTATTTTGGAATGACTTTTGATACAAGTTTGATTGTGAATGGACAGTATTGATAGTTGATCTCAATATCAGTTTGTGAAGTCCCTGGGATAAATATTACCTACATTATTGGGCATCTGTAAGCCATTTAGTAATAGGTTTTTTGTATTATAATTCTGTATTAGAATATTATCATTCTCTTATTAACAACTAGAATCAGAAGTTAGTTTGAGATACTTTTTTATTTGTTTAGGTTATCTGAGGTTTCTGCTGTCTGCTATGTAAAACTTAAGGAAATCTCTTCCTTCTTCTACACTGTTTTGTCTGAGACAAAACTCTGGTTTGGCTTGCCCTTGCCTGGGAGATAGTCACTTTCCTGTTAAATTTTTTTCTTGATGTTTCTCTTAGTCAGATGTTAGAATTCGATCTGATGGCTGCACAGTGGTCTCTGCTATTGCATTTTGTAGTTATTTCACATGTTACAGTCTGATGTTGACAGACGCAGTAATTTATTGTGTCTGTGAGGTGATAACAAGCTTTTATCCATTGCTGAAAAAAATCTTTATTCATGTCCAATACGTTGCTGGAGTTTTGACTTTGCCAGATTTGCTCAGTTGACTTTCTACCTGGACAGTGTTACATTGTTGTACGTACCTACATCATTGATAGGATTAGTTGCTACTTTTGATTCTTCCTTTTTTCATAGTGATACTTCTTTTCCTCTGGAATTGCTTTGTACTCAATATTAAATTACACTGGTGAATTTATTTAATGGAATTTCTCACAGTAGAGTTGCTAGTATTGCTTGTATTATTCCTTGTGGTATAATGATACAGTAGAAGACATAATGGAGAGGGGATTCAACCCGTGAACTAATTCAAGTTAACTCCTTAGTAATTTCAGGATGTTAGTGAGGAGTTTGCTTTAACTTCTTAGACAATCTGTTAATAGTATGGACATCAGAAGAGTCTATGAACTGAAGACTTTTCTATCATAATTTTTCTAGTACGTTGTCTTATTACATTTCTGAAAGTAGAAAGTTATCATGCCTTGTGCATTTCTCTGTTACCAGGAAATTTTTGATATCTTTTGTATTATGGATTTCTATGAATTTCCAGATTCAGTACACTATCTCTGAAATTTGTTGATCTTTGCTTACTACAGAGTACAGAATTGAAAAATACTTTCCTTGTGAACTATGTAATCCTTTAATTGCTCTTGTTGCTTTCTCTTTGGGGGGTATTTTGACACTGACTGATGCAACTATTGATGAGGAAGTCTTTCCCCTTTGGACAGCTCTATTAGTTTTCTTAGGAAACTGTCAAGGATGTTGTTATAACTATGATAGATCTGCCCATTGTTATTCTCCGTATTTCCTTTGCTTCTTGATACCCTTTCGTACTTATGGTATGTGTTTAAAATGAAGTTTTGTGCTGTGTACTCCAGAAAATTTGATGTTAGAGGTGGAACTGAATCAGTCTACCTGTCTGCATTCTTATACTTCAAGTGTATTTTTTTCCACTTTTTTCCTAGTTAAGATTCTCACACGTGGTTTTAATTAATTGGTCTATAATGCATTTCCAATGACCCTTCCTTTCATTATTTTTATTGACTTACTTCCTTAATTCTCTACTTCATCAGTACTTTAATGGTCTTGGAATGTTTTTCCTTCATTGTGTATTTTTAATTATCCGTTGTATGTCCAGCTTTCATCCAGTATGATTATGTCAATTACATTGTCTTTTAGCTTCAGGAAGCTTTTTCTTGTTTCCATTTGAATTTCATAGAATTTGAGTTCTGTGGTGCTGACTCTATGACAGTACAAGACATGTAAGTTGAACAGGAAGGCAGCTGATGCTAAAAATTGTGACTGGTGCTGACACATGCTGCTCGTTTTGCCTGTGCACCTTGAACTGAGGAGATAATGTAGGTTTGAACAGTTTTCAAATTGATGCAGATGTAGCTGACCGTTGTTCTCTTTGTGCAATCTGGAAAACTTTGTTTCTTTATATATCTTTTGTCAGGCTGCAGAGTGCCTATAAGAAAGTAGGTCAAACACCAGGCATAGTTCAAAAAGTCTCTTGCTGTTCTTGTTGACTTCAGCCCACGCTTCTGCCTAGCTCTTCTCATTTTCTTGGCTGTTCCATCCTACTTCAGCATTAGTCACCTACCGGGAGAGGTAAGCCATTTTTTAGTGCTTTGTCACACTTTGTACTGGCAAGAAAGGCATTTGCAGCTTCAGAGCAATTGGTTTAGATCATGTGAGAGATGATTGCCCCTAAAGCCTTCTGTAGTAGTGGTCATGAGGAAAAATGTGAGATGCAAGATTATTTTTTTTTTTTTTTTTTTTTTAACAAAAAACAAAACAAACCAACATTGAGTGAGGGTTGTTTTGAGCTAAAGCTGAGTTTTGATATCGGTGGTCTTTGAATCTACTTGAAGTCTTGGTTGCTGCTACTTCCTGTGGTAGAGTTCTGCTATTGTGTGAAGAGAAGAATTGCTTTTGTGCTCTGAGAAGGAGTAAGCTTTAGCCTCAGTCACGTGGCCTCCATTTGTCCTGTAGAACTAGCTTTGCAGGCTTAAGGATCTTATTCCATTTTGTTTGCGAAAGCCTTCCAATTTTCTTATTACAACTATTCACTGGTTTACAGTGTCATTAAAAACAGATTGGGGGAAATTTCAAGGTTTTTGTCGTTGTTTTTCTTTTTCCTTAAATTGCGTTTGTGTTTTTAGGTTTAGGTAATGCTAGAATTGAGATGTCAAGTCTTGTCTGACCTACTGGTCCCTATCTTGCCATTGCTATCTTCAATCTAAGCTGTGTGGTAGTGACTGTAGAAGCTACCAGATTTACATCAAAAGGGCTATAGACAATGCTAGAGGTTCTAATTGTATTCTGTGGGCAACTATGTATGAATACTGGAGCTGTCGTCGTTATTGGGTACTTTTTTAATGTTAGGTATTTACAGATGGGAAACTTTACAATTTTTATATCAATTGTGAAGTTCTTGTTATGTTCTCAGCAAGGTGGCTGTGCTTCTGGTATGATGAATTGATGTATTTTTATAGGCAATAACTTTTTGAAAAACTACCATGGCAAGCATATCACTGAATGTTTGCTACCACTTAATTATAAATAGCTATTTTCTTTTTAGGTCTATATTTCACTTGTCTTTACAAGATTTGGTTCATAGATTAAAGGGAAATGAACATCTAAGGCTTTTTTATTATATTTGTCACACTGAAGTAATAAAGTTCTGAGACTGATATAAAAAAAAAAAAAGCCTCNGATTATAAGGGAAATGAACATCTAAGGCTTTTTTATTATATTTGTCACACTGAAGTAATAAAGTTCTGAGACTGATATAAAAAAAAAAAAGCCTCTATTCTTTCTCTTTTTCCCCCATCTGAGACCCTAGGATTATAGAATCTTAGAACATTCTGAGTTGCAAGGGACCTGCAAGGATTCTAGAGTCTGACTTCAGCCCTTACTTTGTTTTACCCCTTTGCATCAGGCAAAAGGTTAGCACCTTTCTTTGTCAAGAGGCTATTTTTACAGAATTCTGACCTCATTCTACATTTAAACTGTGTATTTTACAAGACTAGATATTGAGCAGTGTACTTAGTTATATAGTAATCTTTCCCTTTGCTGTTTTATCTTAACCCTCCCCACCATACCTTATCAACCACTACTCAAAAGGATAGAAGAGGGAGGATAGCTCATTGCATTCATGAGGCTGATGTCTAGAAGGCAGTGCTGCAGTTTTTCATTCATTTTAATGCTTTTCCAGTGCCTCCACTCATGTTTATCAAATATATGAAGCACTGTGCATAACTGTACAGTCTAAAAACAAACAAACAAACAAAAAAACAAACCCAAACAACAGCAACTACAAAAAAAAATATATAATTGTCCCTGAGTTTTTATTGAAGTATTTGTTCCTACTCCATTAACAACATGACATACTAAGTTTAGTCAAAGTGGAATGAAATTTGTGATTGGGTTAGTATCAAAGCAGAGATGACTATATCCTGATGAATACTGTGGCTTTTAACAGATATGTTAATGCAATAAGCTTTCCAGGCTATTTTTGATCAATCTCTTAATCTAATCTGTTCATTACTTGGTACTTCACTGTTTTTGTTTCATAGTTTAGTCTACCTTGGTAAGTCTACCAACCCAAATCAACTTTCTTTGCTTCATGTTTTGTTGCAGCACTTTGTAGCACTTTATGAACATTGTTGCAGTTGCCTGTTAGTTGACTTCTTGTATGTAGCTAGTGACCTGAAGATCATTCACAGAATTTGTAGGGGTTGGAAGGGACCTCTAGAGATTGAGTCCAACCCCCCTGCCAAAGCAGCTCCCTAGCCCAGGTTGCACAGGTAGGCGTCCAGGCGGGTCTTGAACATCTCCAGAGAAGGAGACTCCACCACCTCTCTGTGCAGCCTGTGCCAGAGCTCCGTGACCCTCACTGTGAAGAAGTTCCCACATTTTGTATGCACATTTGTATTCCATGTAATTGTATTTTTCAGACAAAACCTTTATTTTGTCTTTAAAACTGAATTAAATTTAGAACTCTTCCCATTTGAAGATGGGAGACCTTTTGAAACATCCATTTTGAATGTGATGATCTGCCTACTATTTCTGACTTGTCAAGGTTTGGCGGGGATGCACTGTGAATAGCATTCAATTTTTGAAATTCAGGATGATGGTAATGAACAATTGAAAATACGTATTTCTATGGAGAGTAACATATTAATGATAGAAATATGTTTCAGCCATAGGATGATGATGAATTTTAAGTATTTGAACTACAGTTTCTTTACTTCAATATTAAGAAAACTGTCGATCCTATTCATCTCAGAAAGACTGCATTGTTTCTGATAAAGAAACACCATAACTTCTGACTTTACTCTGCTGGAACTTTCATTCTGGTAATTTATATGACTTAAAGTTTATTCTGCTTTTGGAGTACGTGGATAACAATAGTTTTCAGTATACAAATAAGTCCAAGTAGTTTTGGTCTTACTGAGATTTGTACCAGAGTTATCAATTCATTTTTATTAATGCAACTCTGTAAAATGCCTATCCTGCTTTAATTTTAAAACTGGGTTGCATCAATGAAATTGTTCCAGCATGAAGAATTCATAGAAGGTTTGTGTGATTGTGAATACTGCTTTTGTTGTTCTTCAACTTAAAAAATGCTAGATTTCTTCAGCTGTTGATCTATATACAGTTGAAAGGCTTTAGGTATGCAAACTAGATATTAGGTTTTTTTTTTAATGAGCTGAGTGAATGTGAGATAAGGCAAGATATTTACTTACTAGTGAAACTGACTTGTTTGAGTGTGTTTAATCGTGTTTTTATGGTACCTGATGACTTGTGTAGTGCTCAGACAGTGTAGAGAAGGATAGAAATAATCCATCTCTCAACCAGTCTTCTGAACTAACTCCAGTATCAGCTGTATGGCACTGTAATCTGTTTTATGTGATCTCACTTTTTCTGTCCTTTTCAGTATTCTGTGACAGTTACTCAATGATGTAAGGTTTTCTAACTTTTATTGAATTTTGATTGCCTACTTTGAATTGATTATTTAAGAGGCACTTAAACAATTTTTCCTTTTTTTTTGTAAGATGAACATGTTTTGAATATTTATAAATACAACTATGAACTTGGAAAAACAAAGGAGCCTTTACAAGCCTACTGAAACAGGTTCTTCCCTACTATAGGATTATATAAAACAAAGATTGCTCATCTCTGATGAGAGTTTGCTGTTAAGTTTTATGTAGCGAATTGCATCAATAACTGTCTTTTGAATGAACTGTGAACTAAAAATCTTCCTATGTCATTTTAAGAGTTAAGAACCTTCCAATAAAAAATTAAAAATAAAATAAAAAAAGACTTCATAATCAGGAGAGTTTTCTGGCTTAAATGTAAATGCATGTTTTCTAGCTACCAGAGTGGGAAAGCCATATCTGTCCCTTTCAGTAGGACATACATATCAGAATTTGACAACAGAGTTCTGTCAACTCCAATAGTGACATATCTCCATAGTTTTAGCAAATAAACTTAAAGATTGGAAAGGGCTAAAGCACTATGAGCCTTAAAAAACAATCAACAACAACAAAAACCTTGAAAATTGAGGTAAAAATGATTATGTCTGAGGATATTCTGCAGGGAGAAACAGCTTCTCAGTATTCTGGGGAGTTGACTTGTGGATTTGGTATTTTTATGGGACATTAGCTCAAACTGTTCAATTTCAGGTAGAATGTTGAGGGCAGGGACTGTGTCCTCAAATTGGAAGAAAGAGCTAATTTTGTAGTAGGGAAAGCGGACCTATTCCTCTTCAAATCTCATTTTTTTTAAATCTTAATCTTTTTAATCTTTAATCTCTGAAAACTGTGTTGTGGGTATACTAAGGTACAGGAAATGGAAAGAGGTTAAGAAACTTACTGTGTGATGCTTTACAGGTTTGTGATTGATGTCTTTTGATGTTTTCTTTTGATATTGAGAGCTCCTGCAAAAGGCATTGTTGTCAGATAATTTTTTACTAATACTTAGTTGAATTGTTGGCCTGAGTGTTCCTCCATGAGCAAGAAGTTTGCTGAAAACCTTGTCAGCAAAGAAATATTGGCACTCCACCTTTCTCTTTTGTTACTCCAATGAATTACATTACCTATTTTGGTGAATCAAGCAGAATCACAGAATTGTAGAGGTTAGAAGGGGCTTCTAGATATCATCCTGTCCAACCCCCCTGCCAAAGCAACTCCCTAGACCAGGTTGCACAGCTAGGCATCCAGCTGGGTCTTGAACACCTCCAGAGAAGGAGACTCCTCTGGCAGCCTGTGCCAGTGTTCTGTCACCTGTGCTGTGAAGAAGTTCTGATGCATGTTTTTGAAGATATTCCTGTGCTTCAGTTTGTGGCCATTTCCCCTCGTCCTATCGCCACACACTACAGAGAAGAGTCCAGCCTCGTCCCTTTGCCTCCTGCTCCTTAGATATTTATAGATGTGGATCAGATCCCCTCTGAGTCTTCCTTTTTCAGTGCTAAACAGACCCAGGTGTCTCAGCCTTTCCTCGTAAGAGAGGTGTTCCAGGCCCTTTATAATGGCAAGCTGTGATGTAGTGTAACTATTTGTCTCTTAATACTCAAATGCTGAATAACTAAACTTAAAATGTTTTTGTAAGACTGCACTTGACTCAGGAAGGTCTTCCAAACCAGCAGCTCAAAGGTTGTAAGCCATTTCATTCTTCTAATTCTTTTGCCTTACAGAGAACTATAGAGCCTCTGCCCCATGTTTGGAACTCTTCAGTTCCAAAAACTTTGTCTTTGCTGCATTTGTGGTACTTAATTGTCTGGGCACTTTCATAGACTAGCAGGATCACTGGAGTTACATAGAACTGTAGAATAGTTGATGATGAAAAGGACCTCTAGAATTCTCCAGACAAAAATCCCTGCTTAAAGCATGGTCCTCTAGACCAAGGGTTACAGATCCTTGTGTGGCTGGGATTTGAATATTTCTAAAGATAAAGAATCCCAAGTTTTGTTTTTACTTAGGTGGAATTTCCTGTACCTGTTGTCACTCCTGTCTCTGGGCGCCACTGAGAAGAGTTTGGCTTCATTGCTTCTATTCCCTCCCTATCTCTCTGTCCTGTTGCACCAAAATAGTTGATAAGACCTCTTCGTAGCTTTTCAAGGCCATAAACAGTTGAAACTCTCTTCAGTTCCCTTGTATGTCGGATGTTCTACTCCCTTAATCGTTTGCACATGTAGGTCTTTATTCTCCCTGGGCATATTAATAGTGCTCTCTTTCCCAAAAAGTGAGAGGTGGAGTCTGAAAAGGCTTTTAATTATAGCAACCCCTTTCCTCTTTTTCACAGTGTGAGCTGCAACATCTGCTCGCAAATAATCCAGTCAATATTGCTGTGCCTAACCCAGCAAAGGACAGTTTGCACTGCATGCAGCCAGGAAAGAAAACAGACCTCTGCGAGCTGCAGCAGCGAGTGTTTACTTTTCATCTGTTGTGCCTGCTTGATAATAGCTAGCCTTGGATGGAACACACAAACCTGTGTCTGTCACTTCTGCAGATCACAGTTATGGTTGTAGGTAGGCTTTATTTCCTGGATTTCAGAAATACAGACTGCAGGTACATTTGATATTCTGCTGAACATGCATGAAGTTTATATTAATGGCTTAGAATACTGAGTTAAGGAAACATTGTGGCTCTTATCATATATTAAAAACAATACTTTTTCAAATATATAGCATTGTTTGAAATTTGTCTAGAAAAACTATTAGCATTATTAGTCTTCAAAGTTACATGTACTTGGTATCAGTAGGAAAGAATATTCAGTACAGAGCCAAAACTGTTAAAGTTTTACATTGAATTTAGGAATGAATCAATGACTGTATAGATAATGTAATCTTTATAGATAAAACATTGGCTAGCAGTTTATGTGCATACAAATGTATGTACTTAGAACTGGTAATATGCTACACAGTCATTATGAAGCTCTAATATTTTAATCATTCATATTTTCTAGAAAAAATAACTTTTGTTCAAAATAACTCATGATGTACAGTGGAACAGTGTGTAGGTATAGTCACTGAGAGGGAGCTGGTTGTTGACAGTTGACACTTTAAAGATAGCACTCACTGAATGGGTGTTGATAAAGTCTTTAAAATGAATTCTTCGCTGAGAATGCCTTCAGTTAATAGCTACAGTTATTTTTATAAAACCCCAAAGCAGGATATTCCCAGTTATCACAACTGTGATGGTTTCTCTTACTATTAATTTAAAAGGTCCATGTGACAAAGAAAAAAATAATTATAGTAAAAACAGCTGTTTTTTTACAAAAAGATTAATTTCTACTTATGAATTAATTTGGATGGACTTGCTTTGCGTGTCCTGGTTCAGTTAAAAATTAGTTTTCAAGTCTAATCCTTCTTTTCATTTCAAAGTAGTTTACACAGAAAGTTATCACATTTTTCAGTATCCCTGCAGCTTAGAGCAATGCAAATGCATGTATAATGTGTTAAGAGCCTTTGGTGCAACAGTCAAAAGGAAGGATGGGAGAGGGGGAAGCAGAAGTTTCAAGTGAATGGAACTAACCCGTGTACTCTGATACCTTTCATACTGTCAAAGCTCATACTTGTCCAGCTGAATCTGTTCTTAAAATTATCAACACAACAGATGTAAGTTAATTACCTAGGTGTAGCTCAGTACTGAAGAAATAGTACTGCTGAAAGGTAGCTTTACATTTGAAGAATTTGTGCAGTATAAGTGGAAACCTGTGAATACAACCAATTATATCCTCTCAGAGAAGCATTGTCTGCTGGAAAACACAGGAATCTTAAAATGACAAATTATACATTTTTAAAAATTATTTTTGTGATATATGAAAGAATTACCACCATCTGTTAATACCAGAACTCTGAGCTTCAAGTAGCCAGTGATGGCTCTTTTAAATAAGAACTCATTCTCTGAAAACCAAACTTAAAGCACTCAAGGAGGTTTCGGAGTGTAAAAAGAAAGTATCTTTGTTTGAAAAGCTTTTATAGTCAAGGTTAAGTACTTTCACTGTTTGTCACAGTTTTAGTTTGTGGTCCCGGGCTATCATCTGGTGTTAGCATGGCTGCAAACAATTGTAATGGAGCTCTGTTACTGTGCTGATTATGACATAAACGGACTTTCTGAGTAAATTTAGGTCAGTTGAGTTCTGTTCTATCCAATATTTACTACCCTCTCAAAAGTGAGCAGTGCATACTAAATACTTTCTTCTAGCTGTGATCAATCCTGAATGCATTTCATAACAAAAACTGATATTATCCAGATGTGGAGAAAAAGGCATAAGGAGCTTGAAGTGTTGATATAATCTAATCCTTTCTGGAGATCAGAGGAATCTACAGAGCACCTTGTTTAAATTATCTGAAATGCCTCTCTCTTAATGTTCTCCTCATGAAGTTACAGTAGATCTTAGGGCATTCTCAGTAAGGAAGCTGGTCAGGCAACCTGTACTAAACTGCTGCCAGCCTGCTAACAAATAACCATCCACAGTTATGTCCTGCTAAATTACTGTCTTAGAGTGTTGTGTTTCTCCCTGCACACCTCCCCTGTAGAAGTGTTAGGACTTTCATGGGTGTGTGACATTAAAAGCTTCCCTTTTGTTTAAGCAGTGCATCTGAACTGGCTGTGTATATTTTTGCTTCAGAGGTTTTTGAAAAGCCTTGCTTTTAAGTTTCCTTTCTTTTGTAGTGTTTCCTGAAATAAAAGCTGTTGAGGAGACCATGTACTTCGTAGCACAAGCAGGATGCAGTAGGTGCTGCAGCTGGCAAAGCAGCTAATGTTTTAAAATTCTTTTAAGATGTCCTGAAGATGTCTTGGGTGATGGAAAGGTGGTGGTGTTTAACAGCACATCTGAGGAAAATCATCTTGGCATTTCTATTTATTTAGAGAATTGAAATCCACCTAAATAGTCTGCCCTTTGTGTAGCAAAATGAAATCTTTAAAACACTATAATGAAGGGATACTGAGGCATTATTAAAAATTTATATAGCCAAGAGAGTTATTGATGGAAGGATAATTTAGCAGTAATTGTTAATACATTATGGTACTGCTATATGGTAAGTACTTTCCAGGTTCTTATTCTGTTTTCAGTTTCCCTGGTAATACATATATACATACATAATCATTTTGTTATTCTCATACTTCTATGAAGTTAGGTACTGGTTAGTACCATGACTGCAAACAGCATGGCTTGAGGTCTTTTGTTGTTGTAAACTTTAAAATAAGCCTTAGAGAAAAAGTAATTCAAGTTATGTGACTGATGTTGCAGAGTAAAATGTCACAGAGAAAAACTATTTTATGATGCTTTGTGGGGAAAGTCTGGGATAAGGCTCAGGTTTTGAAGGTGTTAAGATTGGAATGCCAAGAACTCCCAGTCTTAGATGTGCTGGTTTTCTTTAAATAATGGAAACATTTTGAAATGCAGTTCTCAAGGAGGTATGGAGAATGTGAGTTAAATATTTTACTGTGTAGTTGTAAACAGAATTGCAGTTTAACTCTGATTGATGTATGGTGCTTATCATTTCTCTATTTTTGAAAAACCCAGCTGTTTTATAGCTTTTGAAGTCTGTGGGCTGTCTTGATTGGGTTGACATTTGCAGTGGTGACGTACAATTAGAAAAAAAATCTGATTGATCCTTTCAAGTGATGAACAAGGTTTAGTTATGCATACTGACTTTCCTAGACACATTGTCATTTGTGATATGCCAGTGGACTGTGCTTTTTCTTTTTAAGAACTGTCTGTGATGTGTGGCTCTTCTAGAGGAGGCAGAAGAACTGCTAAAGTCTTGTTTGACAGAGAGTCATTGGCTTGTTCTCTCATCAAGATTCCTGACATCTCTATTCAGAGAGATGAAGCTATTCAGAGTCTTCTTGAAGGACAACGTTACCAGTAAACAGCTTGAATTAAACTTCTTACGTCACTAATCCCATATTCTACTTCAATGCAATGTCAATGGGAGTGCTTTAGTTTTGTGCTATATAAATAGGGCATGACACGGCATGCTAGTTAGCAGGAAGTAATGCCTGGCTGTATAAGCAAGAGCCTGTGTGCTGTATCCACTGAAAGTGCTTGCCCAGTTTTCTCACAAGAGGCTCAAAGTTTGCATCCTGTAGGATTTGTATCTCATAGCTACGCTGGTTTGAGTCGTTGGCTGAACAGAAGGAACACTGTAAATGTTCTTCTCCTGGAGAGTTTATAGTGGTTGAGATGTTTTACCCTGGCTTGGAATACTGTAATTAAGAGTACATTAAAGAAGTAGTTAAATGTTTTCTTTTTCAAGTTTATGAGACACCTACTGCTATTTAAAACTCACTTGTGTAGGAGAAAACTGTAATTTATTTGTTATGGAGGTTGCACGATAAGTAACAAAAGAAGAGATATTTGGTAAGTTTATGTTGGTTCTGAGTATATTCAAAACACATTTACCTAGCTTTTTTTTTTTTTTTTTTTTCCCTTGGGTGTTACAGTCTCATGGTAACGTCTTTTTGGG
>VXAB01002866.1:73882-123354 GCA_013399175.1 Odontophorus gujanensis | reverse complement strand
TTTTTTTTTTTTTTTTTTTTTTTCCCTTGGGTGTTACAGTCTCATGGTACAGTCATTGTAGGTTTTCTTTTGTTTTTATTTTTAATATTTGACCTTCCTGCTTCTTATCACTGTCTAATGGGTATTGGGTTGACTGACGGAAACCAAAGAATGTATGTTCCTCCTGGATATATTTGGTTGTCTTTATCTGTATTTGGTATTTAGACCATACAATTTTCTTTTTCTTTCTGTAGGTGAGATTAACTTATAATTCAAAAAGCACAAAAAAATGAAATAAGTAACTTTTTTTCATAGGTAAGGCTTTTACAGATGTCAGGCTAATTTAATTGCAAACTTCCATTGAACTGCGCACACATTGTTTAGTTAGATCTCTTTTTCATATTGAAAAATACATGGAAAAAAAAAGAAAAAAAAGGGATGTCTAGTGAGCATCAGTAAATTATAATTGTAGTTATAAGTATTTGGAGGCACTTCTTTTCTGTAGGAAAAAGTGTTAATATAAATGATGTTATCAAGCTTTGAATGACAGGATTCTGAAGCATTAAAGATGAAATATAAAGGTTGGTTAAAACCAGAAAAAAAATAAGTCGGATTGGTTACAGAACGTTAAATCATGGCTCAAAGAACAATTTAGAATAGAAGGCTTCGTATTAGCGATAATCAAAACTGTGAAAGCTTGCAGGCAAGTGTAGGCTTTGAGAAGAGGATATGAGGGTTCTGTGCAGAACTAGAAATCTGGTGGCTTCCAAATAGTGTACATCTTGTTTGCCCATTTTGTTCACAAATACATACAAATAATCTTGTTACTTTCCTTTCAAGAGTACTGAAGGTTACTGCTTAAAAAAAAATAAATGTGGTTTTATTGGAATTATTACAGTCCTTTCTGCCCTCAACAGGGAGTGACTCTCCTGTTAGCTTATTATAAAGTTGAATAAAGTTTCTCCTTTGAGATGTAGGGACAAAAGCCAAGCACAGTAAAAAATAATTAAAAAAGCTACATGTCTGCTGTAAGTAGTAGATACTACGGAGTATAAGGAGGTGTCTATTTAGTCAGGCACTGGTGACTGTTGTTATAGACATTTATTGGCCAAACAGGAATTTATTTGTCATTGTCCAAGTGGTTGGATGTTGCTTTCTACAGAAAGGAAGTCTGAACTGATATACTTTAAGATTGACTTGTGGAATGCTTTACCATCTTCACTAATTATATACGATTGCATTTCTAAAGTCTCCTTTAAATCTTCAATCTTGTTGCAAATGATGTCAAACAGTGGGTTATGACTTCACTTACACACTAAGGAAAAATTGTCATGCTGAACAAATACTGGAGATGCATTTGAGTGAGTGCATTTATAGAATACTAGTTAAGTGTTATCAGCAAAGGCAACTAAAGCAACCTTTCAGACTTTTCTCTTTTGCCTCCCTCTTTTAGCAGGCCCATTCAATTAGATTCACTTGTATTCCTCCTATGGTTTCTGTAGTTTTACTTTGACATTCCATTAGTTTACAGTTTGCCTATACGTAAAATAATTCTTTTATATTCTTCAATATGTATATTCTTAAATATTCTTACTGTAAGTCATTCTTCAAAGTGAATATTGTTATTTTTTGAGTGAATGTAGGACTACCATAGTCTTTTATCTTGAGTAAATAGATTGCATTTTCCCATACTTAAATTTTTAACAACTCTCTGCCTATTCTTACTGGATTTGGAGCTGATATTTTTTATGCATTTCAAAAGAAAAATGTGCATATTTTCTAGCTCTACATTCCTTACAATTAATGCATTTTCAAATAATGTTCACAATTTTTTAAATGTGCATTATTTTTTTCAACTGGAGTATTTTAGCAAACTGATTTTTCCATAAAGGTCTTTGATGTGCTTACATTAATTCTCTAAATGTGCTTTTCTTAAAGATGAATAGACAATCAGGCTTTTAGTTGTGCGTTTTGCTTTTGTTTTTCACACTTCCTGGGGGGGGGGGAAGTATTTTTTTGGTGATAGAAATAATTACAAACTTAAATAATCAAAATTAAATATTCTAGCTTGACTGGAAGTCATTCTTTCTTAAACTTTTTAGAATACCAATTGGTTTAAATTGTATTCTTTTATCTGAAAATTAAAACTGGCTATTTTCACAGTGGGATGCTAACAGGGTATAAGGAAGTCACAGCTTCAGGTATGGTCTGTGAAAGTTTTACTTCCAGATTGATTTGTGATACAGAAATCTATGCAGGGTTAGAATTAGATTACTGAAATCATTTTCTCTTGTAACAGAATGCTGGATTTTAGGAAGCATCAATGCAAGTAAAAAGTTAATTCATTTGTGCCTTGTCATGGTAGATTATATTTTTTACCTCCCTTCAGATTGTTATGATTTATGAACATTAAAAATGTACTTTTCACTGGACGCCCTTGTGCTGTTGAAAGGAAAAATAAAATGTCTTCTAAAAGAGTATCAGAAACTACATGATGCAGTTTTATCAAAAAAACCCCTTGTGGCTCTGAAGTTTGATTGCTATTGTATGTTTAGCTTAAAGGTACATTTTCAGTTTGCTTTTTTAATAGTTTATATGTAATATCTAATACATTAAGGGAAGATAATTTGCCTTGAAATTTATGCAAATCAAGTATATATGTGTTAAAATGCAGTGCTGTATAAGCCAATACTTTTTTATTTAAAAGTAAAATGTATAAGATTTCCAGAAGTTGTAGTCACCTTTTCTATACCTCAGAATGTTTTTTGCTCTTTTTGTTTCTTTGTTGTTTTTGACATTTTTTTTCCTTTCACACATTCATGAAATCTGGTACATTAGGCCATTATCTTCTGTTAAGTGATGAAAGAGGACACGTTAATGTTCGGACAGTCGTGGAACTGGAATGAGTATCACTTTTAAAGGTAACAAGCTTTTCAGCAGTTAAATTGTATTCAGGAGGATAGATTTAGGAAACAGTCATTTTGAAAAGTGAGTTAAATAATTCTGAAAAAACTCTTAGGAATTTGTTGTTTAAACCATCTTAAGTGTTTTCTTGCACAAAGAATCAATACATACAGATAAACTGTGCAGTTAGCATGTATCTTGCACTCTCAGACTTGCCAATTGAACTTCAACTTGGACTTCAATATTCCAGTGTGGTGCTAAACAGTCATTAAAAGGTTAAAATATATAATTATCAATGCTAAAATGGATTTATGAAGGCTTCTTTAGGTGGCATAAATGTTTTAAGGAAAGAAAAGATGGGAGGTTGGAAGTGAACCCTTCAACATTCAGTAATTTTACAGTTTCATGATATATCTATTTTAAAAATTACATAATGTAATTATCTCTTCTGAGTTAAAAAAAAAAAATAAAAAAAATCCCATAATAAGGCATGCCTGCGTTACACAAAGGTTTGATTATGGACATGATTTTATTTATTAAGTGAAAATACCAGTTTGATACAGTTTTCTTAACATATTTGGAAGCCTAGAGGTTCAATTCATAAGTGTATTGATTTCTACTTAGATCCTTGATTTGTGGTTGGTGAACGAGAGAAATGCTCTTTTGTCTTCATTGTGATAAAAGGTGTTTTAAAAGGGGTCACTAGCTTTTTAAATTGGATAACTATATACTAAGACAGTGATTCCTGAGGTTCTATGAGCTTCTGTCATTAGGGTTCTTTTGACTTCTGACATTTGCAGACTGAGTAGTTAACTGCTGTTGATACTGTAATAATTGGTATAAAGGGTCATGTTGAAATGGGGTGTATGTAAGGTTGTCTTTAAAAATGAGAATTTGTGACTGTATGTCAGATTTCAAACAGAAAATGGAAGGGTGTTTGGAATTTCAGTTGTTTGGATCAGGTATTGGTGAAATTGTATCTACTTATAGAGAAATACTTGTGAATTAGTGATGCCTGTTGAAATTTAAATTATACTTTCATTATTAAAGACAAGCTCTAAAACTTCAGTCCTTTCTAGTGAGACGTAAAGAAATCCCTTTTAAAAGAAAAAGAAAAAAAGAAAAAGAGAAAAATACCTCCTTAATTTTAGCTTCCAGTTTCACACTTCTAAAACTTTTTTTTTCCTAGAATCTTACTTTCTGTAACTTGTAAGGAAAGAAAGCTGGCTAACCTGAGTCTTTTTTAACACTGTAGTTTTTTTCCTCTTTTTTAGTAATATACCTTCACTTTCTCTGAAACACAGACAGAATGCCTCTGCCTGATACAATTGGCCATCTGTTATAGAAGTTGTCTTCAAGATACCTCTACTTTGAGTGTGTAGAACCGTGATTTCCCAATTTCCTTTTTACCAACTCTGTTTTAGTGACATTCCCTTCTCACCTCCTTTTTTATCATACTTCTTTAAGCCACCTAGACCCAGACATCTTTCAAGTCCAACAGGTTGTGATTTCTCCTCCTCTTCCTGAAGACTCTCATATGCATTTGAAGTAAAATTCATGGTCAGACTTCATTAACAAATTTAGCTGAATGGAAACATGACTAAGGAAGGAATCTGAGTTTGTTGTAAAATGGATCAAGTGTTGCTGGTAGGATATAAATACAAGACTCTTTATCTGGAATTTCCTGTATGGAACTGATGAGCACTGCCAAATGAGAAATGGATACTTTGTTTACTTAGTTGATATAAATAGGGCCTATAGTCTGTCCTTTGTGTCCTTCTTGAGGATCTATTTAATCTGGGATCAGTTTTACATTGAGGACTCAAATAGAGTACCCCAGGAAATCCACTCAAGGGCCTTAGTCTGTTTTCTGGTGTATTTCTTGATTCCTTGGTGACCAGCGTTCAAGTAGTCTGGAGAGAGCAGAGTAAAGGTTAAAACGAACTCCCTGTGACCCTGTTTGTGACTGTGTGGGTAATCTTAGGTTCCGTTGTTATTCCAGACAGTTAAGTTTGTTAACTAGGCTCTGCAAATCCCTTGTTCTTTCAGGACCTCTTAGAGTATGGAGAGTAGGATCTGTTGGCTGAACCTTATATACTTCGTAAGATGAATTATGTGCTAGGTACCTTTCTTTCCTAACCTGCTTTTAATCTTGTAAGGGCTGTACAGATCCCATTAAGTGAACCAAATTCATCTTCCTCGTGGATATTCAATAAATTTATACACTTCTTGGGCTGTGAGCTGTATTAAGGTCTGTTGTATGGAAGACACCCATGTCTTTCTTGATCTGCTTTTCTTTGTTTTCTCTCTTTAGACTCCTTTCCTGTAGGAATAGAATGTTTATATTTCATTGCAACTTGTACCTTCATGGAATCTGAACTTGATGGTCAGTGCATTGTGAATAACTGATTTGCCCTTTGCAATCCATTTGTTGTTCTACTTTTTTCAGAAGACATCCCTACTGGAAGTACTCCCTGCAGTAATGTCAGGTTTTTGTTATGCTGACTTTTGCTCCAGTAAGAATTAAAAGGAATGAAACTCATTCTGAGCAAGGGTCATGACTAACTTTCTCCTTAGATTAAGTTGATTTGCAGACTGTTTTTAAAGATGCAACAATATTTGTCTAGAAGACCTCAAAGTTGTATTCTGTTCTGTCAAAACTTTTGCCAAAACTGAAGAAGTAGTTTCAGTTCAAGCTGTAGTAGCCATGTCTTTGCTGGAGAATTCTCCTTACTGAACATAAAGAGACTGTAACTGGGAGCTTCTCTCTGTCTTTAAAATAGTGTGTAAACACTATAGAGGCAGGATAAAAGATAAAACATTCTCCCTGGAGGTTGTAATCATAAGAACACACTCGGAGGAATTGTGAAATCGAGCTCAGAAGAATCATAGAATGGTTTGGGTTGTGAGGGATCTTTAAGATCATCTAGTTCCAACCTCTGTGTTACAGGCTGGGATACCTCCCTCTACACCAGGCTTCTCAAAGCTGCCTCCAGCCTGGCTTTGAATGCTTCCAGGAAGGGGGCATCCACAACCTCACTGGGGAACCTGCTTGTGTGCTGCACTATTACACATGGAATTACTGTTAGCATATGTGTCCAAAATTTGGGAACTTTATCATTCCTTCTATGGAAATTCTAGCATAATATGATCCAAGATGTTTTTCTGAGATGACCTTCTTCAACTAAGAGTAGGCTTAGTCCCTTGGTTAACGAAGTTGAACTGCTGCTAGCTGGAGCATTTTGGGTATGTCAGAGTTCTACAGATCTTTATGCTTAGCTGTTTGCAGACTTTGATTTGCACCTTTGGAACATTGTCTTGTTTTTCTTATAATCTGTGTATAAGAGAAGTTCCCATGTTAGCAATCACTGCTAGTTCCAGGGGTTCTGCAGGGCAAAGCAGGTGGTGCAGAGAACTCGGTGCCCGTATAATGTGCTTTTTAGATGAAATTACTTCAGACTAGGCAAGATGTCTGATAGCATCTGAAATTCATTTTATTTCTTAGGATTTGTCTTTTCCTTGAGTTGATTTTTATGTGTACTGCTGCACTACATCTTTCATTTTAGTCATCCAAAATAAATACAGAAATGCAAAATAAAATGAACACTCCAGGGTCATGTTGTGATGTACACTGAAGCAAGCAAGCCCAAAATTGGGAAGTCTGGAAGCTTTGCCTCAGAAGCACACATTTGATCTGATGAATTACAAGACTTAAGTAGACAGTCTGAATTTTCCCTTCTCTTTGTTTTTTACAGATTTTCTATTTAGGTGCATTAATTATCAACCTTCAGTTCTCACTTAATTGTTACACAGAAATGATTTTCAGGAAGAATCTTTTTGCCCAGTTCATGCTGTGTCATGACACATATAAATCTTGACCATATGATTTTTCTTTCAGTCAAATGTAGCGATTTTCACTTCAATTAGAGAAGACATTTTAAAGTAACTTATCTGCATATTTCCATTATGAAATTGATTCCCTACAAAATGTTAAATGGTTTATTGATCTATGAAAAATATTGCATTTTGCTACTCTAAATATTCTAGCTGTGTTTGACTGGGAAAGTTTGTGAAGTTTACAAAGTTCTTTGCTGCAGGGTTCTTATTAATTGTATTTAATCATAGATCTTTAATTAATCTTATTGGGAATCTGAGAGGGAAAAGCTGAAGATTATGCTTAGCCATGCTAACCATCAATTTGAATCTTTGCTCTATTATTTAAAAGCAATACAGTTTTCAGAACTTTCACTGTTTATGGACAGAATGAGAAAAAACAGAAACGGGACATGTTTAAATAAGTGTGATGCCCTATAGAACTTGGTGATTCTGCCCCTCAGACCCAAAATTATTCCATTATGACTTGGGTTTTTTTGGTAGTAATATGGTTTTGAATGGATGCCATATCTTTTCTATATTTCCTTTTATATACAACTTCATGTGCATGATCTTCCACATTCTTCCTCCGTAAATGTTGACTGAGTTAAACAACTGTCTAAAGAACCATTCTTTTTATGTGCTTGGTTTGTTATCTATTTCGAGCAGTCTGTTAGAGCCCCACTGAAAGAAAAAAAAAAGTAGGAAATGGTGCTGCCCTGACCAAATGGAATTGGTATGTGCTTTGAGAAAGTAAGTAGCCTGAGTCTGATCAGGACAATTGCTGATTCCTTGCAGAGCTTTTCACTGTGACTTTTTCACAGGAGATCTTATGTTTTTTATTTTGGGACTGGAAGCATCACCATTCACCAGGGAATTTGATTGTTTTTATTAAAATGTTTGTGTAGAGCATAGTGCTTGCATTGAATAAGAACAAATATCCATCTAGCCCAGTGTTTTGAGTTTTCAAGAGTGTAAGGAAGAATTTAAGAGCAGAGTAAGGATATAATTAAGTGTTTTCCAATTGCCGCTGTAGCCACTAGCAAAACATGACTCTGACAATTCTTAAGCAGAGCTCCTGCCTTTGTACTGAGCACCCATCAGTGCATTTCTTCCCCCACATTCTACTCCAAGTTAAATTCTCTGCTCCTTTTGAACATACATAAATGTTTTAGCGTATGTTCTTGTGGTGAGGAATTCAAAAATTCATTTTGTAGTAGTTAATTTTAAGCCTGCCTTCTTCTCTTTAATGACTTTTGTGTTCTGAGCTGATGACTTTTCTCTGTAGCACCCAAAATTTTATAGGCATTTTTCCTGTATTTTTCCTCAGTTCCCTTTTTCAAGCTAGAGTCCTAGTTTCCTTAGGTATTCTTTGTCGGAAACTACTCCATGTCTAAACAGAATAAAAATATAAGTGATAAACTGAAAAATAATTTTATACTCTAGTTCATAACTGGAGTGAAAAATGCTTTATCGAATTATACCTTTCAGTCTTAAAAGCTGCTTGTTTTTCTGGGTTTCTTGTTCATGAGCTTTCTAGAACAGACTGAAGTCATAATCCTTTAGTTTGTAAATCCCCCAGTTTTCACAACATACTGGTTTTTTGTTTTGTTTTCTCCTACTGCTTGAATGTAATATATTGAACAAAATCCTTACCTACTGTTCTTCCTGTCTAACTAGGCCTTGCTGCCGTACTTACTGGTTAGATCTTTCTGTTATGAGTAGTTGGAAGAATGATGCAGAGATTAAACCGTTTTACTATGTGTATATCATTCTGAAAATAATGCCTTCTCTTTATTTCCATGGAAACAGTAATAGATAGAGCACAATAATGCTATTTATTGGAGCAAATTTCTCAGCTGCAAAACACTGTTTTTCAACATAGTCACCGCCATCAGTTGATTCACATGGATGAGCTGATTGAGACGTTCTTCATTTCACGTTGTGACAGCTGTACATGGCTATCCAAAACATGGCTTGTTTTTCATGTCACTGTCACAGCTGCTGAAATATCAACCACTACCTCACTGTACTCATTGTTTTGTCTCCATAAGAGTTCAGCAAGTGTTGATGAATGTGAGTACCATTTTTTCTGCAGACAGATTTGATTACACACTTTTGCTTCAGATGCACTTCCATGTCAGATACCATTCTGTCAGACTGCGCCTCTGCTGCCATCTGTCGCACAGCAACAAAATGCAGCAGGATGTTGTTGGGAAGATTAAATTTCTACTACCATACCAACAATATTGGCCTCTGACTTCATGGGCCAATATACTAAAACAGCAGGTGTAGCAGAAATGCTGTCATGGCCGGAAGCCCTGATTGAGCATCTGGTGGGAAGGAAGGGCCAACCCAGGGGAGCTCAGGTGCATGCTATGCACCTGAGTGATCAGAAGAGGTGGAGCCAGGATCCACTGCTTCTCAGACCTCATTTAAGAGTTGGCAGTGGAAGTGAGGGTATCTCTTGCTGGAGATTTCTGCGTACTTGAGGCCTTCCAAAGCTAAGCAGCTATTTTCCTTTCTTTTTGCTTCTGCTGCATTTGGGCTTGCTGTAGCTGAATATTTTGCTACCATTCTATTACTGTGCTACTTTCCATCCCACTATAGCATTACAGGAGGCATTACTTTTAGCACAGCCCTTTTAGAACTAAATTTTTTGGCCATTTTCAAAGAGAATGTAGGGGAATATAGGAAGATCTTTATTGGAACTTATTTGTTAGACTCATACAAGCCTGCCTTCGATTAAATTGCTGCTTACTAGTAGTGGAGGTTATTTCTGCAGTGAAATGGTTTATGGTTTTAGTAGTCTATACTTGAATAAAAACAATTTTTTCAGTACCTTAAGCTTAGTTACATATAGATTTGGTCAGATGATTGTGCAACTTTTCTTCAGTTTTGTTCTCCCGATTTTGAGTAATTCTATAGTGAAGCAGTGTGATAATGTGTATTATCTAATCACTAGATATTAGAATCACTGAGGTTGGAAAGGATCTCTGAGATCACCTAGTCCAACCAGCTATAGACTGCCAATATTCCCCACTAAGCCATATTCCTAAATACCACATCTACACATTTACTGAACACCTCCAGGGTAACAACTCCACCACTTACCTGAGCAGCCCATTTCAGTGCCTGACCACTCTTTCAGACAAGTTTTCATAGAATCATAAAATCACCAAGATTGGAGAAGACCCCAAAGATCATCTAGTCCTGCTGTCTACCTATACCATTTCTCCTCTAAAACATGTCCCTTAGTACAATATCTCAGTTTCTTGAATGCCACCAGGGGTCATGACTCCATTACCTGCCTAGACAACCTGTTCTAGCATCTGATCACTCCTGAGAAGAAATTTTTCCTAATATCCAACCTGAACCTCCTGTGGAGCAGCTTGAGGCCTTTCTTGTCTTATCACTGTTACTTGGGAGAAGAGGTTGACCTCACCACAGCTTCCTTTCAGATAATTGTTGGAAGCATTAAGCAGTATTCACTAGAACATGAGAGGTGAAGACATCATGAAAATATATTTAGCTGGCTCTTACCCTGTGAGTGCATGGCGACACATCATAGTTTTCTGTATTTCAAAAAACAGATTTCAAAACAAGGTGAGAACTTACCACCCCATGAAAAAGGTGATTTTAACTCTGCTGCAGGGCTGTGGAATGAGGATCTGAAGATACTTTTCTTCTGGAGTTATCATATACCTGTTACAAGATTGTGAGATGGTGGAATTGGAAATAGAGAGCACATGATGTACTGTAGCCTGAAAGGTCTTTTACCATGGCTCTGCTGACTGAACGTGTTGGGAAAAGAGGATAAGAAGAAATTGGAAAGCTGATGATGACTAGAGGGTAGTGAGTCTGAGGCTGCTTGTTTCTTTAGATACCCCCTAAAGCTCTTAAGAGAGGAAAGTGATGGAGAAGGTTTCACACAGAGCTAGAAAAATGCCTGAATTATAATCTTTCAGTTGACCTTAGAAAAGGTTTTTTTAGTGTTTTTTTTTGTTTGTTTTGTTTTATTTTTTGTTTTTCCCTTCAATTTCTCTTTGTCTCAAGAGATTAGCCCTTTATTTAGGAACCAAATTAGATCTTTCATATTTGGTACTATGAATGTTTTCCTAATAACTGAGTGATTAATTTTCTGTTAATCTGGGATCCATTACTGCACAGCAATATCATCTCTCTTCTTGTGGTGATGTTATTGGTGCTTATGTGTTCAGGACTGGGACTTCTAATTTGAATTTGATATTTTTTTCTTAGAGATTTATATGTATATATTTAATCAGCACTTTTCTATCGTAGTCTATTTTTATTGGCTATGTAAATTGCAGCGTATGTGAAGATTTTTGCTGAGCAATTTTTTTATACTTGCTATAAAATATTTCTCTAAGTTTCCAGTAGAAGAAGGTATATGTATGATTTTAGACCGTATTTGTACTAAAATCACTGAAATGTCAAGTTCATTATTTTGTCTCTATGCATTGTGTGTGTATTT
The DNA here is from genome assembly GCA_013399175.1 of Odontophorus gujanensis. Taxonomy (NCBI): domain Eukaryota; kingdom Metazoa; phylum Chordata; class Aves; order Galliformes; family Odontophoridae; genus Odontophorus; species Odontophorus gujanensis. The sequence goes on along the minus strand of VXAB01002866.1, from coordinate 112,103 downwards.
TCCACGTTGTGAATCTGTCTCATGGGTATTTTTCTTTTGCTTGGCTACAGGACAGTTACCTCATTAAAATGAGTGGTTTTATTCTTGGTGAATTATCTGTCACATGCACTCATTTTTGTAGTCCTACATTTTCTTAAATACTAAAGCTTTTACTGCAAGCTTCGTTGTGGTTTTTGGCCATGAAACATCTTGTCCTTTTATTTTCATACGATTTTAAGCCCTGAATTTGTAACTGCATTGAATGGTAGTCTTCCTTGTAGACTGAGGCTTTTATCAATGAGAACTCAGTTTCATTTATGACAATGCCTTTTAGAAATCCTAATTCTTAAAAAAAAAAAAAGAAATAATAATAATCTGCTCTTGCATCTACTGCTGCTGTTTGGTATTATAATAAGCACCAAGAAAGGGGAAAAAAAAAATAGCAGGACAAGTAGTGTATTCTTAGAGTAGTGTATTCTTTTATGAAAAAGTGTGTTTTTAATAAGAAAGTTTAAAATCCTTGCCTGTAATTGCACATCTTTTCTCTGAATACCTAGCCTGAAGCTCACAGTTTTGTTCCCCCTGTATTATTGAGGTTATAATTGATACTGTCTAAAGATGGTGATATTACTTAGGCACGATTCCTAGAAGGAATTGTGTTGAACACTGGAGGGCAACATTACTGTGTACTGGAACTAGTCAGTCTCACCATATAGAAGATGTGATTGCACTCAGTGCTGTTCTACTACCTTTTCTGTCTTGGTCTTGCCTAGTATTAAGGTTTTTTGTGTGGAAGTTACAATAGTTATGACTGTTAAAGCTAACTGTTGGTGTGGCCTTTACTTCCCTTTGCTCTTTCCTGGAGTGTAGTGATTTAATGAAAGTATAAGTGTTCTCAGTTTTAGTCAAACTTTAAAATGACAGTGCCAGAGCATGTGCTTTTAATGAATTCTTTTTGCTGTGGTTTGGTAATCAGAAAGTTGTCTTCCATTCTGTTATAAGCTAGCAGTTTTGTAATGTTGATTCAGTAAGTATTTTTACAATGTACATACCAAAAATACTTTAGATGACTTCGAGTTTTGTGTTAAGCTGGATTCAGTGGCAACTGAGGTTCAACCAAATGTATTAAACAGTATTTTAATATAGCTTTTAAAATCTTGATTATTTTATGAAGTTTTAAAAATATCTAGCCAGTTATATTCTCAGTATTTTAGTATTTAGCAACAGTTGATCAGGTGACCAAAATTAATTAGAGCAGTGTTCTGAAAAAACTTAGATGTGTCTGAATGTGAAGTCCTCAGTACAAGAGAGACCAGAGGAGGGCCACAAAAATGATCCAAGGGGTGGAACAGCTCCCCTTCAAGGACAGGCTGAGAGAGCTGGGGCTGTTCTGCCTGCAGAGGAGAAGGATCCAGGGAGACCTGAGAGCGGCCTTTCAGTATTTAAAGGAGGGCTGTATAAGAAGGAAGGGGGCAGAATATTTAGCCAGGGTGTGTTGCAATAGGACAACAGGAAATGGTTTCAAACTGAAAGGAGATTTGGATGGGGTATAAGGGACAGGTTTTTTTATAATAGGGGTGGTGAAGCACTGGAATGGGTTTTCTAGAAAAGCAGTGGATGCCACTGGTAGTGGCTAGACCGGGCTCTAAGCAACCTGATATAGCAGTAGATATCCCTGTTCATTGCAGTAGAATTGGACTAAATGACCTTTAAGGGTCTCTTCTGTGTCAGACAATTCCATGCCAGTAAAATATCCTGAAAGTCTGACCCCGTATATTGAAAACTGTTTTTTTCCAAATAATCTGTACTTTTCTTAACCTGTGTTTCTTGTTTAAGAGCATAACTTTTGTGTGCTTGTTTGCAACTCGTTCAGATAATTAAAATATTTTCCTGTTTTTCGGTAAATGGGATAATCCATATCTACTTTGCCTCTCTTAAAAGCTCACAGCTTATCTTGTGTTGCAAGACTTCTCTCCATGCCTACTTGCGCTGACATGAGACTTTGCCTTTTAATTCCCAAATTCTAATTTCAGCTCAAAAACACTTTGCAAAGATGCTGTTAAATAATACTTTCTTAATGACATTTCTTACTATTTCTTAACTATTTCTTCCTGGACACTCTTCAGCATAATTAAGATATCTTTTACGCATAAAAAATTCTTTTGTTTCTTACTTTACCTGAAGTTATATGGGATGGCTCAGTGTTTACAGGCATATTTGATCTAAAAGAGGCTTTGTATGTCATATTTTACAGATAATTAATTTAGTTACAGTTTTTGGAATGAATAGCCAGAAAAAGTTCTGCATTCAAATTTTTGAGCTATTTTAGATGTGTGTTATGAATTTCAGTATGAAATTGTTTCTGCTAAAGGTTGGTAATGTGGTCTTGATCATCTCCAGCTGACTACTGAAACAGCTAACTGACCTAAGGCTTCTGGTTAAAGTAGAATGCCATGGGAAGTCCAGATCTGAGGTAGATTGGCTTTCTGAAGTAAAGCTCTGTTGACAGCATAAGGTGTGTGCTTGCTGGACTTGGCACTTTGAAAGCACTTTGTAGTATCAGAAGTCAGAGACTTGCCTTGGGCAAGTTCAAGGACTAATGGGAACTATGTGCATAATTCTTCTGCTGTGATAAATACTTAAAAGACTCCGACGTGTCTATTGATTCGATATTGAAAGGTTGGAGGAAAAAAGGTATTGCATGAGGTGTGAGTTAATGAATGGGCAACTGTTAGGTAAGAAAAGCTACCTGTTTTAGCAGAAATGGATGGAAGAGGGAAAGAAAGGAAACAGAAATAAGGTGACATTTGCAGTCTAAAGAAAGCATTTGGAACGCAGCAGATTCAAGAGAAATTAACTCATCTAAGGAAAGGACTGGTATTCTTGGAAACTTTGAAGAAGTTTGAGAAGTAGTCAATCACAATAGCAACACAGAATAAGAGTAATTACAGTATTTGAAAGAGGAGAGGTGGAAGAACTTATTTTCCTTTTTATTTTTTTATTTAAAGTTAGAATGATCCAGATAAATGTGAATGTGCGATTACACATTTTGACTGAAAAATAAAAAATAAGAAGTGCTGTATTTAACAGCTTTCTCCAGGTATTTTAACCAAACATTCCATTTTAGTAGCTGTAGTTTGCAATTTCAGTTTGTATTATGTGAATCTGATAAAAGATGGCAGAATCTGGTCTGGATGTTGTTAGCTGTTAAATGTGTTTTTCAGGCTACTTGCATTTTCTTTCTTCCCATCAGTGAGTCATTTAAGCTGAAATCAGGTTGTGAATTCTTCTATAGTGGCCTTGCCTTTAGTACTGATGGAGAAAGTCTTGATTTTGAGCCACTCATCATCAGTCTTGAATCTGCATGTTTAGGTGGAAGAGGCTCTGGGTGATTCTGGAGTCCTTTCCTTCTGGAGCCCTGTAGGGACTGTCCTTCAGAACCTATCTTAGAATGTTTGTGGGTTTGGTTTTTCCATTCGCATGTCAGACCCACTGCCATCCCAAGATGGCTAAAAGTGAAATTGATATAAATCAAGGAAATGCGCCCATCAGACAGGAGTAGATGGTTTGTTGTAACTGAAACATGTTAAGCTTCTACTTGACATTCGCATATTTTTGAAGATGCACTTTGAGCTATTTTTGAATGTGTTTTGTAAGTTATTTAAAGTCAATATGTGAAGTATTTAATGTACTGCAAGTAAGTACATAAGATGAAGATTCAACTTTTATGTTGATCATTGCTTCACTATTTCCATATTCTTCATGTTGCCTATATTTAGGAAAATAAAGCATGGAACATTCCTCCAGAAATTAGGTAGAGTGAAGCAGAGAAGTTAAAACTGCACTTTGAAATAATGTTAATGTTTAAGATTTTGTAACTTACCTGAATAGTGACTCCTTCTTTAGGTTGTACTAAGAGAAAGAACACAAGAGGAGACACAGTGTTTGGTCTCTTATCATTTAATTATTCATCTGCCATCCTTTTTGAAAAAGTAAAATACTTCTTTGTACTTCAGCTGATCTGCACAGATTTAAAAAATACTTCTTGTGTATTCAATGTTTATTTTTTCTCCTTTTGTCATTTTCTTTTAATAAGATTTCCAGATTCAACAAATGCAAATAATGACCTTTTTTTTAGCAATTAGCTTGAGTTTAACTATGCATGTCCAGTAAGATTCATCTAGAGTTTGGAATGTTGTTTTACAGATAAGTCAATTAAATAGCATATATTTTGTTTAGAGTGAAATGGGTACATTTAAAATGCTTGGTCACATAATAAAGACCGACATTTGTAAAAGTAATAAGCTTTAATTTATTTTTTCTAATCCTGTGTGCTTATGTGTGAGACAAAGCTGTGTTCTCCAGGGACTTGATTCTCTAAAAGGGGGGCGGGGGAACAATCCAGTGTTTTTACTTCAAATTGTAGGTTCTTGATTTTTTTTTTTTTCTTCCTTCAGGCATTTATTGAAATAAATGCATGAGTTGTGTTTCCATGTAGCTTGTGCAGTTTCTATCAGTTACTGAGAAGCCGTAGTTGCTGACCTGATATTTTCAGAAGATATTTATGCATGACTCTTGGATTGTTTCTGAAAGATTTCTCAAGATTTTTATGAAAGAGTATTTCTGCCTATTGACTAGAGTCTAAGAACCACCTTTATGAGGGATGCAACTAGAATGTCTTCCTTCAAGGTTGGTTTTTTTTTTTTTTTTTGTCAGTTCCTTCTTATATACAATAAAGAAGCCTGTGGCATTAACTTCCAGGTTTTGCTTGTAAACTGTACTCAGCCATTGTGCCAATGCAACTCCTTTCACGAAGTTGAGATAGAGAGGAGGACTTTCTTTGCCTTTTTGGCTCTATCCAGCTTCCTGTGTTGTAGTAAGCTAGCGTGACCTGTGGAGTCAGATTTGGTTTCTCTCATTATTTCTGTTATTTTGATGCAGAGGAAGAAAACAGTTAAGTGTGATCTGCAAAGTTTGAAGCATTTGTTGCCTTTGGCCTCTTTTAAGGAGCAGTCCCCTGGGGTCAAAGTCCAACCACATTTACAGCAGTGGAGCATTAGGAAGGAGTTTACAGCATTGTATTAATTCGTATTTGTTACACCACTGTCCTTCTGTCCTGCTGTGTCAGGCATGTTTCTGCATCTTCTTAGAACCACATAGCATTGTACCATGCTGCATGCCCTAATGTTAGCACTGCACTCTGATGAGGTTCAGGGTTTTGTTTATATATTATTAAAAACAAACAACCTCTTTACTGCTAGGTTTTGTATGAGTACACATAGTAAGATTTAAAACAAAGAAGAGGAAGATTAAACCAGTTTACTAGTAGGTCTGTCAACTGCTTAAGAAGATCTTGGAATGAATGAATCAGTAGTTTAGATAAAATCTTGAGTACAGTGCAAGTTAAAATATTAACTTACTTTGCTGGGGAGGATATGGCTGTTTTTGTTGATACTGCTAGAATGCATCAAGAACTGCTTCCATCATTAAAGAGGATGAGGGAAAGTCATTATAATGTCCAGATCCTGACTCTGTGATGGGTTTTTAAACAGCAGATTGATCACAAACGAAGATATGTTTTTAAAATTCTTCTGAAGATAAGGCAGACAAAAAGCAAATTTGGCTTCTATACCAGACATGAGTGTAAATTAAATGTGAAATGATGTTTGTTTGGAAGTAAGGTGTTTGAACAAGGATTTTAGTTTACTGAGCCGATTAGTAAAGATTTCCTGTTAGAAATGTGATCAAAATTTAAATGGGGACTGTGTGGATTATTTACTTTAATGGTTTCTGTCAGAGTACCATTTTTGTCTGTTCCCTTGCAATATTTTTTTTTTGGACTTTATTTTATAATCATTCATTTTTGCTTTCTTGTACCTTATTTTTTATCAATTAAGTAATAGTTAAGTAATAAATGTAGCGATAAAAAATGGAGTAAATAGGTGTTTGCTTTTTTTTTTTCCCCACACCCAAAAAACCCCCCACAAAAACAAAGAAAACAAAGCAGATATAGGTGGCATAAAATTTAGAAATAAGTGAAAGCAGTCCTGAGGAATTGTGCTAAAGTAGTTTTGCATTATTGAAGTAGTTTTAATGTAATGAAGATAAAAGATGGAACAATTTTAGCCCCGTGAATTTAAAAAAAAAAAGATAAACAAGAGGTGTATTACAGTTGTTTTACAGTGTTCTGTTGTCACAGTATGCTTCAGCAGACCACAATTATACTTCATCTCAGAGGAATGCTTAGATATTTTATGTCTGTATTGTTACTGTAATGGTACAAAGCTGAAATACTCAGATGTGTCCACTTAACAAGCTGTCCCAGTTATAGATTTAATACTTAATTTACCCACTTTGTGTGATGTAATAAGTTCATCCTAGGAATTGGTGTTAGAGATAGTTATGTTATTGGACTAGTAGTGAAAAACACTGACCTAAAAGAATAGGAAGGTAAATGATTCATATGTTCATGAGTGTTGCAATTTTTACAGTTGATAACATTACAAAAAATATGCATAGTAAGCCGGCTGTGTTCAAGTATTCAATGCTATGGCTGTTAAAATTGTCTGAAAACACAATCTTTATATTTCACTATGCTCTTGTAGTTAGTCATGTCTTTACGTATGTAATCAGAAGCTTGCTGTCCAGGGAGATGGATTTTCAATTCTTTTTGGTAACATTTCTTCACCATAGCGTGAATAAAGTGATTATGGATAAAAGAGCAGAGGTGATTTAAAGAGTGGAAAAAGACTTCTGGGTTGAGCATAAGATGTTTTTTTTGGTGTCATAGGTCAAAAATAACCAAAAAAAATACTCAAGCTTAGAAATGTCATATGAACAGAACAGATGTAACTACCTTGATACTTTTACTTGATAATTCAACAACAACTGGTGTTTCAGTATTATTTGGTAGTCTGCTGGTTGCAGCTTGATGTCACAAAATCAGATTGGAAGTGCTCCAAATGAAGACTGTAAAGTCCTCCTGTATAGTAAGCAGTGACATAAAATCCTCATTGTCTGATGTTTCCACTTGCTGATAAATGAGTGCAACATCTGTTACTTAATGAGTATCTTAGGGAAAAGGAGAAGGAGGGAATGTAAAGATTTTTTTTCTTTAATACTCAAATTGATACTCAAATTGACCTGTGTACTGACCTAGAATACTTTTCTTTTTTTGTAAAGAGAATTTGTGGTTTCATTATAGGAAAAATGTGTTTATTCTTACATTGTAAAATAAAGTAGGGCATGTCCTATGCTGTGTTCCAATGTGAAAGAAATTCAAATTTTGGTGAAATAAAAGTTGTAAACGTAAAATCTTGGACCTGATTCCATATTCCATCTCTGGTTATGTGGCTTGTAGTATGATTTTTTTTTTTTTTTTTTTTTTTTTTTTTTTTGAGTGAGCCTTTTCTTATATATCCCTACTCTATTCCTGAGGCATGCTTGGTGCAGGGCATATATATGCCTTCCAGCATCCCCAAAGCAATGTGACAAATGTGTGTTCATTTTCTCCTTTGACAGGACTAAGTGAATTGCAGCAGAACCCCTAATTTGAACCACTACCTTCAAAATAATCAAATAAAGGAATTCCTTGACCTTGAACTTGAGGGCTTTGTTTCTCCCATATCAGAGATATGCACCATTATTATTATTATTGTGAAGTCAGGAGGATTCTATCTGAAGTTCATATGTTTTGCTGAGTACTCGTAGTCAGTGGGACTGAATCTGCTGGGACTGGCAGAATCCGTCCATGCTGTGTGACTCAGCAGTGCAGCCAGCAACACAGGACCTTTGTTTCTTCTGTATTTGGCTGTTTTGCTACTTGATCCCACTCTGCTGAGCCTAGCAGGAAATTTTACATCTCCCGTGGAAAGCAACTAATAACCAAGCTCAGATGAGCTTCTTCCAGTGTTAAAGGACTTCAAGTAGAAATAAATAGAATTGTGGAGGGCAGTCATTACGCTGGAGATCAGAGAAGTGTGTCAGCACATCTGGTGTATGGTACTGGTACAGGTAGAAATCACAGTTAAGAATAGAACTATTGAGCACGGGGGAACATTTCAACATGTTTTCTGTTAAGTATTATCAGATCTCATAGAACTCAGTATTTTCTGAAAGGATGCTAGTATGTGAATAGTTGATACTATGCAAAATATTTGGCAAAATTTTTCACCAAAGGCTCTCAAAAGAAGTTGAACTTGAGTATAAGAGGAGCGATTCTTACACATATAAAAACTAATTAAAATGTGCAGTGAAAAGAACAAAAATAAATGTTCCGTTTTTGTAGTGAAGGGAGGTCACTAAAGGAATCCCATAAGGATCTGAGCCGAGGCTTGTTCTCTTAATATATTCATAATCATTTAGAAAAAGAATGAATAATGATGTGTCAAGGTTTGCCAGACGCTACAGGGTAATTCAGGATAATTAAAAAAATCCAAATGGTAGTTCTGTTCAATGTAACTTTGTATACAGAAGGAGTAATTCTTATTTTACGTATAAACCTATGGTCTTTGGGTTGATTATTACAACTCAAGAGAATGAAACTCCTTAATTAAAGTAGATTGGTAAAGAATGTTAGATGAGTCGTTGATCACAGCAAAACAAGTTTTAGGAATCAGAATCATTGTGAAAAGAATTTGAATAAGGAGTACAATGGCAAGTTCAAATTCAGCTTGAAGTAATGATATGGAGAGTTGAACTGGCCTGCTATTGTTTCTAATTAGGCTTACAAGCAAAGAACAGTCAAAACAGAGATGCTTCTCTCCTAACATATACTTAAGTAGTAAAACAACTTATGTGGTTTCCAGCAGAAGGTATTATATAAAAGAACATTTCCACTAGCTCAAGAAGTCTGTGAACAAACACTGGAGTTTGTAGGAGAGAAAACTGGGGTAAGTGAGGATTATGCTTACCCTACTCTTACATTCTTTGTATGATATCTTTTAAAGACTATTGTTTATACGCATAATTTTTTCTAGATAGTTTTTTTTTTTTCTGACCTAGTTCTTATGAAATTTTTCAGTAGGAAAACTTTATTCTGGCCTCAGGTTCTAATTAAAACTCTAATTAAATTCCTGTGGGAGAGGGAGGTAAGAGAGAAAGGAGAAATAATATTTTTGGTGCCTCCATTGCTATGGTGGTGATATTAAAATATGGTTTTCCTGTAGTCCTGCTGATAGTGATCTGAGTTTACATCCAGACATCCAGTGTTCCTTTGATCATATGGCTTTATGTAGGTGTGACATATTTGTTTCCTTTCCTGTTAACACGCTAATCCTGTTTTCCTAATGCAAGGCTACATTTAGTGTATGCCTACTTTGTCATCATGGCACAGCAGCTCTTTGCTTCCTGAGCTTCTTGCATTAGATGTAAGAAACTGGAGGGGAGCCACAATGATACTGATTTCCTTCTAACTTCACTATAGGGTAGAAAGGCCTATCTAATTAGGTGAACCAGCCTATTTGTAAATAATATTCTCCCTCGTCTCTGAACTGTTTCAAATTAGAGTAGGGTATCCAAACTGGTTAGTGACACGTTATATTGACCTTGAATGGGAAACTGTGTAAGAAGAATTTATCTGAACCAAAGGAGACAGTTGTTCTGTGCCATGGCTCGTTTACTTTCCAAGGAGACAAATCTGTGATGTTAGGGTTGTTTTGGGCTTGCTAAGAAACAGCTTGGCTGTTAAATAAGACCAAATCAGAGGCATGCCTCGGTGTGAAAATTAGGAAGATGATGTTGATCTCTGGTTCTGATTACATTTATTGGGCTTGAACTGACTCTTGTAGAGAAGACAGCGATACAGTAAAGGAAAAACTTTATGTATATACATATACTTATATTATTTTGACAATTCTGAGATTCTTCAGACAAATGCCATATGTTGATTGTAATACTGTGAGAAAGCAGTATGTGAAGTGGAAGTTCATATATGATGTGCTTGTAATGTTTGACTGCTAGACTTTGAAAAGAGTGCCCTGACATGCTCTTGTACTCTGTTCTAGCAAGACAAAGGCACATTCATCTGCTTAATTAATTGTCAGGATGTAAGTTACTAGTAGATGTTCATATGAGTGCTGTGTTGCAAAGAGGTGCTAGGAGTAAAACTGAATTTTTACTCAAGAAAGTAAAAGTCCAGACTGAATTTTCCTATTTTCAACCATTTAAATCTTCACCATGACCACGGATTGTAAGCTCATTCAGAATACTTTCCTTCTTCTGAGGGACAAGCTGCCATGTTAACTGGGGCACTTATAAAAGCAAAAAAAAAAAAACCAAAACACTAATACAGGAAATTTGCAAGTAGGGTATTTGTAAGAGGTTAGTTTTAGAGATAATTTTTTAACCCCAAAACGCCAGAATTATTTGAAAATCTTTTTTTATTTGTAAATTACTTTATATCAACTTGCAAATTTTAACTAATTGAGTGAGGGGTTTATATGAATTTCATTTACATGTAACAGTTCTTCACAACATTGAAAGAGAGCAGTGAGAGTTTCCCAATGTAGAGAAGTCATGTTTGTGTTGAGGAATTTGAGTTTTGAAAATATGAATATTTAACTTTTACAGAACCTGAATAGAAATGGTTTAAATTTCAAGGCAAAGATTAAGCAAAGAGTATTTTAAAATTCTATGCTTTTTAATTTTTTTAATATGAAGATTTCCACGAGTTCTTGAATCTATATGGTTTTTTCCAGATTTTACTTTGAAGCAGATGTATTTGTACTTGATGATCATTTCTGAAAGCAGCTAATTTGACTTGATTATCGTGATTATCATATTTGTTTAGTGAAGTTTGTTTAAAAGCCTTTTACAAGCTTTTACTTTTTTTTGACTGAAACATTCAAACTACACTGAAGAAAGATGCCTTTTTGCTGCTTTTCACCACGTCTTGAAGCATGTGCTTCATGAAGGATGTGTGATTAATAATGTACAACTTGAGAATGTCTTTGAATCGTAATTCTTATGAGACAATTTCTAGATCGAAAATGAGTTTCATATGTTTTGAAATCTGCATCTCTTAAGAATTCCAATTTTTGCTAGAAATTGCAAAATTAAACTTTCCATGAAGTGCTTATATACATATTATCTGTCCTCAACTCTGTATATTGCTGAGGAAATCGATTTCCGTTGGTAACATTTCTGGAGCAGAGATGCCTCTGAGGGGCTGCAGCCCATGAGCTATTGTACAGAGCAACGATATTCCACGGTTTCTACTCCATGATCTTTTCAGAATTGGAGAGGTCTATAAAAAATCCAGTATAAATAGTGTTGGCTTTTTATGCCTAATACAATGTCCTGATTTTTTTTTTTTTTTTGTTTTACAATTTTAGCGTACTTGAGCGGTGTGGTTCCTTAAAAATAAACATACATTAGGTGAAGCCAAGTTAATACTTGAAAATATTACACAAATAGCATGTATTTAATATTAACAAAAGTTTAATGCATAGTTCTAAAGTACCATTTGGTACTGGGATGACAAACTTGTCTGTTCTCTGAGAATATCTTGGCTACCAGAAATGAAATATAGATGAAATATAACGGTGTTGCTTAGTAATTGAAGTTGTGGTTTGTTTCTGTTGGGACTTCTGTCATTTGTTACAGTAAATTCAACTTAGAAATTTTCATCATAAATTACTGTAGAATGGGTTCTGCTGCTATATCTACCTCATAAAGCTGTGGTGTCCCTGTTTGTTGTGAGGGAGTTGGACTAGATAGCCTACAGAGGTTCCTTTCAACTTTAAGGATTCTATTAACTTCTGGTCAAGGAGATCTTTTGCTGTTATCTCGCTGCTCAATTACTTACTGTTTGCAGTCTCAGAGTTACCATGTAAGTTGTACTCAATCAACCTTTTTATTTATTTATTTATTTATTTATTTTTCAGTTAAATCCTTTTAATTACTCTTTTGGCCAGATGTTTGTGTGTCTTGGATTTAAGTGTCTGGTGCAACAGCTGCATGGCTAGTTATGCATCTTTCATCATGTATCTGATTTCTTATAGCTGGACATTTATCTGTCTTGATAGATATGTAGCTAGCTTGTTAATGGATTTAATCATTTTTAAGTTGTATACCATGGTTTCTGAGGGTATGAAGATAAGGTATAATTTCTTTTAATGGACACTGTTCAGTAGTGTTCATTAAAATCTGTTATAGCATGGGTAGTAACCACAACAGCAATCTTGTAAACTCAAGAGCTTAGAACAGTTTTAATCTGATGGTGATTCCTTATCTGATAGCAGCTCCGTACTTCATAAACTTGCCAACTGTGACAGGCTTTCGACTATAGTAGATTATTTCTGTCCAAATGCTGGCAAGATTGTACAAGATGCTTATCACCTGAAAAACATATTTAAAGTTCAGGAGAGTTTGAAAGAGTGTCTTTATGATTACAGATAGCAAAGATTCTTATTTGCTGTAGAAGTTACATTAGTCTACCTCAAAAAATTTAGCAGATGTAGGTGCTATGATGTCTTTTGTGGGTAACAGCTTTTTCATTGACAATGAAGCTCACCCATGGTAACTTTTGAAAGAGAGAGTTGCTACCTTCTATATGAAAGAGAGGTGAAAAAGAAATATAATCAGTCACAAAGTAATTGCTTGAATTCTTTTAATTTGGTTTTTTTTTGTTGTTGTTGTCTTTTTGTAGAATCATAGAATAATCTGAGTTGGAAGAAGTTGAGTCCAACTCCTGGCTCCACACATCATTACCTAAAAATCAGGCCCTATGTCTGAGAGCATTGCCCAAATGTTCCTTGAACTCTGGCAGCTTAGTGCCATGAACGCTACCCTGAGCAGCCTGTTGCGTGCCTGACCACCCCCTAGTGAAGAACCTTTTCCCGGTATCTGGCCTGGCCCTTCTCAATGCAGCTCCGTGCTGTTGCCTTGGCTCCTGTTGTTGTCTCTGGAGAGCAGAGCTCAGCGCTACCCCTTGGCTACCTTTAAGTGTTGCAGCCACCACGGGGCCTCCCCTCAGCTCCTCTACTCAGGTCTGAGTAAAGGTGAGGGCCTCAACCACTCCTCTTTCATTTTCCCCTCCAAGTCCTTCCCCATCTTTGTAGCCCTTCTTGAGACACTATAATAGTTTTGCATTCTTTTTGAACTGTGGTGCCCAAAACTGTTTTATTCCCAAAATTATTTGTGTGTATGTGTACCAGTGCTTTTGCTAAAATAGTGAGAGTACTTTTAAATTCTGTGCTGACACTTAACGGAACAACATAAATTATTCTACAAATCCAGCAGAATTCTTGGGTGATTATTTTTGAAGCTGTTGTTAAGACTTTGCAGTCTCTTGAAATGTGAATCTTGATTTAGGCCATTTACCTTAAGAAGTTCTGTGTAAGCTAAAGCTTGAACATAAACAAAACAATCAAAAACAAAAACCACCGTCAAACAGAAAAAACTGTAAGCTATGCAGTCCATCTCTTGATCTTTCCTTTCTCTATTTCTTTCTGCAATAAATACAAGTGTACTTTACAAAGTTTTGACTCTTGTAATGCTCAGCTCTTGAGCAAAGCAGGGGATTTAAGTTAGTATACAGGGATATGACAAGTGCAGAATAGCTGTGAGTTTTAATACAGTGGTGTATGAAGCTCAGCATGCCTAATGCAGATCTGAGCACAGTATGATTAAGCGTCTAAATTCTGTAGCAGGTGAGAAAAGACTTTTTCATTTGCTGAGCATCCAGATGGTACATGGAGAAAATAGGTTAATCCCTATTTTGTATACAGAAGTAGTATGTACTTACTAGCAGATTTCTTTTCTGTGAAATTTCCAGTCTGGTTACAGTAGAGCTTATTTCAATAGCTGTTCCAGTACTTTTGTTTTAATAATGATTTAGTATTATGTCTAGATCCTTGTTATCCTGGAGATCTTGAATGCTATGATGCATCTTTTCTTAATCAAATTTTTCATAATACAGACAACATCAAAGGGTGCTTTAAAAGTTGTTCTTTCTGTCATTTATCGAGAACTATCAAAGAAAATAGTCTGTTTCACTGATGACATTATTTGCAAAAATGAAATTCTTCATGGTAGAAAGAGAACTGGAAGCTTGTTGCATGTAATCATTCCTGAAAGGTCTATTCTAGTTCGTTATCTTAAATATTTGTCTCCTGTTCGTTGACGTAATACTACTTCTGGAATTAGCTTTGGAGATGCTTATGTGTGTATCAAAAGGTTATTTTCCACAGTACTCCAGACAGTCCGCAGAAACGATGACTGCAATGGCCTATAGAGTTGCATGGGACAACATGGATGTTTTTCAACTTCTGAATCACTCTCAAACTGCAGAAATGAGGCCAGAAAGACCTCAAAATCAGAGGGTTTCTCGTCATTTTATTCTCAAAGCAGTGGTGGGATGTACCATGGAAACAAGCTGAAACAGAAACCTTATGTGAGGTAGCTGGAGGGCTTAAGAAAGAGTCAGGACTGTCCAAGTTGAGCTGGTTGGCTGTAAGCATACCCCTTTTCTTGACAGAAGAGAGTTTGCTCTGTCTGGCCTAAGCTGAAAAAAACAAATTCATCTATAATAATCTTTTTGAAATGAGGTCTGTCATAATAAACAGAGGCTGCTAAGCTCGTTGTTTGTCAAGTGTCTGCTACAAAATGTAACAGTAATTTAATGTCAGTAATTGAAACAAATTTTTCTGGGTCAAACGGAGTTTTAGTTTGATGGAACAAAAAGAACGACTCCATGATATTCAATTGGAAAGGACCTGCAAAGATAACCTAGTTCAACTTCCTGACTGTTTCAGGGCTAACCATAAGTTAAAGCTTATCACTGAGGACATTGTCTGAAAGCCCCTTGAATGCTGAAAGTCATGGGGCATCAACCACCTCTCTAGGAAGTCTGTCTCAGTGTCTGACCATCCTCGTGGTATGCCATTACACACCCAGACTGTCACTCTATTCCATTCCCATCCTGCTGTTGGTTCTGGAGCAGAGCCTGGCACCCCTTCTGATTCCCCTCCTCAGGGAGCTGCAGGGAGCAGTGAGATCTCCTTTTGGCTTTCACTTCTCCAGGCTGAGCAGCACAAGTCCTCAGCCTCTCCTCACAAGACATGCCTCCAGCCCTTCTATCAGCTTTGGTGCCTTCCCATTGGTGCTTTCAAGTACCTTCACATCCTTTTCATATTCTGAAGTCCAGAACCAAACACAGTGTTCAAGGTGAGAGTGCACCCACACTAAATACAGCAGGAGAATCACCTCTTCTGACCAGCTGAACATGCTGTTTGTTTCATGCCCTCCCAGTTATGTAGCTCGCTCCGTTCCCTGCCTGGGCATGCTCTTGGCTCATGCAGAGCTGCTGTCAATCAGGCATTGTGCCTAACAAAAGAATAATTTTTTGCTTCCCTCCTTGCATTTCTTCTTTGTCTTTGGTCTTCTAGGATATTGACTGCAGAAATAAGAAGGGAATGATGGTGTCTATGTAAAGATTTTTGTCTAGAAGTCAGAGATGTAATGATTGTTGATCACAATTCTGGGCATGATTTTTAGAATTCTAGTTTGTTTCCTTCCTTTTCTCATGGTAGATTTGGAAAGGGCCATTGAGAGAGAGCTTTCTTGTGTCCAAAAATAAAATCAGTGATTAGTCAGTTATCAGAACTAAGGCTAACTAAAACCCTGACAGAAACCACAGGGGATCCCTTTATTCAAATGTCAATGGCTTTGAAAAGTAAATCTAGAATCTTATTTAACTGTGATTTAGAAATCAGAGCCAAGCTGTATATAAACATTTAGTAATTTGGTATACAATGCCAAAAATGCTTATTTTTATTCATTTTGAGGATAACACATACCTAATCCTTTCCAAGTCTGGTAAGAATTTTCATAAATTAGGTCAGAAGATTATTTTAAAGTAATTTATTAGAGAAATAAGTATACATTTTCAGAGCATCTGAATATTAATTTGTGTTTCAGCAATCGATGTATCTTTGTGCATTTTTAATTATGTTTCATAAAGGAAAGCTCAATGTTGTGTAGCTCTTAAGAAATTCCAGTTTACCTTCAAATAAAGCCTCATATTTGAACTTGGTGCTGCCTTTCTGTTAGTAAGCAGTAAACCGTAATGTTTTAGAACAGATTTTGTTGGTATTTTTAATTTTTAGTGTTCTGATTTAGTGTTCATCAAAATCCGCTTTCCATTTAAAACTGACGTAAAGCAAGTGGTTGGTGACTATCAGATCGACTTATTCATTTATTAGAGGTGGGGAAAAAGGTTTATTTTTTTTTTCTGTCAGTTCATTCAAGTTTTTGAAATGAGCTAATGAGCTAGAACAAAACAGTAATAAATTAATAGCAAGTTAGGTATTTTTCAGAATGCTTTTCTGAACTTACCAAGAGACTCTGTAGAAAAGGGCGACTTACTTTCGGCAGGCTTCACCCCTTAACCAATGACTTTTGTCTGTTCACTTACATTTATCCCTAAAAGTTTCAGATGTGCTACTTGTAGCATTGCTGAAGTTTGTTTGCTTAAGATCCAAGCCTGTGTGATTGTTTCAAATATAATTTAAAATACATTTAGTTTTAATAACTGATAACTTTAAAAAGTATTTGAAACATTTTTGCAAAGATTTAAGGAATTGAGCTCAGTGAATTACATGTATGACTTAGACAACTTTTCTTATTTTAGTAATTACAGAAGAGATGGTCTTCTTGCTGAGATGTAGACTAGTCTCTCTAAAAGAAGGACTAATATTTGCATTGTGTTCACTCTTCTGGTGGTCTGAGTTCACGGGAGCTCCTTTAACTATTGCAATAAAATGAGGTGTTCACAGGACACAAATATAATCAGTTAATTTTCAACAATTGAAAGGATCCTTTTGTTGCAACAAATATTAGACAAGGCCAACAGAAAATTCTATTACAGTGTATGGTGGTGTACTTCTTTGTGACTTGAGCAATTACTGTGATACTGTATAGAGAGGGAATCTTACTCTGCTGGAAGTCTCAATAATGGATCCTTCAGGGCACAGCATCCTTAGGTCTTCTCAGAAACAGACTTGTGTTGTCTCAAGCAAACATAAACCTATGTCTGCTGTCCCCTTTCTTCCTGAAAGGATAAACGGTAGGCATCTGGGGAGAGAGAAAAAAGACCTAGGAAGGTACTGAGGCTGTGTGCAAGGCTTGCAAGAGAGAAGTTTGGCATGTATAAAAAAAAAAAAAAATCAGAATTAAGTACTGACTACATAAATTCACTTGTTTCAGTCTAGCACAGTTCTGCACTGTGTAGAGGGGGAGATGAATTGTGCTAATCATCACTGCACACAGTACATTAGAGGTAGTGTTTTTGTAGAGAAGTGACTCAACAATCAGTTGTGCTTTGATATCTCAGATTATTTTTTTTTCCTCAACTGACAGTATCTGAGTAATAAAGGGAAGTTCACTTGACTGAGTGCTTTGTGAATTGGCAGTTTGTGCCGCTTGTCTTTACACTGTCTCCTGCTCCCAAAAGGAAACTTAGGACATTTCTATTGACTTTGTATTTGGAAGTGGTATCACCAACAATTACCATTGGGTAGGAAAAATAATCAATCGTATCCTGAAATGGATCTGCTTTGGGAAATAATGCTTGTTTCCAGAGCAAACAATTACGTGTTAAAAATGTTGACTTCCTACATAGCAGTATGGCCTATACCTGCCAGATTTCCCTTACTATGAAAAATAAAAGCATGAGAGGCTCCTTTTAGAAAATTAAAATCCTTGTTCCTAAGGTAAAGTATTGTAAATATGATTACAGAAGAGAAAATGGGAAAAATGTGATTTTAAATCATGCTTATACTTTCAATGACTGAGTCATTCTTTTAGTCATTTTGAGATTTTGTTGCTTTAGATTCTCAAAAAAATGGTCTTATCTTTCATGTTTTATGTTAAATAAACACCTTGCTTTGGGATTTAGACTACATCTAGCTATGAAAATCTATTTTATTATAAATTCATAAAAAATGAAAATAATTAAAAATTCAATTGTAATAAACAGAATATTTTCATCCTGTCTTGTATTCTAAGATAGCATGTTGTCTCTCTTTTTTGAGACTTTTCTTAAATCTGCATTTTATTTATGTTATTTAATAGCTAGAAAATACAGTTAATAGATAGAGGTGATAGTTTTTATCAAGTCCCAAAATCTTCAAAAGGATGCTATATTTTATAAAGACTCTACAGAGAAATAATAATGCTAGAAACATTTCACTGAAGTTGGAAAGTGTATTCTCACATTCACCAAGATAGGCATGATAAGCAGTTAAAACTGGGAGTGAAACTATTTTTTATGGACTGTCTTCTCGGTGCTGTAACTTCATTTTGGAGTTCAACTGTCATAGCTGATTGAAGACATAAATTTAGGTTCTTAGATTAGAAAGATGAGGAAAAGCAAGTGACTGTGAAATTACTAATCAATTGAAGCGAAAGTGAAATAAATAAATTTCTCTCTTTTGTTTTGCATCTGAAATTCAGTTAACTCTTGCATATTTTAATAGCTGACTTTTTCATCCAAATGAAGAAAAGGCAAGACTACTTCAAATAACATTGTGCGATTTTTTTGGGAATTTGGAACTGAAAGTAGAAATTTTGACCAAAGGAGGATGCCATTAGTTTATTCCATGGAAGAAGGAAATAATAATGATGGGTTTAAACCACAATCAGAAGGCACTATCAGAAAAAATAAGTAAAAGGAGAACTGGTCAACACTGTCCCTGTAATTGTTGGGAAATGAAATATCACTGAGTTTTGTATGTTAAATTGTTCAAAGTCTGATCCAAAATTTTTGTTACTTAAAGACATCTTTCTAATTTCTAAACTATTGGAAATTTTTCGTGAGTATACTAATAAAGGAGTGAGAACGGTATGCATTGTTCAAGGAGATGTTTGGGATTGAAATGTATTTTCTTTGAATTTCAGATGTGAACTATAAAGTTTTGCCTTTCACATTGGACATATTACCTTTTATATAAAATGCTATTCTACTATTATCTATACTTCAGAATAGTATTTACTTATATGCTGTGTAATGTATGGCTTTGGTTCCAATTGTTTAAGTTCCTAGTACCCAAAATATTTTAAAAGGTGTCTATGCAAGTCTTGCAAACATTGAGGTTTTGAAGAAAACTATTGCATTGTAGTGTACAAACAAAAGGAGGTAGTTAAAATAGGCTTAGAAGCTGAAAGTTGCTATTTTGATATCAGCAGCTCTGAATGTTAGCTTTTACCTCCAGTGAGAACTGAAAAGCCTCATTTATATTAAAATGGTAGTTTTATTTCAGGTTAATTCGTTACTGAATGTATTAGACTATTCAAAAGGCTTCAAAATATAGTCTGAATTTACTGGCCTTACTCTAGCTGTACCTGATATGACTCTCTTTCTGAATCATGGCAGATTTAACTGTTGAGGTCCTTAGTGTTTAAGTGTTTACGGAGGAGCACTTTCTCCATGGACGTGGTGCTTTGATTGTTTACTTCCAGGTACTTATTCCCCATTCAAGTACAAACCACTAGCTGGGCAGTAGAGAAGTTGTGCTGATAAACCTGACAAGATGCATTGCCTGGAATGAGTTCCTTTCCTGCTTCTGCAGGTTCCTCTTTAGAAATCAGAGCAGTGGTGAAAACTTGAGGATAGGGAATGCAGATCCGCAGTCATCGCAGAGAAATAGGTTACTACATATTCCAGTAGTTTGCCACAGTCTAAACTGGTCAGCAGTCATATATCTTCCTGTATACATTCTCACAATTATCATCAGCTTTAACATCAGTGTTACCCTGAAATTTCTGCTGTTCTCTTCCAAAGCATTGCCATTCCAACCACCTCCATTTTCTGATTGTTTCTGGAATTGATGCAAGCTGTGAGGCAGTAACTTAATCCCTTTTGCCACTTTGAATTCTCTTCAAGTATCATCTAACGCTAGAGGAGAGATGATTACCCCACGTAATGTCAAGGGGACTACAGAAGACTGAACAGGCATGAGGATAGTTGGAGGAGTAGAGGGCTCTGAGTAAGGACGCGATCCAGTGAGGTTTGGAGTGCTCTGGCTTCTGCAAGCAGCTTCTTTGATTTATTTCTTTGCTGCAGGAAAAGTTGCATAAACAGCAAGAAAATGCTTTTTATCTCCCTGTATACTTTATATTGAATTAGAGTGCACTTTTTTTTTTTTAATGGAAATTATGTGCAATAGACTAGTGGTATGAAAGAGCTGAATTAATTCAGAATGGTTAAATAGGCGAGAATTTCAAGATCAGGATACATACAGTAAACAAACATGAGTTATAGTTTAAAAAAAAAAATACTATCAGCATACTGTTATGGTTATACATATGGGTAACGTTTTAACTAAGTGAACTCCCAGAAAGCAGTACGTGTGTAAAAGGCAGCACGAGATGTCAAGCGCTTACCTTTAAAAATAAGACAAATCTTTCACTATGTGTTAATTCAACCTTTCCTCGTTCTTTGTTTTGAGGTTAGAAATCTTTCTCAGGTTTTTTGTCAGTGACTTTCCTGAATGTAGTCTAGAGGAAAAGCTGAAATCATTCTTGTGTAAACAATGATGTGATAATTACTCTATTAATTTATAGAAAAGAAAGTATACACTGGATGTCTTCAAGAGAATGCAAGTAACTTTTATTTTTCATTTTGTGTTTGTTCTCTGATACAAGTTCAAGAGTGTGCTAGATAAATTTCTTTACAGAGGAATTCTGGAGTTTGATTTATGACTTGCTTCATTGCAGTGATAATTATTTGAGGATTTTATATCTGTTTCTTATTAGAGGGAAAGCATGGTATGAGTTTAGGTGTTTGTCAGGGATAATTTATGTTCCGTAACCAGTAACCTTGAAACAGCTAATTACTAAATGTTGTACAGACTGTATTTTTTTTTTTTTTCAGTTGCAGCCTGACCATCAGTACAGTGCTTGAGTCGTTCATCTGTAATTCAAGCATACACACAAAGGAAGGGATAATATACGCATAGCAAATCAAAAAAGGTTTTTCTTAAATTAAAAATTTGCCAGAAGAAAGCATAGTATTAAAAAATGTGTAATAGTGCCATCTGCTGACCCCTGTTGTTGCTAAGTTACATATATGGGGACTGGAGAAGTCAGCGCAGATAAAGCAGAAATCTAGTCAGCTGACCAAAACTGAGAAATGAGCTAAATTTGGCAGGAGAAATTAACACACTCAAGGCTCGCACTTACAATGAAAAGCAAACCCAAACGTTATCCTCCCCCCTTCTACTCTGCCCTGGTGAGGCCCCACCTAGAGTACTGTGTCTAGTTCTTAGCTCCTCAGTACAAAAAAGACAGGGATCTCCTGGAGAGAGTCCAGTGGAGGGCCACAAAGGTGATAAAGGACCTAGAGAATCTCCCCTAAGAGGAAAGGCTGGGCAACCTCGGTCTGTTCAGCCTTGAAAAAACGAAGACTCAAAGGGGTCTGATCCACATCTATTAATATCTAAAGGTGAGGGAGGCAAAGGGATGAGGCTGGACTCTTCTCTGCAGTGTGTGGTGATAGGATGAGGGGAAATGGCCACAAACTGAAGCATAGGAAGTTCCGCACAAATGTGTGTGGGAACTTCTTCACAGCACAGTAACGGAGCACTGGCACAGGCTGCACAGAGAGGTGGTGGAGTCTCCTTCTCTGGAGATTTTCAAGACCCGCCTGGATGCCTACCTGTGCAACCTGGGCTAGGGAGCTGTTTTGGCAGAGGGTTGGACTCCATGATCTCTGGAGGTCCCTTCCTGCCCCTACAGTTCTGTGATTCTGTGTTAAATAAAAAATATAAATAAATAATAGTTTTAAATAAGAATTTTTTCACCTTTTGGCTTTTTTTTTACATTGTTGACAAATAATGAAATTTCCTTGAAAAATCAGGACTGTCTAATGCTTTCCTTCTGCTGAAAAATATTTTTGGACTTTGTTCTTGCAGCGAACATTAGCAATTTGCAGTCATATGGTGAAACAGTCAGTTCGCCTGAGAGGATTCATGAATCACAGAGTGACAGAACTGTAGGGATTTGAAGGAACCAGAAAAGAAAGGCTGATAAGACAACTTGTTTTATTGACAACACATTCTTACACTGTCTTAAAAATGGTCATGAACCTGTCTCTATTAAAGTCCTAATTTGAATCATTGTGAATGTCTGTCATATTACCTCTGTCATCTTTTACTTCTGAGCAGATTTCTAAAAAATTTTCATTGTATGAGGACTGCTCTGAAAATAATGCCTCATAATTTATAATGTCAGAGGTAGATGTTGATGGTAATAGCAGTAGATGCTCAATGTTCCTGCCAATGTTCCATTACACTTTGTTTTCATGGCATCTGACATGGAAGTATCTGAAGCAAAGGGGTGGAATTGAATTCCTCCCTGCAGAAAAAATGGCAACCATTGACATTTATCAACACTTGTTGAATGTTTATAGAGACCAAACTGTAGATGCGACCACAATGAGGCAGTGGGTGGTGCATTTCAGCAGTAATGATAGTGCTGGGTGGAGAACTAGCTAGAGGGCCATGCCCAGTGGNAGATAACTAATGACAGGATGAGAGGGAATGGCCACAAGTTGCGCCAGGGAAGATTTAGATTAGATTTGAGGAAAAATTTTTTCTCTGAAAGAGTGGTCAGGCACTGGAATGGCCTGCCTAGGGAGGTGGTTGAGGCACCATCCCTAGTGCTGTTCAAGAAGCGTTTAGATGAGGTGCTAAGGGATTTGATTTAGTAGCTTAGTGGGTAGGGATGGTGATAGGAGGATGGTTGGACTAGATGATCTTGTAGGTCCTTTCCAACCTAATGTATCTATGAATCTATAAGACAAGCCATGCTCTGGACATCTATACAGACTTTTACAAGCACAGCATTAAGGAGACTTCATTGCGTGTGAAAATACATAGGTAATGGTGGTGACCATGTTGAAAATATAGTGTTTTGGAGATGAGGATTTGCACTATCAAATAAGGTACTTTTTGAAGCTGTTGTTGTTTCCATGAAAGTGAATAGGAGGCATTACTTTCATGGAGGCCTACATAGTTTACACAAATGAACTTCATTTCAGGATTGCTTTCACAGCAGTTATTTAGAAATGCACTTACCACTTTGGTTGAGCTGAGGAATAAGATGGAGAGAAAAATACTTCTAAAGTAATTGGATGCAACATCTGGAAGACCACTGATCTTGAAAGTGAAGATTATCCAGAAGTCCTGAAAACTGTCTAACAGCTGGAAAGAAAAATTTATTGTAGGTGTGTTTGTACCTATTTTGAAGGGCTGACTGATATTCAGTGTTAGGTAAAATGTTCATATTGGCACTGGTTTTTACTAACATATTGTTACGAAAGCTACTAGTTTCAATATTTCACGTGGTTCAGCATCTTCGATGAGGAAATTATACTAGACTCACTTGATCATCTTTTATGTTGCGCTGTAGTAAAACAGAGGCATAAAAACAGTGTGTAAATTACTGCCAACCATGATAATTTTTAAGATTTACTTTAAAAAATTAACTGTTTGAGGCATTTACTGCAGCATATGAAAAAAATTATACTGTATCACTTTGCATAAGAAAACAAAAATCTAGTGATGCATGTTTTCCATTCATTATGGTTTTCTGAAGTTTTATTTTTAATTTGCATATTGCAGAATTTCGTCTTGCGCTCAAATTCTGTGTGGAAAAAGGACAAATTCCAAATGCCATCCTCGGTCATAAAAAGATCTGTTTTTGAGAGGAGAGCGAGAGAGCATGCAAAAAATTGTAATGGGGATTTATGTTTAGCGAGTCCTAACTACAGTATATCATCCGTCTATTTGTGATTTATAATCCAAGAGGAGTATAGGGATACTCCTTGAGCATGCAGAGCCTCACTCAGTGAAAGTCAGAGCCCAACTGGAACTGAATCTGATAAGGGATTTCAAAAGCAACAAGAGCTTCTGCAAGTGCATAAATGGCATAAGTAAGACTTGGAAAAATGTAGGACCATTGCTGAATAGGGCAGGGGCCTTGGTGATGCATGATCTGGAAAAAGTTGAGATGCTGAATGCCTTCTTCACGTTGGTTTTTGCTAGAAAGATCAGCTTTTGGAAACCCTAAGCTCTAGAGACCAGAGAAAGTCTGGAGGAAGGAGTACCTACCCTTGGTAGAAGATGAGGTCAGGGAGTACTAAAGCAAACTGGAAATTTGCAGGTCTACGGGCCCTGCTGGGATGCACTCATGAGTGCTGAGAGAGTTGGCTGATGTCAAGGCAAGGCTACTCTTGATAATCTTTGATTGACTGTGGTGACTGGATGAAATGCCCAAGGGCTGGAGGAAAGCAAGCGTCATACCTATCTTCTAGAAGGGTATGAAGGTGTTACCTACCTTGACTTCAGGAAGCCTTTTGACTCCACCTCCAATGAAATCCTCTGAGAGAATCTATTGATACATGCAATGGATAAGAGGCAGTGAAATGGACTGAAAACTGGCTGATTCTCTATATTTCACTGACCATACTGCCTAGACCTTTGCTGTCAATAATGACCACTTATATTGCTCACATTTAGATATTTAAATTAAGAATGTCTTGCAGACTGTGCTGAAGCTCTACCTGGCTTTCATCAAAGACCCTATTGTTCTTTCCAGTATTGCTTCAGTTCAGAATGCAGGTTTCTGAGACGATGAATTTTAGGTTTCCAGTTGACCTCACTTAAGATTCCCATTGCAGGGATTTGTGTTTATCTATTCCAAATTCTGCTAGCAGATGCTTCTGTTATCTTTATGCTGAATCATGGACCTTCCTTTCACTTCTGCTGTGCACCACTATTTTTTTTCCTTTTGATACGTATTTGTCATAGTCAAGAGGGTAAAACTTGTCTCCCTGTCCTTTGTTCTCCTATCTTGTTTGACAACTTATACTCTTTATTTCTTTCAATTTTCTTTTTAAAATTCTTCAACACCAAAGTGCGAAGATGCTATCATAGCCTCACCTCTGATGTGCTTCCCTATGCTATTCAAGCTGTTACTGTTTAGTCCAAATTTTTTGGAATTGTTCTATCCATAGCTCATACAATTCTTTCTCTTTAGTGACATCCTCAGATTAATAACAAGTCATTTGACACTGATCCTCTGACTCGTGCGATGCCATTAGTACAACTGGGCTTTTTTTCTTACTCATATTGTTTTCTTCCAAGTCTTATCGAAGTTGTACTGAGTTTTAAATGCACACTGATAATTCTGGCTTGCAGAATGTCACAAAGGACAGCTTGTGATATGTTCTTTCACCTAAACTCTGATTAATAATTAAAAAATAATTTTATCATGACAAATAACAATAAAAGACCTCAGCATATGCTTGACTTACATGAAGCCTTTAGCTTCCCTAACAAATCTGAATATAATTATTCTAGGAAATAATACAGAAATGTAAATATTTTTACCAGTATCTATCTGAAAGTTTAGTCTAATGGGAATTTTAATAGCTTGATGTTTTTTATTTTGTTTTTAACCCTTTCTATCTTATTTCAAAAGCAGTAAGATCAGGCTGTTAGAAAATGATGCTGTCTTGCACCTCCAATAAAGGTGTTGGGAAATAGATTCTAAAGACAACCTTCTATGTATACGATTAAATTTTTTGAGTGCTGGTGCTGGGGTGTTTTTATTTGTTTTTTGTGTTGCTTGCAGGAATGTCAGTTGTTTGTTACTTTGTAATTTCTGGTTAGCTTTGACCCACAGGTCTAGTATTGCCACTTTTAATTTTCAGATTTGCTTTTCCCTGCGCTTCATCCTTGGGTTTAATTCCTTGTTGCTGTTAGGGGAATCTGAGACTGTAGCTTTCGTTACTGTACTATCTTAGAATATGTGTAAGTGCCTGTAATACAGCAGGTATTTTAATGTATGTATTTGTACTCTCCAGTGAATTTGTAGAAGTTATAACTTAATTATCTAGTAAAATCAAGAAACTATGACTGTAAACATTTCTGTTAATTACTTACTATTCATTTTAATCGCTATTTGGTTTTGGAATGCTATTTTACAGATAACTAATACTTGATATGTAAAGATTTGAGATGAGTTTAGTGTTTTGTACTTTGAGTCTCTCTTTAAGATGTGGCAGCTTCTCTGTGTTGTTGTTGTTGTTTTTTTTTTTTAACATAGGTCAGAAACTTGGGGAATTGCATCAGTGCACTAGGGGATTTCATGCTTACTTAACTTAAACAATGGCGTAAACCTCATTGCTTCCAAATCTTTCACATCTTTATTTTTATTTGCTTGCTCCATTATGTATAGTTGAATATGACTAAACTTTAATTGCTAAAGGAATGAACGACTGTGTTGGAAAAAGAAAAGAAAAAGGAAAAAAGAGGCAATTGTTTTTTTTTTAGTTTCCATTTTCTTAAGCAGTTTCCAGCTGCTTGTCAATGTGACTAGCCAAAGGGCTCCAGGCCTAAACTGCTTTGCCATTGGTATGCCAAAAATGTGATGGGGAGGCTGCTTGGGCATTGTAGATCTTGAAAATAAAAGTGGTAAGCCATCTGTGCCTGGCCTGGTTTCTGTTGGTGTGCCTTGACTGGACAGTCTTACTCACTCTTGAGTTGTGTGGAGTTTGTTATGGATGTACAGAACTTAGTTTGGCTTTTCCAACTGATAACTTTTTGTAACATTAAAAATGAAATATGATCTCCATATATTTTTATCAAAGCTTTTGGTATTTGACAAGCCAAGTGTTTATCAGCTGCTGTGTGGTCTTCTCAAAGCATTTAGACTTATCCGTTCCGATATGTGAAATTTATACTCCTATTCCCTCTTTACATGGAATACCAACCATTTTATTGATGCAAGGACTTCTTACGGTGCTACTGGAAGACTATACTTTCAGAATTTTTTCCATGTATATGGTTGCCAGATTGATAGCTTTTAAAGGAGAAAATGACAAAATCTCAAGTATTTTATGAGTCAGTGCATTTCACTCGAGGGAATCTTTTCTCTTTCTTTGAATATATGCCTACTTCCTCACTTGGAGTCATTCTTCTCTGACAATGTCAGCTAAACAAAAGCTTTTTCAATACACCTGGAATCTATAAAAGAGTGATATTACCGTTTTGTTTTTTTTTTCCAGTATTGAAACTGTACTGAAGTCAAAAGAAATACTTACAGTGGACACTAAAATCTATTTAATGCAAGACTACAGTTTGTAATACAAAGCTACAGTAATAGATACAGTAGTAGCTTTTCATTATAGAATCAAAATGATTGATAGCTTGGCATTAAAAATTCTTTCATCTTTAAAAAGTGTTTCTCCTTCCAGCTATTTTAAAAATGTTTGCGAAGGTAATGTTTACTAATGCATGACAGTTTTTATATAGTTTTGTTACCTATGGGAAATCTGTGAAGATCTTGTATGAAAACTTTCATTCTTTCAGCATTGTGATGCTAAGGGTACACATAGAGAAGAGAGACAAAAGGAAGCCAGCTGGGTCTGGGCAAAAGGCACCACTGTGTGCCTTTGGTTTCATTACAGCAAAGTCATTTGGAACAGGCAAAGAGCAGTGAGGCACAAAGGCCTGTGGGATACCAGAGGGTCTTTTGTTAATGCTTAATAAGCAGAATGTAAGGGCAGCTGACAGTGGAAGCAGGTGGAAATGCTGGGAGTAATTACAAGCACTGAACACGTATTTCAGAATTGCTGTGATAAAAGAAAGTGAATGAGTTGAAAACAAAAATCATAGTTCATATCTTTTAAAAAAATTAAGTGAATGGATATCTATTTGGGTGAGTATAGAGGAATGCCTAAAGCAACTAATCTCAATGCCTTTCAACTAAAGACAGTATTTAGAATCTGTATATACAGTGTTGAATTCTTCTTTACAGTTCTTTATGCATAGTGTACAGCTTCACTCTTTGTTATAATTTATAAATTCCTTGCAAATACTCCATACAAATAAAGCACTTGTCATTTTAATGCTATAGAATATTTGTTACCTTTTAAAAACTGAACCATGAATTACTCAAAACCAAGAGATATATCTCAGTGATTAAGACTTTTTCCAAGTTTCTTTCATCAGTAGTCTAAAATGTTATTTAATGCCCAAATAATTGACTTTGCCATTCTTTCATTACGTTTCCCCTCTAATGCAGAACAGTAGTTGAAGTCAGGTGAACCACCTTGTATAGAGGACTTGTCGCCTGTATCATCCCATTGATTAACTGCACTTTCAAATTCATTACTGCACACAGTTTTATAGCTAGCCTGTCTATAAGTTATGGACTATTTATATTTTAAAAAGGATATTATCATTTATTAATGTAGTTACAAAGTCAAATACCTAGGTGCATTTACATGTTGGACATTCTGATCTTGTGTTTTCTTTTCCCACAGGAACCTAGGTAAACAGTGGTGCTCTGCTCATCTGATGTGTCAAGAGCAAAATAATCTTAAGGAATTTTTTACCTAATTCAGTGCCAATTAAAACAAGCTCTCATTGCTGAAACCCTGTTCCCCCATATCAGCCTCATCTTCCTCAGGGATCACTGTACCATGCTTGGTTCACCCCAACTCCCTCAGAGGCAGCAAGCAATGCAGTCAGCGGGGGTCCCCTGCATTTTATGGTTGCCTCATAGATTCATAGATTCATAGATGCATTAGGTTGGAAAGGACCTACAAGATCATCTAGTCCAACCATCCGCCTCCAGTGTTTCTGAGCTATATTTCTTTTGCAGCACTGCACTTCTCATTACTTTTCACCTCCTGTGTGGGGCTTCTTCAGGTTTTTCTCTGATGCACTTTTCAGAAGTTCTGGCTGAGATGAGAGGAGGAAGCAGAGGAATAAACAGAGAGGCCTGAGGCACGTACCTGTGCTAACACTTGAGTATGTTGCCTGGAATCTGGGTAGTTGTTTGTGGTTTCTCTTTTTTTTTAATGTAATGCTTAGCTTCAAAAAAAATTCCTTACTTATATCGATAGGAATAAAGTATTACACTGATAGTTTCCCAGGGCTTAAAACCCTCAAAAAGCTGCTGTTCTCCAGCATGCCCTGCATGACTTCTGTGTTCATTGTCCCACGTAACAGGCAGTGCTGACTACACTGCACTGAAAGTCATTGGATGCTATCTTAATTCTTCTTAAAGCTTCTTAATTCTGGGAAGGGCTAAATACCTAGAGGTCACTTCTGAGTGCAGAAAGATACTCCTTTTCTGGATTAAGTTACTGGACTTTTCCAGACATTGCAGCTTGTATCATTCTAAAAGGCATAAGAGGAGGATTTCTAATCCTGCAGAGCTGATACCCAGGAGGAATAAAGAATTAAGGAATGGGGATTTTGGTTTCACTCTGAGCAGGAGGGTTGTTTTGTTTACTTTTGAATTTTGGTACTCATAAACTTTTTCTGCTGTATTACTGAATGTGACTACTCGTTACCTTTGTTTCAAAATTACCAGTGTTTAACAGTAATTTGAGCATTGCAATGGTGGAAGGTTATATATCTTCCTGTTTAAAGATAATTAAAACAAAACACAGACGTTGTATAATGTGTAGTGTCAGAAGAGGAAGCATAGCAGAAAATATGCTCACTGTTTTAGTAGCATCCTTGGAACTGGCAATGTCTCTAAGAGTTTAATGTTCGTTCATCATAATTCATTGCATTTTGTTTGTCTGGAACTGTTTTGTCTACTGTATCTTTTATTTTGTGATACTTTGGACTACAACCTTAAAAGATGGGTATTCTAACATTCAAAGCCATTAACTATGAAATGCCTGCTGCACTTGAGTCTTGCTCAAGTGGTAAATGTGTTAAACCAGAAAGTCTTTGGAATCACTGTAGATTTTAATCTTCCTAATGAAGTGCTTATTGAATTACTCAGACTGTAACGTGATCAATTAATCGATACTATTATATTTAAATGCAAATTGTATGGATATCAATGAGTACAAAGTTTCCTAAATGAAATGCTCCTTAACCAATGGAATCTTAGGGCATTCTTAATTTTTGCATATCCATTAACAATTTTTTAGGGGGAAAAGTTACTAAAAATTCACGAGTATTAGAGATAACAATCCTCTTTGTATATATTACATATCAGTGTTCTGCCAGATGTGATACCATGTACATTTCCCATTGGACAAACATGAACAGCTATTGCAAGCACAAAGATCTTCTAGTTACTTTTCAAATCAGTGACAAATCTACTGAATATAGCACTTCTATTTTTATAATTTTTTTAATTTTATTTTGATCACATAGGAAATTTGCCACAGTGAAGCATTTATATCATAAATGTAACTTTGTCTATTGTGTATGTATAGGAAAAATGGATTCCTGTAAAACAACAGTGCTTCCTTCCAGTCCTGTATTACTAGGATAAAGAAGTTCAAGTGATGGATGGAAGGACAAGTTTCATTTTTTTTCCTTGAATACCACTCTCACATTCAGGACCAGTAAAATTCTAATAATATATTCTGTGGTGAATCTGGGGAATGGTATTATTTGAAAGAGTAGACCAGAAATAAGATGTAGGTTACCATAAAATGATATTATTTATAAATTGAATGTAATTACATAAAAATTACTGAGATGAAAAAAATACCTTGATGCTCTGAAAGAATTGTCTACAGGGCCATGCTGCAATTATCTTTAAACTCTCCTTAGCGTTTTGGAGAAGAGGCAGAAACAGTATGTGTGTAGACATCAACACTGGCCTCAGGAATTCCATACATGAAGCTAATATCAATTGTATTTATGAATAGGATTGCTAACTCTTAGTATTATACAGGTAAAACTGAGCATTGGCATATATAAGACTGTTCACATAAGAAACTCTTACTTGTATTCTCATGCATATTTTATACATTGTTTTTATGGAAATTAGATGTGTTCAGTAATTACATTAATTTCACTTATTCTTCTTGTACGTCTTCAGAAAAAATTTTTCCAAGTTCAACAAGTGAGTTAAAAATAACACAACTCCTCAGCTATTTTAGTATTCATTAAGAACATAATATAACTTAAAGTTTAAACATTAAGGCCAGTTTTATAAACAAATCTGAAATACTGTTATTTAGCTGTAGTCACAGAACAGAAAGAAGTTGCATAACTAATGAAAAATAGGGATATAATAGAAAGAAAAGCAAATTAGGAAGGAAGAAAAAGTCTATTCTAAGTAGGAGAAAGAGAAGGAGAGACACATTGCCTTTTTATCATTGCTAAGATTGCATGTGAGAAAAATGCTTGAATCATTTAACAATTTGGAATAACTAAGTGGAATTAAAGCTTTACATTTGCAGGCTAAGTGAAGATAGGTGAAGAACGCAAGAATACAACAGTTTTTCATAAGAACCAAACTAGAAAGTCTGATTTAAGGGGTGGTCACTGGCTTTTTGCATTGTTTTTTCTTTAGTTTTGTGAAAGACAGCTTCAGTGCTGCTAACGAGCATAACTTTTCCAGCATGGACCTGGTTATACTTTCTCTTGAACATATTATAGAATTCTAAAAATAAATGACTATTAAGCTTTTCAGAACACCTATTTCCTTCTCCACTTTCTCCTCTCTGGTCCAGTTTCTTTGCATAAGTTCTTTTAAAATGTGTGTACATGTCAGTTGCTCTGCAAAAATAGACATAACACTTTTTTCTCTTTTCTTTTTTTTTTTTTTTTTACTTCTTGTGCTCTGCCTAGGGCTTCTCCAGTTCCCCCACCTCCCGCCTCTCATTCCCTCTGTCTAGCCTTCAAAAGTCATTTATTTTCTGAGTCTGTATAATATCTTGCAGAAAAGAACATAAACCTCCATAAAATCTCCTTATCGAAAAAGATGAGGGGTGACTTGAATTGAAGTGTATAGGGACTTACTTTTGATAAGGTTTTCCTTTAGAAAAGTCTTGTTAATCTAGTGATTAAATAAAAACACATAAGTGGCTAAAATCTGCAACCAAGCAAATTAAAAAGGAGATGCCTTGTTTTAATAGAATAAAGAGGCACTATAAGGATTTGCCCAAGAGAATTAGTTGAGTATCCATCTATTCTTACTACACATTTTTAAGTCAGTTTCTTTTAATCAAATCCATCTATCATCTTCAGCAAATGTAAGCACAGCCAAACTCATGTTTCTTATGGAAAGGCTCTATAATTTCCTTAAATTTGACTGCAAAAGCAAAAAATGCATTAACTGCTGCATTCTAAGGCATTTTCCAGAGAAGAGTGAATTAGATTTTCTAAGGAAGTGACTAGAGTTTTAATAGGTGCAAAACAGAAATTTCCATTGATGTTTTGGCTGTAAATTATCAAAGATATTCAGCCCAGAGCAGACAACTGGTGGAACAATACACTGAATTTCAACTTCAGATAGCGTAAACCCCACCTTGAGCAGAAATTTTTTATTTTTATTTTTTAAAGTTACCACTGTAAAATTGGAGGTCTGAACTTGATTTTAATCAAGCTCTCACATATTAAGAAAGCACTGATCATTTTTTGGTAAGTTTTTGTTTCTGATGTAAATTCTTGCTCACTGTACCTGTTTTTGTTGTTATTATATTTATTGTGTAGTACTAAAACTTGGGGCCTTAGATTTTCTTGGACTGGAAATAGTTATGGAACATATGGTGGCATAAAGTTGTTTTATTTTCTGGATGTCCTACCATCTCATAAAGCCATGGTACTTCCTCTTTTGCATGCAGGAACAAGAGGAAAACACTTTTATAATGGGTAGTCTTTTTAATCATCTGTTCTTTTAGTCAGAAACCTCATCCTTGGAGGGACACGGGCAGGGGCGGCAGAACGGAACCACAAAAAACAAACAAGAACATAAATTTGAAGGGTTAAAAAGAGCATGATCTTCATCTTCCAAGACTTAAGAGGAATAAAGGGCATTCTCATAGAAGGCATTGATTAGATAAAGGTTAGACAGCAGGAAAGCTTTAATATCTGTCTTATAAATGTTACACAAAGAATACGTAAGTATTAACACCTATAAATTCTGTAAGATAAATTGAAGGTTTAATAATTCCTAAATTTATAATCAAATAAAGGAAATTGCTTGTAAATGCAGCTATTTTTTACGATCATTTCCTGAAAATGATGATAAGAGTCAGCAAATAACCCTGAAAATTCAGAGATAACTGGACATGTTACAAGCTCTAAAAGTGGGCCCATATGAACATAATGAGGTTCAACAAGGCAAACTGCACTTGTGTTGTGGCAATCCCAGTTGTCTATATAGACTGAGAGAAGAATTCATTGAGAGCTGCCCTGTGGAGAAGAACTTGAGGTTTCTAGAGAACAAAAAGCTGGGCATGAGCCTGCAGTGTGCTCTTGCAGCCTGAAAGTCCAACAGTATCCTGAACTGCATCAAAAAAGGGGCAGCCAGCAGGGAGAGGGACAAGATTGTCCCCCTCTGCTCTACCTTTGTGAGGCCCCATATGGAGTACAGCATCCAGGCCTGGGGCCCCCAGCACAAGGAAGGCACAGCTGTTGAAGAGGGTCTAGAGGAAGGCCATGAAGATAATAAAAAAACTGGAGCACCTCTCCTACAAAGACAGTGAGGGAGCTGTGTTTTTTCAGTCTGGTTAAGGTTCCAGAGGGAACTCATTGTGGCCTTTCAATACTTAAGAGTGGCTTATTATTGGGAAGGAGACTGATTTACACAATTTGATAGTGCTAGGAAAAAGGGAAGTGGTTTTATACTAAATTAGTGAGATTTAGATTCAGTGTTTGGGAGAAATTTTTCACTGAGAGAGATTGGTGAGAATGCTTATGCTGGGTGTTTTTTTGTTTTGTTTTGTTTTGTAGTCTGATGTAGCTGCTACAGAAGTCTCAAAGCACAGAAAATTATTTCCCAAATAGGTATTTTAAAATACTTAGAGAGTGTAGCATTTCAAATCTCAGAGTCATTGAATCAGAAACTGTATTCCTGAACCAAGCAGTGATTTAGAACGGGCTTTAAATAGTTTTTTTCCAGTGCAAGTAAGGAGAACAGTTGATGGTGACCAGTAGAAACTGCATGTGTAACATGTTCCTAGCTGTGGCAATTAGTTCAAAGTTTTGGAGTACCAATGTTCTGAGATGATCAGTGACCAGGAAGGTACATACTTCTGTCATAGGAACCTCTAGTTTCCTCCACTTTTTACACAGCATTGACTCAAGGGTTGCTGTGTATCTTCTATAACAAAATAAACATCTTTACACAGGTATTGCTCCTCGTTGCCAGGAACAGGTCTGTGTTCAGGAATAAAAGATGCTTGGATCACAGCTATAGGCATCAGAAGTAAAAACAAAAAGGTATTGATGCTCTTAACCAGTAATCTTAATGCACCATGCAGGATTTCTTAACATATAGGAATATGTAATTAGATGATTCACTGTAATAGTAGTAAAACATGAGAAACGTCAGGAAATATGAGAAAATAACATGATAGTTAATTTTTTTGTTTCTCAGGCATTTTCTTTGTAGCTTACAGAATAAAAGCAATGCATAGTTAATGTCAGGTGTTTAGCCAATTACTCCAAAGGAGTTAAAAACCTGTTCAGAATGGATATTTCCCCCAATATGTAGTGACTTTTTTTTTTTTTTTTTACCATGTCACCTGAAATACTTAAATCTAGTCAATCTGGTTGTCCTTTTACTCCAGTCAGTCTGGTATGTACTGACTTGGGGAATACTGAAAACTTCTGCAGGTGTAGCACTTGTAAAGCCTTTCTGAGACTCATAAGTCCTTCCTTATTCTGTCCTGTGACAATTTATTTATCAAATATTTATTTATACCAATAGTCATACTCCTTAAGGGTTGAATTAGTAAGCCTGTATGAGTCAAACTTCTTTGACTGCCTATGAAACATTTATAGAGGAGGCTGTGGGTACTTACGTGGTTATTTGTTGTTTATCTTAGTTTTATCTCTCGTGTGTCAGTAGGTTTGAATTAAAGCAATGCTAACATCAATTTTTTTTTCATTGTTACTGTTGTTTTTTTTATTTTGTTGACTATTTAGAACCAACTTTGAAATTTTTATCTAGTCTGTCCATTACATTTTTAAAAAAGGCTTTATCTGTAAAAAATAGAGTGGTTTATAAACTTGTTTATCAGATGTTTCTGAAGTTCACTAAATAGGAACTTTCATGCCTTGCCTATTACAAAGACCTGGGAGTAGATTTATCTTTTTAAAAATTAATACAAACTACTGTATTGTGATACATTAGTTAAAATGTTATGTAAAGTACTGGATGTTATTGAATGAGAGTATGCATAGATTGAATTTGGAATATGTACTGATACTCGAAGGTTGAGTAGCAGTATTTTTTCTGAATCAGCTAGATTTAAACTCCATCTTTGAAAGATCCTAGCTGGCTTGTTTGCAGTGTCTTCTTGTGTTCCCCATAAAAAATTATCTTGCAAGCTGTTGGAAGGTTCACCTGACTAATTGCAATATGAATCACAGCTCTCTCTATTCTTTCTGAAGACATTGCAATATTGAAATTTTAACATAAGTTTGATTTTTACTTCTGCTTTACATCCAGTTAAATACATGCAGTTTATGCAGGGTGAACATTTAAAATAAATATATAAATCCTAAGCAGATCTTGGGCAGAGTAGTAATGTGGTCACTTCTTACTGTCTTCTAGGAGGTAGCAGGTAATTTTTCATCATTTAAGAGGCAGTATCTGAGGCTTTCCAATTCTCTTTCTTGTACCAGAACTTGGTAGCATGTTTTGCCTTTGTATACTGCCTTTGGTTACCCAGTGTTGATAGTATTCCTGTTTACAGTGTGATACGTTCTGGATATATTATAGACATCTTTTGAAAATATCTATTTGAAGTAAGAGCTTGAGGAGCATACTTAGTGTCTGCAGTTAAACTTATTTCTGCCTGCTGTAAGTCACATTTACATCTTTTTAATAAAGGCATAGCTGTTGTGTTGTTTTTAAAGGTGGTTTGAATACCTATTGTTATAAACCTATTAGCTATAATGAGAGATCATGCTGTCTTGCTATTATTATGTACCTAAAACTTTAGAAGCTTTTTTGTTGTAGAATTAGTCTTTCTTATACTGTTATACGATTACACCTATAATAAAAATGCTTTTTGGTAACATTTTTCATTATAATTGATTCTGCTCTGAAATCACATCTTAAAAAATAGAATTAATGTAATTTTTATTGCTTGACATCAGAGTAAGTTTGTTAAAATTTGAACCAAAATCAGAGTAAATGTTGCTAATAAAGCCATTCAATATAATAAGGTTTTTTAGTATTTCTCAGTACGAAGTCTTTAAATGTGCTTGTGCCCTAACTAGATAATTTTACTCAAGGGTACTCTGTGCACACTGTTTACCCATTTATTCCAGTACAGATATGTAGAAAGGAGAGGGAAGCCAGTTCTCCCTTCCAATCTGAGATATCAAATATNGAGGGAAGCCAGTTCTCCCTTCCACCAGTTGTGCAAGATGGAAACTAGAGGCATTCAATCAACAATGCTCCAATCTGAGATATCAAATATATATATATATATGTATATACAAATAAAAGTTAAAAAAAGGCAATCTGATCTTAAGTTGATCTTTGTTCTTAGTTTCTACTGCTTTTTGAATTAACTAAACTTCTTCTTGCTGTGTCAACATACAGTGGTTGACATGGCTCTTAGAGTGAAATGCCCAGCTAGCAGTTATCAGTGACTTCAATGTCAGCACGTGCACCATTCAGCAGGCAGGTTGCTGTCTTGTGCAGGCTTCTTCAGCATAGTCCCTGCCACCCAAATCTTGGTGGGGAATTTTGCATGGCTAAGAGGGAGGCCAATAAAATAATCCATCGTTATCAGGAATTGAAACCCAAATTAAATAAACACCAAAGTGAGTCAGTAAAATGATGATCTGAGCCATTAGGGAAAAAAAATGAAAGTGTCTTAGTCAGATAAATGGTGAAGAAAGTAGCATTATTTTCAGTACTGGAGTATGGAATGCTGATTGAGTTGGGGAGATGTGAATACACCAGATCATGCTGCCATTCAAAGAAAACAGACTGAAGAAATGGGTAGACAGGAACCTCCTGAATCACAGCAAGGGAAAGTGCGAAGTCCTGCACCTGGAGAGGAATAACTTCAGGTGCCAGTATAGGCTGGAAAGCAGCTCTACAGAAAATGATCTGGGAGACCTGGTGGACATTGAGTTGAACGAGAACTAGTAATGCATTTTTGACAAAAGAAGGATAGTGGTAATCTGGGTGCATCAGGAACTTACTGCTAGCATGGAAAGAAAAGTGATCCTTAGCCACTCCTCAGCACTGATGAGGCCAGACCTGGAGTACAATAGGGTTCTGGACATACTGGAGAAAGTCCAACAAATGCCCACCAAGATGGTTAAGGGAGTGGACCACTTCTCCTATGAGAAAAAGCTGAAGGTGCTGGGATGGGAGAAGAGGAGGCTTAGGGAGATCTCCTCAATATCCTTAATACTCTGAAGAGAGAGTGTGACAAGGCCGGAACCAGGCTCTGCTCAGTAGTGTCCAGTGCCAGGACCAGAGCCCATGGGCACACAGGACATTCCCTCTGAACACCAGAAGCACTTCTGTGCTGTGTGGGTGATGGAGTGCTGATACAGGCTTCCCCGAGACTGTGGAGTCTCCTCCGTGGGGATCTTCCAAAGCTGCCAGGACATAGCCCTGGGTATATCTGCTGGAAAACATTTGGGCCAGGTGACCTCTAGAGGTCTTCCAGTGTCAGCCATTCTGTGATTCTGTGAAATGCTTTGAAGTAATGTGACCGTAGATCAGTGGATGATTCTTTTTGTTCAGAACTTAGTAAGAGAAGCATTCAGAAAATAAAAAAGGCCCTCAGGTCTCATTTGTGACTGGAGAATGATGGATGCTTCTTTGCAGTTAGGGTTAACTTTGACATCAGAAGTCATTTCCCAGAGCATGCTGTCATCCTCTTTGGGAGTGATGCTTACTTTATGATCAAGCTATCAATTTTATTCTTGTCACTAAAAACAGTTAACGTTTAGCTTTGCAGCATTTTTTCTCTTTCCTTAATATCTTCTATCAAGTTATCAGTAATTTGGGCTATTTTTGTTAAAAATTCCCCAACACCTTAGACAAATAAGAATTGTACAGAACATAAAGCATAGAATTATTTGTTTGTAATTTAGATGTTCAGAACCAAAATGAGGGGATAATTGCTTATAAATTATTAAAACAAACAAATACCAATCAAACACAAAAACAGAACAACTTACTCTGGCTTCCAGAGTTCAAAATACCGATACTGGTATATTGGTTTCAATGTAGCTGGAAGAAAAAATGATGCTGCTGGCTT